>BMAC01000086.1:522323-621137 GCA_014905375.1 Phtheirospermum japonicum | reverse complement strand
TCGTATTCTTATTTGTTTGTTTGTGTTAGTGTTCGTTTGTGAATTTTGTTTTGTTTCTTTTTGTTCTTTTTGGTACATTTAATCTCGTTTGTTGAGTGTTGTGCTTTGTAGCCAATTTTTGACAGATTGAGGTATTTTAGATTGAAGATGGCAAACTATCGAGTTAGTTCGCCATATGATGACCTTGACGCTCCACCTTTCGATGAAGAGATGTTTTGCCCAATGTCCAATTGGCACGGGTATCGACCGGCAATTCCTATGAGCTTTGCAATGCGGGAGTACGATCTTGATGAGTTTTACCTTGAGCAACTCCCGATTTTTCACGGACTACCGAGCGAAGGACCCATTGAACTTCATCCGAGAGTATAATACCATCATCCCGACATTTCCTCTTTTCGGCCTGTCGATAGATCAAGTGAAAATGCGACTTTTTATTTTCACGCTAAAGGATCGAGCGAGAACATGGTTGCTGGATTTAGAGCCCGACTCCTTGAGATCGTGGGAGGAAATTTATGATCGATTCATGGATACGTTCTACTTTCACCCATCCGAAACCTCCGAATCACCAATGGGCCCCCGCTTTTAAATTCCTACAATTTGGCCCATAATGACTCTTATGCTAATTTTTCCGATCATAGTTTTGGTCATCACATCCCAGCTACATATCACGATAGGAGATTTAATGATCCATATGCTCCTCATGAACTACATACTTATATTCCGAGCTATGATTATTATCCCTTGTCTCCTTCGTGTATGGAATCAAGTTTGAACATTTGTTTAAAAGGGTTGTGTAAAGAGGAGGTTATTGGAGATTTGGTTGAATTTGCCGCCCGATTGTGCTAACTGATGACGTCTTTAAGGAGGACGAAGAAGGGATTTTGCCGTTGGAGTTCCCGGAGGATGTTGGAGATTCGAGCCTCCCGAGATTAGATTTTGCTTGAGGACAAGCAAAAAAGCTAAGTGTGGGGGAGTTGATTTGTACATATTTGTATGTGATTTTCGTGTGTTTTTGCATCGTATGTTGTGTGCTTTTATGTGTTTTAAGTTTATCTTTTATCGTTTTTCTTCCTTTTTTATGTTTTTCGTTTCTTATGGTGTTCAATGTGTTTTTACTTTATTTTGTATGAAATAATCTAATTTTGTTTAATGTTAATATCTCAGATTAAAATGAGGAAAACGGGAAGAGCGACGAGCCGAAGCCATGCAGGTGCGTCGACTGACGCACCGTCGATGCTACACCTGCGTCGACTGACGCACTGTCGATGCACCGTCGATGCAAATGTTCTGAAGCGTCGATCCTGGGCCCGTCAGTCGACGCGCGCAGCCTGGCTCGCGTCGACTGACGCACCGTCGACGCAAAGGTTCTGAAGCGTCGATCCTAGGCCCGTCAGTCTACGCACTGCCTGTCTACGCGTGCAGCCTGGCTCGCGTCGACTGACGCACCATCGACGCTCCGACAGTTTGAGCGGTTATTTTCGAAATTCTATATAAATCCGGTGGTTTCTTCGTTTCAAAGTGCTGGGACGAGGTGGAAAGATCCAGATAATGTCGAGATCCCTCGGTTCATGCCACCATTCAATTCAAGCAAGATTAGATTTAATAGTTCGTAGTTTCGTCGTTTCTATGCCGTTCAACGTTCAAGGCCGCTTCTCGTCGCTGAAGATCGTTGGATTGCTGATGCTTTCTTAGATAATAAGTGTTTCTGAACTCTGCTTATTCAGTTTCATAGTGTAGCTTTTGATTTCTTTGTACTTTGATGTTGAATTTGAATAGCGTAATTTAGTATAATCTTTTCACCGTTTTTCTCATTGTTAATTTATGTTTATATTTCCTGCATGTGTTGAAATGATCATGTTCATGATTTTGGTGATGCTTTTGAATATGATGATGCTTGTTGGCTAGATGTATCGGTCTAGTGTGCTCAGGGTCATTTAGATCCATCGGGATTGACAACCCCGATCGTGGAGACGATTCCGGCGCACTAGACCCTCGCTTTTATTAATTGTTTTTAAAAGTCTTTTTATTTTATTGCTCGTAGATGTTAGAACACCTCAAACTTTATTTGATCGTGTGCCTAGTATAGTTTAGTTCAGTTTTTTATTTCGTAGTAATGTTCATAAAATCGAACACCGGAATAGTTTCCGATTAGTCTTCCTTGTGATTCGACTCGAGTCAGCTTATCGCCTACAATAGCTCCGTTCTCTTGCGGACGAGCTTTTCATTATTTTAAACGCGAAAAATTTCGATTCAAATTTGGCGCCATTGCCGGGGAAGGCTAAAGGCTACGATTTTTGGTGTTTGCTTTTACTTGTTTATTTGTGTTAGTGTTCGTTTGTGATTTTTTTATTTTTGTTTATTTTTGTTCTTTTTGGTACGTTTAATCTCGGTTTTTGAGTGTTGTGCTTTGTAGCCATATTTTTGAAGACTCGAGGTTATTTTGATTGAAGATGGCGAATTATCGAGTTAGTTCGCCATATGATGACCCTTATGTTCCAACTCTCAATTGTCAAGTCCCTCCATCGTATTATGACTCGTATGCTCCGAGCGGTCAAGAGTGGGCCCATGCTTTTGACTATCCTGGCCCATGTCCTTCAAATTGTTGTAATCCGAGCATAGATTCTTATGGGTATTATAATCCGGGTCTTGACGATTCTTATGCTCAATTTGCCCCGCCTTATCCGAAGGTGAACTCGTATGCTCCTACTTTTCCATATTTTTAGTCTTTGAGCTACGATGTTTACACTCCACCAACATCCAATGCGTATATTTCGAGCGGTGATCATTCCGTCACTATTTCTCAAGATCTTTTAGTCGAGATTGTGGAAGCGACTAGATGTATGGATGAACGCATAGAACGTATGGATGAACGCATAGAACGCCTGATATTCAATTAGAGCAATTTGACAACAAGGTGTACGAGGTAGACCAACCTTGTCATGAGGAGTTTCCCGTCTTTGATATGAAAAATTACACCTTTGTTGATGGCAATTCCAGCTTTGATGATGTTTTGAACGAGGTGTGRGAAGATYWGAGATTTTRGGGTGAGAAGAAAGAGGTGGAAGTTAGCATTGTCTCTCCCGTAATTTTTGAAGATTATATACACGAATGTGTGGGAGAGTTATCTTCGGGTGAATTTATTGAATCTCATGTTGTGCCACTTGATTCTTTGTACGAAGTTGAGAGGGAGGTGTTTGACGAGATAGTTGAGAAGGAGCCCGTTTGCCCTCTTTTAAGCCCAAATCCGACTTTTCATGACTTTGAGAGCGTTGAGGCGGTGATCAAGGGAACGACAGAGCACGGGTTAGTTGATAGACGTTTCAAGTGCTCGAAAGATTTTCTAAGTCTTCCTTTGATCGAGGATCACCCCGTGTGCCCATTATTTTTTGATATATTCGAGGTGATCGATTACTCGCGGTTCCGACCTCCGAAGCTAGTTGGAGTGTTCTGTATCTCGGGTTGTGCTTTTTATGCTCGCCTTGTTGATTATCATCGCTAATTTTTTATTTTAGAAAATACCAAGGCGTGGTACGACCGTCATCTATTTTTAGACCCGGGATGACATCGAACGTGGACGTCGTCAAGCTAGAGACGTTAAATAAAGCGCTTCTTGGGAGGCAACCCAAGCTCCTTTTATAATTATATATTTTTGTGTGTTTTGTTCTTCTTGTTTCAGGTCCCCTTCAATGTTGAGGCCCGTTGGATGATTTTTTTTGGACGCTCGACTCATTACTACAAGCGCGAATTCAGGGACGTCTCTCTCTCTTTTTCTTCCTTTTACCATACCTTGCTTAATTTTTCATTTTATACAATGTGGACATTGTATGGTTTAAGTGTGGGGGGGGTTTATCCTTGGGTTGGTTAGTAAATTCTTGTATGCTTGCTTGTGATTGGTTTGAGTTGTGTGTATTGATATTGACTGGAACCTTGACGAAGTGACGTGGTTAGATGCTTTGGTTAGGATATTTAGACTTTCATTCGAATAATAGTGTAATTGTGGGGAATGAAGTGTAAATAATCTATGAAGTGTCTTGTCTCTTGTTCTATTCTTGTTTCGTTCCAAAGAGTCGAATACTCTCTACTAGCCCCGTTTTCAGTTAACCTCTATAGGATTTTATGTAATTTTTCTTTTTATTTTGGAGACGTTAAAACTCCACGTGCAAAGTTGAATAATATTATCAGTTGCACTTAGCAACGTAAGATTGGAGTCAATGAACTCTCGATGTTGATTGATGTAAATTATGTTCGTTTAGTACCTTAACGTATAAAAAAAAAGAAAAAATAAATAAAAAAAAAAGAAAAAAGAAAAAATAAAGAAAAGAAAAAGAAAGAATAAGTACAAGAAGAGAAAACCTTGTAGAAGTTGAGTTCTTATTTTTAATTTTATTTCTTAGAATTGTTTTGTTAAAGAGGTGTATAGATGACTGGGCTAGTCGGGTGATGATTTGGCGGTTTGAGCAGGGATAGACTTTGGCCGAGGCATGGATGGGTGACGTACATGGAGGTCAACTCGTTACTTTTAGGTGTTCGGAAGCTAGTCTAAATCTCTTATCTCAACGTTATTGTGTCGTCCTTTTAGTCGAGTTTTTAGTCGATCTAATGCATTTACTTCTTAAATCATATGGATGCATTAGTAATTAAGTCATCGGGTAATTATCTTTTCCTTGTCTACGTCTAGATTAGATTTTGCTTGAGGACAAGCAAAAAGCTAAGTGTGGGGGAGTTGATTTGTACATATTTGTATGTGATTTTCGTGTGTTTTTGCATCGTATGTTATGTGCTTTAATGTGTTTTTAGTTTATCTTTTTATCGTTTTTCTTCCTTTTTTATATTTTTCGTTTCTCATGGTGTTTAATGTGTTTTTACTTTATTTTATATGAAATAATCTAATTTTGTTTAATGTTAATATCTCAGCTCAAAACGAGGAAAACGGGACGAGCGACAAGCCGAAGCCATGCAGGTGCGTCGACTGACGCACCGTCGACGCACTGTCGACGCTACGCCCGCGTCGACTGACGCACCGTCGATGCAAATATTCTGAAGCGTCGATCCTAGGCCCGTCAGTCGACGCATTGCCTGCCGACGCGTGCAGCATGGCTCGCGTCGACTGACGCACCGTCGACGCACCATCGAAGCAAAGGTTCTGAAGCGTCAATCCGAGGCTCGTCATTCGACGCACTGCCTGTCGACGCGTGCAGCCTGGCTCGCGTCGACTGACGCACCGTCGACGCTCCAGCAGTTTGAGCGGTTATTTTCGAAAAATCTATAAAATCCGGAGGTTTTCTTCATTTTGGGAGTGCTGAGACGAGGGGGAAAGGTTCAGAGACTGTCAGTAACCCTCGGTTCATGCCACCACTTCAATTCATGCAATATTAGATTTTATAATTCGTCGTTTCATCGTTTTTACGCCGTCCGATGTTCAAGGCCGTTTCTCGCCGCTGAAGATCGTTCGATGGCTGCTGTTTTCTTATTATAAGTTTTTTTTCTGAACTTTGTTATTTCCCTTTTGTATTTGACATTGTTATCTTTTAATGATTATGTTAATTTAGTTCATATTCCTTTTACCGCTTGATTATGTTCATGCTTTGTGTTGAAATTATATTTTGATCACGATGATGATTGTTGGCTAATTTTAATTCTCATGCCTTTAATTGCTGAAAATATGCTTTTGAATATAATTATGCTAGCTGGTTAATTTTATCGGTCTAGTGCGCTTAGGGTCGTTTAGATCCATCGGGATTGACAACCCCGATCGTGGAGACGATTCCGGCGCACTAGACCCTCGCTTTTATTAATTTTTTTTTAAAAATCTTTTTATTTTATTGCTCGTAGATGTTAGAACACTTCAAAACTAATTGGATCGAGTGTTTAGTTTAGTTTTTAGTTTAGTTTTTAATTTCATAGTAATGTACGTAAAATCGAACACCGGAATAGTTTCCGATTAGCCTTCCTTGTGATTCGACTCGAGTCAACTTATCGCCTACAATAGCTCTGTTCTCTTGCGGACGAGCTTTTCATTATTTTAAACGTGAAAAAGTTCGATTCAATATCCCTCATCTTTATTTTCTTTTTAATTTTTTACTTTGTTGTGTAGGAGAAGGAGCTGATCCAATTGAAGCGTGAAGCTAGATTGAAAGGTGGCTTTTATGTGAACCCAGAAGCCAAGATTTTGTTCATCATCAGAATTCGTGGGTAATGAGGCATTTGCTCGTTGTTGAGTGTATGCATTATACTGTTCAATGTGTTGGTTTACTTACATGCATCTATCTTGATCTTTCAGTATTAATGTTATGCACCCAACAACCAAGAAGATTCTGCAGCTTCTGAGACTGCGACATGTGTTCTGAGTTTTTCAATTTGAAAATGTTGTTTAATGTTAGTTTTTTTTCGACAGGTTTAATTGATATAAACTTCATGTGTCGTGTCTCATTCTATTATTCACTCCTCATATATCTTTACTCTTGGCAATTTCAGAACTACATTTTGGTTGGTTTCTTTGTTGCTTTTGTCTTCTTAGTAATTAAAGAGCTTTTTTTTTTTGTAATTAGTCATTTGTGGCCCCTTGGACACAGAGGCTTTCTTGTGGGGGCTACAAACTTCTGAAACAAAAGATCATCTAGGAGAAGTATAAGGCGAGACGAGAAGCCTCGGGGGACCTGTCGGAAGTTATCCCCCCTCCATCTCCGCCCTCTCGTCACGAGGCATGGAAGAGAGCACGCATCACAAGCACTGGACAATATGTGACTCCAGAAGTCAGTTCTATCGCTGAAAAGATTGTAAGAAACTTATTTTGCCTTTTGTAATTATGGTTAAAATTAAGGGTACTTTTTGTTTTCTTGATTAACTTTCAGTTTCTGAGTAATTTGTTGTTTATTTGAGTTTTGTTTGTTTGTGATTTTCTGTTCCGAAAGAAGTGTTGCGTTATATGTTCCTTATCTGAGGTTAATTTATTACCATTTCTTATTAATTTGAGTTAATTCGCTAGTTTGGGGTTGGATTTTGAATTGTTCTTTTAATTTGAGTTTAACTGAGGCTCTGAGGTGCTAAAATTAATTTTCTGAGATGCCCTTTTGATTTACTGAGATGATTTTTCTATTTATGTGATTCCAACAGTTCTTTTTTATTTATAAATAATATTTTGGGAGTTGGCAATTTCTAGTTATCCGTGCAGTGTCTACTTTTGCCATTTTAAGTTAAATAAATATATCTTTGTGTTGTGGCATATGGATTATCTCTTCAGATTGAGTCAAGACTTTGGTTTACCTGTAAAAGTAGTTTTCTCCCAATTGTAGGAGTCATGTTTTGTCAGTTTTCTTAACTAACTTTTTCCTAGACTTATATTTGTTATCTATATTTATATTACATTGAATTTCTAATTAAGAAGGTCCATTGTAACTATTTCCACTCATATATCAATTTTGTGAAAGTTGGGTTGTGTGGCATATGAATAGAGCTCTTTCGTGTGTGTTAGTGAACAAAAACTCAATTTAGCCTTCTAATTAGATATGTATTCCATTAGAGATTGGTATTAKGGTGCTATKTATATTTTTATTAGARGATGATTAAAAACCACCCCTGAGGTTTTAATGTATYGATATGTATAGAAATAYGAGAGGGTTTTGTTACAAGTGGTCAAGGTGTTGTTATTTTGGAAGGGCAGCCTGGTATAAATAAATGATGAGTCTCAAGGAGTGTCATGATAAGGTGTGMCTGGGTTGGAGGGGATTTTAACACCATTTTGAATGAGGATGAAAGGGATGAAGGTGTCTCTAAAAGAAGACTAGACATGGTTGAGTTTGYGGGAAGCATTATCACTTGGTRTAGACAAAATGTTAGAGAGAGGTTAGACATCCTAGGGGTTTATACTATGGTGTCTGGTCAGGCTCTGAATTAATTCAAGAGAACCTTCATTATTAGTAAAAAATGGAGGCCTGCTGTGGGTGATAAAATCCAAAGGACTATTGGTTTCCAGAAACTTAATCTCCATGTAACTTACCTTAGAGATCCTCTTTATAGAGGATGTTTGACTAGGGTTTTGTTTGAGAACCTCATTAATGAATTTAAAGAGCTAATTCCGACTTGGAAAATAGACATTAAAAACAACCCCTGGGGGTATTTGTAATTTCAGATGATAACTGTGTGTATTGTTTATTTTAAATAAAAAGAAAACTTTTTTATTTGGCAGATTGCTTTTTCGCGCTGAAGGGTTGGAATGACCAAAATGCGGATACGTAATGACGCATATGCTGGAGATCATCCAATTGGACATTGTTAACTCGTTCGAAAAGGTAATTCTCATACGTAAATAAATCAAGTATATGTGTCCGAAAAATAAATCTTGTTTGTCTTGGTAACTTTAATCTTGATTAGTGTCCGAATGTTGTGTTGGACCAGTGATTGTCAGCCTTACATGCAATTCTTGTTAGTGACTTCAATTTTGTTAAAAAGAAATAAAGATACTTGCTAATGGTAATAATTTGGAACCGATTTGTTGAAATTTGAGCAAGAGCCCGGTTATTATTATTATTATTATTATTATTATTATTATTATTATTATTATTATTATTATTATTATTATTATTATCTTTCATAGGTCGAACAACTCAATGGTGAAACATATATAGAAAATTAGTTTAACTTTGTCAGACATTGTATTGAGGTTTTCCTAATTAACAATCATGGTTTTAGTTATCAACAAATGCACCCACTTAAGGAAAAAATCAGTAATTATCAATAAGAAGCATAGAGACAGATTCCTTTAAAACAAACCTTATATCTAATTCATTATGTATATTAACCAATAAACATTGAGAAGCTTGAGAAGCTGTCCTCACTATCATTAGACCTATCTTAGTGTCTGAATGTCTTATTTGCAGCTATGGGAGAGCAAAATACATGAAGTTAAGTCTAGAAAGGATACTCTAAAAGAAAAAGCATATATAATAGGTTGAGTATCAGTACTGTCATAAAATTAGAGTCGGTGTTCAGCTTCTATTGGCATGTGATTATATAGGGGTAACACGGCCCACCTTCTATTTGGGAATTGTCCCTATTATTTTTATTAACAATATTTTTAGTTTTATCTTCAGTGGTTGATTTTTTGATCTCTGTGTCATTCAAAATCAGATTATCAAGGGGATATATATATATATGTTCTCTGTTCTCAAATTAAAGATTTATTTCCGGTTTTTCATTGACTTGCAGGCACTCAACATGGAACAACCTTATTTGGGCGATGACATTAATGATGTACGTAGACGTTGGGCGGAGTGTTTATTAGAGGTTATTGCTTGATCACAAACAAACTATTTGTGGATAACTTAAATTGTAGTAAAATAGGTACTCGTCTTTTTGGTGAACGTGTATTTGGCGAATTGTATATTATTGGTAATTTCTACTTTAACATTTGGTGATCATGTATTTGGTGACTTATGTTTTTCGTATTGATATATTTTGGTGTGTATGTATTATTGTGATTAATGGATGGTTTTTTGATTATATGAATTATTGGTGTTTTGTGAAAAAAATTCAATTTAAGGCTGAATAGATCTGGGAAAATAAATGAAAGAAAATAGAATTAAAAAACTGTCAATTCTAGAACGACTTTCACAAGGACGTTCTGGAAAATGTCTAATTCTAGAATGACTTTTTCGAAAAAGACGTTCTGGAAAATGTATATTCTAGAACGTCTCTTTCGAAAAGGCGTTGTGAAAAATGTATATTCTAGATCGCTTTCCATATTGACGTTCTGGAAAATATATATTCTAGAACGTCTCTTTCGAAAAGGCGTTGTGGAAAATGTATATTCTAGATCGCTTTCCATATTGACGTTCTGGGAAATGTATATTCTAGAACGTCTCTTTCGAAAAGGCGTTGTGGAAAATGTATATTCTAGATCGCTTTCAATATTGACGTTCTGGAAAATGTATATTCTAGAACGTCATTTAGAAAAAGACGTTCTAGAATATACATTTTCCAGAACGCCATTTTTAAAAGACGTTCTAGAAAATGTTTATTCTAGAACGTCCTGTTCTAAAATGACGTTGTAGAATATACATTTTCTAGATCGTCTTTTTTGTAACCAATCTGGAATGTTATTTTATGGAACATATTAACGGGGAAACTGTTTTCTAGAACGGGTAAATTGTTTTTCTAGAACGTCTCAAATAACTGTTCTAGAATATCGGATATTCTAGAATGCCTCAAAAAGCTGATCTGGAAAATCTGATATTCTAGAACAGCTCTAGTCAGAACGCCTGGGCAGGGCGATCTAGAATACCTGAAATAGGGCGTTCTAAAAAATTGTTTCTGCACTAATGATATCTCAAAATATAACTACTACAAACGGCTCCTTTTGATCAAGGATATCCTAGCATAAGTGACAGTTACCTTTGCTCTTTTGAATAAATCTGTGACACGAGCAGAACCGACACCAACTAACACTTCGATAAATTCTGATCCAGACATTTGATAAAATGGAACTCCAGTTTCACCAGCTATGGCTTTTGCTACCATGGTCTGGTAATATAATATTTTGACAATTATCGTAGGATTTTTCATAATTCACGTAACTATGCGTATCCTTGGCAATTCTTTCCAAATCAACCGGCAAAACAAATAATTCAAAACCCAAATCAACATCGCAAATTCATCTTTTTTTACTTAAAAAGATTAAAAAAAAATAGCTTACATCTTCAGCTAGCTTCATGTTCTTCGTATGAATATGAAAAATCTCATGACGCCCAACTTAATTTTGGAATTGCGCTAAAAGTTTCCTAATAGTTTCTTGCTGAGTGAGCACATTGTGGGATTTCAATGCCTGTTTTCTCGTCACCTAAATCTTATTTTATTTTTCGCACTGAAAGTTTTATTCAAATATTCTCATCTATGGCGGGGTAGCACCTGGATTTCAATACTTAATTCCATCAACAATATAAGAATTTCAAATGAAGTCTTCATTCCATTGTCCACCAGTAATGAGGTCACACACTCGTATTTCGTCATCCCATTACCGACATGCTAGTACAAACCTACCCTGAGAGGTGCCTAAAAATGAAAGAATGACGATAGTATAAAACTCTCAAGACACGACTCAAGAAGTGCTTGTTTGACCAAGAATTGAGAATTGTGTATGATATTTAATTCGAAATGCCCAGATCCAACACCAGAATTCACTAGTATAATTGTTTCAAAAGCGCTTGTGCAATAGCTCCAATTTGAGACTAATTAATTTCATCTTATCAGATTTCAAACTGTAATTGCTATATTCATTCAATCACTCTTATTTCATTAACATGGGGGATATTCACTTAATAAACCAGGATAATTTATCAATTAAACCAATACCCATGAAACCCAATAAGACCAGGGAATAATTTTCGTATAACACACCTAACTTACGCTGAAAGGTAATGGAATTGGTATTAATCACAACAGAAAAAAATAATTATTGAAAATAAATCTAGTTCCCTGTTGCTACTGAAAAATCTCATAATGAAATTTTCATTTAATGAAGAAAACACACAAGATTAGCTGCATATGCACAACAGGTTAGAATCAGAATAGTTGGGTAGTTTTTTTAATTTATTTTAGCACTTTGTTATTATAAAGAACAAATAACTACCTTCCAGCATTGAAGAAATCTTTTAGTTCTCGATGAAATATCCTAAACTGCTAAACAAAAGCTTCATTGTATTCTCCGGGCTTTTTGGTAATTCTTGCGAGCATTGCTTTGGTGGCAACTAAATCTTCAGGGCCAACATTTCTATGAAGTTTGTTTTGTATCGTATGCTTAATTTCTTGTAGTAATATCGATACAGTACTATGCCAGCGTCTCAAAAACAAAAACTTTTCACAATAAAATAAATGATTAAGTGAATATTATTACTTAATCAGTAACCTTAAGGTCGTATGGGATATCATTCCTATGAGCAATATCTCGAATTCTTGTTAGAAGAATAGATGCAGTGAATTCTGCCTTAAAAGATTGTAAGCACGGATGAATCTAGCGGATAACAGGTTTTTCCTGCGTATTCATATACACAAAAAAAAAATTGCTTGCACGGCTCACGCCGCTCGGCAATCGTCCCGTGGTATTGAAAGTGCTTAATCCGCCCCTCCGTCTTATATGTTGACTTCCCCACGTTCTGCGACATGTGCACTCCCATCGCATACACGTTGCGTGGTTGCACCACGTATTTCCGATCCCTCCTCACGCCCCTCTTCACATCCTTGTACACTAGCTTCTCAAATCCCCATTTCCTACAAATTCACAACAATTCATTAATCTATGGGATAATGCGCAATCAATCATACTAAATATGATCAAATCAGAAACAGGGTGTTGTGGTATTTTCACATTTTACTAAATATGATCAATGGAAACTTAAATAAAACAATCCAGGTGTTTGATTTGGAATTGCACATCTCAACTCCCTAAAAAATGCATAAAGCCAATGTACCATTTCCTAGTAGCATAACTTCAATGATTGAATAATGCTCCTAAAACTTCAAAGCATAATCAAACCTAAAAATAAATAAATGCAATCATCATGCACATTGCCATCTTTAATCAACCTAAAATAATCCCCAATTACCCCTCTACTAATGAATTAAATAAAAAATGATAAACCAACCTGTAACAGGCGAGAGGCAGAAACGGCGGTGGTTGGAGCGAGTTGGAAACGGCGGCCGAAGCGACATGGGAGTGGCAGCCGGGCATTTTCTTCTCGCCACGATTACCCCTTAGCATTTCAATCTTTCTATGCAGCTTTTCTCGGAGCTCTTCGTAAGTGACGGATTTCACCTCAGCATCGATTGAATTGGTACGAGAATCATCTTTATCCTCGTGTTTAGCGAGACTTTTGCCGTCTAGAAGGGTTGCCTTGTTGTTTTGCTTCTGTTGGAGGAGCTGGACGGTGGAGGAGGCCTCGTCGTCGGGGTCGAAGCATTGGCGGCGAGCGAGCTTGAGGTTCTTTTTGGACTGCAACTTTAAGGAGTCCTTGGCGGCTGTGGAGAGGCCCTGGTACCATGGTTTCGATTCTGGATCGTTCGAGATGTCGAATGGCCGGTATCAATTCCACTAATCGATCAAGGAACTTGCCGTGAGAGTGGATGATTGAATTTATGTCAGAGTCGGGGGGGAAGGCCGCGGAGGCGGCGGTGGTGGGGGTTGTCCTTTGCTTCTTTTTCTTCATACTTGCAGTGGTGGATATGGAGGACTGGCGGAGCGTATGAAATGGGGTTTTTAAAGTTTTGGGAAAAGAGGGATTTATTAATAATGAGGGCTGTTTTGATTTGTAAAGACTTTTGAGGATGGTATTTTATCTTACCGTTCTATGTCAAATAGTACATCCAGAACGGTTTTAACAATTCCGTTCTAGAAAGGAAAAATATGGGCATCAAAAAATTTCACTTACGCGGTATTTAATTGGAAAAGACTTTCGAGAACGGTTTTATTAAAACCATTCTGGATTGATGTACATTCCAGAAAGGTATTAAAATAAAGTTTTGAAATGCACACTTTCCAGAACGATTTTACAATACCATTCCAGAATATACACATTCCAGAACATTATTCGAATACCGTTCTGGATCGACTCATAATCCAGAACGGTTTTTCCATAACCGTTCTGGAAGTCTACTTTCCAGAAAGGTATTGTAAAACCGTTCTGGAAAATCATCTATCTAGAACGGTAATTTCAAATAACGTTCTAGAAAGTTTAATTCAGAACAATATTTTAAATACCCTTCTGGATGCACCAGGATGTTCTGTTCTAGAATGTAGTTTTTGCACTAGTGAAGCTATTTCGGGTCGCCTTTCCAAAAGCTGAAAGGGGGGAGTTTATCAATGATGTCGTCCACATTGGGATCAAAAGAGATATTAATAGTAGCGACTGGGCCTTGATTTGTTCCGCAGCATGTTGAACCCACACTCTGCCTCCGCTTTCCATTTTTTCCAGGCAGAGTGTTGTGTTCTTGTAGGCCACCATTAGCTCATACCTGTACGCATCCATGAATTATTTTCCCACTTCGGTCCTCAAGAATGTGCGATGACCTTCAGCTACCCCTTGTTGGCGAGCGGTGTGAATGGCGCCCTCCATCTGCTAACATTTCTCCTGCAATTGACCCTCCACCTCCATTAAACAACCTTGTAGTCGAGTGGTTTCATCCTTCAGCGTTTCTACTTGACTTTTAAAGACGTTCAGTTCCTCTTCCCTAGCTTCCAGTTGGCGACGGGCCTCGTCTAGTTCTCCTTGAGTGAGAGATAGTTGTTGTGTTTGCCTTTCCGCCTGGGCGGTTAGCTCGTCGCAGGTTTTCTGCAGCTCGCCATCAGTAGATGTTGTCTGAAAATGGTTTGAAAAAGCGTCCACTAAAGGTTCAAGTTGTGTGGCAGAAAGGAAAATAAGATATGTTAAGTATGTGGTAAAATAATACATCTGAAATATATATTCTGGAAAAAATATGCTCAACTGAGCAGTCAGAAGGGATTTGAATTGGTCAGCAGTGGCGCACTGTGCTAAACTCTTTTCCAAAGATAGAGAGCTCGATACAGGGGTAGAGGTCTTGCGGAGATGTCGGAGTTTTTTGGATGGAGATCCAGACTGTGAAGGAGGCCGCTCTCGAACTGTCATTTTGCCTTTCCCTTTGATCACGACATTCACAAGGGCATCTGATCCCCGGGGTCGTTGGGTACTGCTTGCCGATCTTTCGCAGTCGTGGCGTGAAAGAGTGTTTTAGTGGTGTATAGAGTTCATTGGCTTGGTATTATTGAAGTTCGATTGCTATGTAAGAATCAAGAGGTTTTTAGCTTGAAATTTAAAGGAAAACGAAAATAAAATGGAAATTTATTTTTAGTGGTATAAAAGGTTCATTGGCTCGGTATTATCAGAATTCGATTATTTTTGTGAATCAATGTGTTCTTAGCTTTTGGAATATGAATGAAAATGAGAATAAAATGAAAAATATGAAAATAAACTAACTAGGAAATGTAAAATGCAAGTTAATCGGATGCCTCGAGCGTGTGCCGAAATTGAAAGTGCAAAGAAATAATGAAAACAAGCAAGTACAAGCAAAGTTTCATAAACTATGGTACAACTAAAGCAATCTAAGGTACAACTATGCTTGTATGATCATAAAAATCTAAATAATGCAAATTAAAAAAAAAATGAAAGCACAAATAGAAAAAGAAATAAAAGTTGTGACGTGAAAGTTTAAATCTTTTTGAAAAATAGAAAGAAATGAATAGTAGATCTAGGATTTAACCTAAAATAATGCATGAAAATAAAAACCAAAATAAAGCATATGAAAGACTTAAAATAAAAATGATCAAGGACTTGATATATGATCTTGGTGTGTCACTCACCTAGATTCCATGGACGATTCACAAGACCTAACAAGAAATCTATGAGCTAAGGCAAAATTCTTAAATGAAGAACAAGCATGAAATACTCAAAATAAAAATGATCAAGGACTCGATCTATGATCTTGGTGTGTCACTCACCCAGATTCCATGGACAAATCACAAGATCTAACAAGAAATCTAAGAGCTAAGGTAAAAATCATAAATTGAAGAACATGCATGAAATTGAAGAACAATGAAGAAAATAAAGGAAAACTTAGTTGAATTGAAAAGAGAACCCAAATACTTGCATGAAATTACAAAGCAAAATAAAATCCAAGGGAGTACTTGAATTTTTCTTAGGCTTACAAACCCAAGGCAAAGTTTGAAATTAAATCTAAAACCTAAGAGAGAGTAAATAAATCTCAAAATTAGAGAGTGAATTAATCCCAAACACATGCAAGAGTTGGGATGAGATTGGATTCCTTTAATGGTGAAAGATGTGGGCTTATATAGTTGCTTGTATTGGCAAAACTGTCAAAAACACCAAGAATCCCGAAGGTCACTGTGACGCAGTCGATCGACCACCAGTCGATAAGGTAGTCGATTGGGAGCTTTACAGTCGATCCGGCTGCTTTCGGCTCGTTTTTCTCATTTCGGCACGGATTTTGGGCCTCAATGCCTCGACTCGAACCTAGGCGTATGGCGAAACGTCTTGGAGCAAATCCAATTCCTTGAGCCACCTACAACATAAGAATTTTGAGCTTAAAAACCCAAGAATGGTACAAACGTTATCAACATCGGATAAATAAAGCTCAAAACATAAAAAACAAGAAAACAACCTAAAACCCTAACGAAACTCGACTTAAAACCACTAAAAATGACATTAAACCCTAACTAAAAACATAGGAAGAACACCATAATTACATGCAAAACAACCACCCCACACTTATCGGTTTGTTCGTCCTCGAACAACGAAAAGAATCGAGAATGTACATGTAATGAACATTATGTAAAAAGAAAAACCCTTGTGCTCATCCTTATTAATATGATGAATGTATCAACATAAACTCGTTATCACCAAGCATTGTTTGTATTACTCATTCTCAAATGAAAACCAAATCGATGACTTCCTCTCAAATGGAATTTTGAGAGTGTTCGCTCAAATCGCTCAAGTGTTTGTTATATGGGACGTGTATACAATCAAGTCGGACAATGCATGCACCTCGTCAAGATTTCACAAATAGGAAACTCAAAATTGCCCATAGTACATGACCAAACAAGAATCGAAAGAGGTCTTTATTTTGGGTTGTAATGTTGGCTCTTTGGTAATGTATGGAATATTTGGATATAGTGGCTAACACACGGTTGAACGTGATCAATAACACACACATCCCTAATTTCTAGAACCCAAAGCTTATGATCGCTTCACCCTTCCCAAATTACCAAACTTTCATTCGAAACCCTTTCGTATACTCACACACTTTTCCGTCTTTATTTCACAACACCTAGAAGCTTTTTGAATTTGCTTATTTTTACTAAACTTAGCCCCTTTTTAAACATTAGGATTTTCACTTGAACGCACGCTTTATCACTTTTCGTGATTTATGTTGGATTTTTATTCTCTTTTTTTGTGTGTGTATGAGTAACTCAAGACCCAAAATCCACAATCAATTCCCTCATATATCTAGTCAGCTCTCAATATACACTCTCACCTCATAATTTATGAAGATATAAGAGCTAAAAACGAGCTCGGCTAACAAGAAACGGGGCATAGGCTCAAGGGGGCTCATTTGGATTTTTTAAGTAGCTTGTATATTTGGATAGGGCCGAAATAAGGGTGATATATGTGCCTCGAGGTCATTTCCAAATTCAATCATGTACGAGAAAAATCAAGTCTCCTCAATTCAATTTTCATAAAAATGCAAGCAAAACCGATAATTCACACGAGACTACTCACTAGTTTGCACCGAGTTTTGGAAAACATAATCAAAAGAGCTTTTAGAGATTTGCAATCTTTTGACGAGCAAATGTTGATTATATATATATATAGGCGGATTTTGGACGAAGCACAAAAATTCAACTCCTTACGCAAGAGGGCATAAACATGTAAAAACTCGACAAGTAAACTATTCAAACCTCCAAGCATATGGTGATTGCTCAACAATGTAATAAAGACACAAAAGACACAAAAATGGCTCAACTATATAAATGCGCAATTAGTAAGCGTCACTTCGCCAAGGCTCGAGTTAAGAAAGACGAATCATGCTTTGTAAAACCCGGACCCTAAACACCTACCCACCCCACACTTAAACCATGCAATGCCCTATTTGCATTTTAATGAAAAACAAGTAAAAGGAGGGTGAGATAGAAGATTCCTAAACCGAGCAAGTTTCATTCGAGCTCAGTAGCATCCAAGCAATAACCGATCATGGCTTATTTCTCCCGTCTCCATGAATGCTGCTAGCTTATCAATTCGACAAAGGTTGGAGTCAGAAAGCAAAACACTAAAAAGGAAAATCACACAAAGTTAAAAACACGAGATAATATGCACAAGAATCAAAATAAAACAAAACAAAACAAGGGTTCACAAGAACCAAAAGACATCAACATTTGTTTTTTAATTTTTCGAATGTTTTTGGATTTTCACCTAATAGGAAAGTGTATGAAGAAAATAAAAGGAATAAATGAAAAGAATATGGGTTGCCTCCCAAGAAGCTCTTGTTTTACATCATTAGCTTGACGTACTCCCTTTTTGGTCATGGAGGAAAGATAACGGGAGGATCCACCGAAGTAATAACCTCCTTGTCGGGAGGGTCCGTTCTTCGGAACGTTCTCGGGGCATCGCGTAGGCCAAGTAAACATCGTCAAGAAGAAAATGTCCCAAAGGTCATCTCGGCTCGATCTTCAGATGGAATGGTGGTTTTGTAGTGTTCCGATAATTCATCTAGGAATCGATAGGAATAATGGCCGGCTAATGTTCCAATCGGGCAAGTAGACGTCGCCTTGGGTAGATCTTCGGGAGGAATTGTGGTTTTGATGTAAGAACATCATGAAATACTCAAAATAAAAATGATCAAGGAATCGATATATGATCTTGGTGTGTCACTCACCTAGACTCCATGGACAAATCACAAGATCTAATAAGAAATCTAAAAGCTAAGGCAAAAAACATAAATTGAAGAACATGAATGAAATTGAAGAACAAGAAAGAAAATAAAGGAAAACTTACTTGAATTGAAAAGAGAGTCCAAATACTTGAATAAAATTACAAAGTAAAACAAAATCCAAGGGAGTACTTGAATTCTTCTTAGGCATACAAACCCAAGACAAAGCTTGAAATTAAATCTAAAACCTAAGAGCGAGAAAATAAATCTCAAAACTAGAGAGTGAATTAATCCCAAACACATGCAAGAGTTGGTAGGAGATTGGATTCCTTTGTTGGTGAAAGATGTGGGCTTATATAGTTGTTTGAAGGGGCAAAAATGTCAAAACACCAAGTGTCCCGAATGTCATTATGACGCAGTTGATCGACTGCAGGGTCAGTCGATCGACTGGCCTGCTTCTAAATGGTTTGCCTACTGCCGAGCAGTCGATTTTTCAGCTTTCAGACGATCCGTGTCCAATCGATCGACCACCAGTCAATAGGGCAGTCGATTGGGAGCTTTTCAGTCGATATGGGCTGCTTTCGGCTCAATTTTATTATTTCGGCACGGATTATGGGCCTCAATGGCTCGACTCGAACCTAGGCGAATGCTGGAACGTCGTGGAGCGAATCCAATTCCTTGAGCCACCTACAACATAAGAATTTTGAGCTTAAAAACCCAAGAATCGTACAAACATCACCAACATCGGATAAATAAAGCTCAAAACATAAAAATTAAGAAAACAACCTAAAACCCTAATGAAACTCGACTCAAAACCACTAAAAACGACACTAAACCCTAACTAAAATACGGGAAAAACACCACAATTAAATGAAAAATATGGCGCGATCCAGTTCCTCATCCACATCGATATTGGAAGCTCGCAGTGCTAATGTCGTCGTTGGGCTTAAATCAGCACCCTCTAAGCTCGATGAAAGACAGGTAATGATGAGGGCATCTTCAAAAGACACAAGGATAAATTAAAGGAGTCTATCATGGATATAAAGGAAAAGTGAATTTATAATCAAGGGACCTACCAAATTCAGATCGGGTTAGAGGTTGGTCATTAGGTCGTGAGTCAAGACCTACATATAATAATAGCCTCTCCCACCTGGTAAGTTGCACCTCGTCAAAAGGGCTCTTACTCCATTCAGAGAGCTGATCAAATTATTGTTGGTAGTGCATTGGATGTGTTTTTTAGGTAAGGGGATTGTCTTGTTTCGGGGTGTGGTATTGTAGATCAGTATTAAAGGGACAGGTTTCGGTATTATTGATAAGAAAGAAATTCTTGGGCTAATCGGCCACTTTTGATGATGGATTCACTAAGAAGCGTGGTTTCCCGAGGTGGGCAGAGAGGTAGAAGGAGTTCTTTTGGTATTTCACTTGAAAGCAAAAATGGAAATATCCTAGATCGGGCTGGACATAGTAATATGTACATAAAATTACATATCCAGCAATGAATCTTATTGAGTTTGGAGTTAGATGGAGAAGGGGGATCTTAAATTTATTCACGGTATGAATGAAAAAATAGTGGGAGGGGAACTTAAATCCTACTTTGAGGAGCTCGTCAAAGAATATTATATGGTCAGGTGGAGGATGGTTTGGGTCTGTCTGGAGAATATTTGGAGTAACCAGTGTGGAAATATCGGGAAGGTTCAGTGCTTGCTTAAATTCATCAAGCTTTTCCCAACTTGGAAGCAACCAGTAGTTTTCCTTAACTACCCTTGTGGTTTGAGGTAATGGAAGCAGGTCGGCAACAGCCAAGAGGGGAATCACGGTTATGGGGTTCTCAAGGAAGTGTTTGGATCGAGAGGTCGAGGTCATGTCAGGTTCCACTATGGGAATGCCTTTTGGGATGTTTTTTATTTCTGGATGGGGTGAAGAGGGGTCCACTATTATATTTTGGACTAAGGTTCTAGCCTCATTATAGGCCGTAGTCTGGGCCTCGAGTTCGGTCCAACTAACATATCCCTCTGGTTTGTCATATAAATCAAGTCGGAGTGAAGGAGGGATTTTTCGTCTTCTTGTGAAGGTTAAAGGGGTTTCAATAGGTTCAGTATCGGGGGAAGTATGTGGATTTGAGGGGATAAGATTCTGAAGATTAGAATTTGAAGGCACTGTGTTCATCATAAATCAATTAATGGGGAAGGGGAAACACAAAAATACACTCAGCATATGCAATGATTTTCAGAACAAATTAAAATAATCGGGATGAAGGATTAGGGGGACGTACTCATTGTTACAGTTGATGATGGTGAAGATGAATGTTGATGTGATCTGGATTTTAGAAAGATTTCGCTAGAGGGAGTATTTTCAGAAGAAAGATGGTGTTTTTCCTTGTTTTTGAGATAAAATGAAAATAGATGGAGATGAAGGGGTATATTTGGTGTTGGGCAGCGTGAAAATTTGAGAGGACATAAAGGGTTTCGAAAGGCGGGAAGTTGGTAGGGTTTTATTTTGGGCTTTTCATGTTTGGGCCCGCCATATTAAATATATTATGAGGATATGGGGAAGTGACACGTGCCCAACATAGTGCCAGACTGCATTTAACAATCTTAATAAGGATGTGATGGCCAGGGGTGGCATGTATTTGACTTCTTAAATACGCATGATTACATTTTATTTGTTATTGTGCAGAGGTTATAATCTCAGGTCGACAATGTATGGTTCTTATGGGATTAAGTTGGTTGATATCCAGGTCGATAAATGTACGTCTTGAAGGGGATTTTATGGGCGACCTCTTCTTTCGGAAGGTGTAATCCTTCTGAGCGGTGAGCGATCTTGGTTGAGAGTAGCGACCTCTCGTGTAAGAGTGGCGAGTTCTTATGAGATCGCGGCGAGCTAATGAAGTGATGTATGGTTTCCAGCCGAGGTATTCTTTACTTCTTACTTATTTGATTTCATGCCTCAATCACCCAGAATATGGGGGACTAGCTGATATGACATCAAATGTTCACGTCGGCTATATGCAGGTATTTATGGTAATTTGGGTAAGTGACCTCATTTCTCAAAGGAGCACTCTTTCTGAGAGCTGGGCGAGCTGTTCTAAGGATCCGCGACCTGAAGTATGAGATTGGTTAGCTCTTGTACAGGGTAGCGAGCTCTTATGGCATGGGTCTCATTATACCACCTCGGTGCCCAATGGTAGCTTAGGATTGAGTTTTGGGCTTTATGGTTTTTGGGCCTTAACAGGCTAATATGGGTTGTTTTGTGGGGTCCCGGTGGACTATATTATACAAAGAATTACAGGCCCAGGCCTATTTTGATAATTTAGCGAGAGATCTATTATTTATGGGAACTTAAGATACAGGAGAAATGCTAATTCTAAATCGGTTGTGATATTTATGGTATTATATTAGGAGAGGGGAACCCTAACTTGGGGAATACTTCTCTTATTTATATAAAGAGGAATCAGACATCATTCTTTTATTCTAAGTTTTATTTGATCTTGCACACTACTGAACTCTTGAATCTCTCGCTAACTTGAGCATCAGAGGGCCTACGTCCGGGCCGTCCGCCGCCTTGGCTTAGATTTTGTCTTGAAGGATCGATCCGGTCGTCAGGAGGCTCTTGGAGATCAATCAGGTCGCTGTGACGTTAATTGAAACTATTTAGGTCGTTGACTTCATATTTCAGGTCGGTACCCCATATTCTTGAAGCACCAATCTTTTTGGTCACATCAATTATTATACATACCAAGAAGTGCTACTATTTGTAATAAAGGTAATGAACTACTAGTTAATTATTCACCTAATCTTTTAAAACAACCACAAATGTAAGGACTTTTGTAAAGTAGTAGCGAGCAAAATCTTCTACACAAGAGCTATTTACTTATTTTATAAGTACTATAATTATAATAGTATTAATGGAGCACAAGAATTGAATGATATTTATTAAATTAAGATATAAAGATAATTTAACTAATAAAAATTTTAAGTAGACTACAAAGCTAGATTAGGAGAGAAATCAACGAGAAAGGAGATTCCAAACACTGATTTCAATCCATATAGTTGCAGCATAAAATAACTTCTAGTTGAGTTTCTATTTCCTATAAAATGATCATAAAAGTCAATTATTTAAGTAGAATTATAATGAAAATAAAAAAATTAGTGTCGTCACCAAATCTATGAATTTTAATTTTTAACTCACAAAAGAATAAAATATCAAAGATTTTCACAATTAATCATAAATTTCGAAATTTATGCAATCCCTGTCAAATACCTATGGCTAGTATGGGCTTATTCTTCCGGACTACGAACAATATGTTGATCTAGCATAAAACCATTCGATCAATTCACAATATCTTAATAAGGCTCAAAATATAATAATCGTCTATAAGAAAACATCACAAACACAAAGATATCAATCTACTCCCATTAAAAAAAATCCAGAGAATACCGGCGAACATTTCCGTTGGTAAGCCGTTGGTAACGGATCGCATATCTATGTCGGACATGGTAATGGAAAATTAATAGACAGGTTAAATCCAAACATGTTCAAATTAGGAAAAAAATATAAGAAAAATATGAAGAAAGAAGATGTAGAAGTCGCCACAAATGTCGAGACCCGTCTTGAGTCTTCATTGTCGACTCTCCTCTTGGTCTTGGTTGGATTTTGTATCTTTATATAGTTTCTAATCTCCAAAATTTACATTTTCCTCATTGTGAACACTCGTGGGGCTTTTATAGATTTTTGTTTTCTTGTTGGAAAAGTAAGAATGCATGCTTTATATTTTTAATATGGCAGTGACACACGTCCACTTTGCATCCAATTTTTCATAAACAATAAGACAAAACTATCCTTTGTGTCTCATTAAGTATTGTATCCCCATCTCTTTGATTTTCGTAACCTTTTGAATCACCTTAACTGACTTCGTATGAGAAAGTTATGACCAAAATTCGAAAGCTACTACAATTTTCTCTACGCGCAGAAACTGTCAATTCCTGCTTCTTTGCCTTCGAATTGTATATCCCATCTTCCCATCTTTCTAGTCTACCTCTCACCTAAGTGCATATATGATCATTTGATCAGGATCTGAAATCGCTCTTGCTCCAAATAGTGCAAAAAACTTGAGAATAAGAAATAAAATCGCAAAGCGTAATATATTCTAAAATACAAAAGAAATGCATACGGATATGATATTTGTTCTGTTAATCTATAAAATTTTACATGAATCATCTAATTTCCTAACAAACTTTCTCAAAATTATAGATAATGCCATTTACCATGAATCTCATAGAATAAATATAAGAAATAAATGCTCAAATCTCAAGTGTATAATGGATGTGAATATTTTACCTTTAAAACTTTTGTTACGAAGTGATATTAATTTTGGGATCAAGAATATCAATAGAAGAGACATGCGGTCTTCGAACATGAAAACCACCTTAGCCGCCTGGTTTGTCACTATTGCCTGGTTCTAATCGGTGTCGGTGATGAGTGATTCTTGTTTGGACTGACGACCTTTTAGGCCTCTAGCTGCTCGATGTTTTGTCTACTTCTTGCCTCCCCATTGTGACAAAATCTAGAGTCTTGATTTCCATCTCCCCTCCCTCACCTCGATTGTTGACAAAAGTTAATTCCTCTGTTGTTTTTCTCGACGCTGGACATTTGTGTCTTCAGTGGTGTACAATGATCCTATGCTACAGAACTTTATGGTTTGTCTGCCAAGGGTTCTAATACCGAGTTGTGAAGGGTTCTGTCATCCCTAACTTTTCGCCTCCCCAGATCTCGTTTGGGAAATTTCAGTCAGCATCGAAGGCCCAATCATACATGGCTATTAGCTAGGAAGGTTTAACCTATCCACCAATTAGGTCAATGGTTCAGCAACCTGAAGCTCAGTCCATCACCAAAATCATAGATACAGTGCAAGTCATGCCACCACCGGTGCTGTCAACGCGTTCTTCCATTGGAGATGGACTTTTCCCAAAATACTAATCCAACTCCGATGCCCTCACACAACCAGCTACTTCTCGTCAGCCGCTACCTAGTTTTTCATCGCAAATTCCGAGCCTACATGGGGTGGGGTATGGGAAGGTCACAACAAAAACACCGTCGTTTGCTGACGGGCGTGATCCATCATCAAACCTGTCATCATCAGTTTGCTGGCGGGTTTGCTGATGGGTCAAGCCCGTCAATATTTTTGGCGTCAGCAAATGCTGTGCTGACGAGATTAATCTACCCATCAGCAAATACTGACGGCATGCTGAGGGATCTGACCCGTCAGCAAACTTAAATAATGTTGATGGGTCTTAGCCGTCAGCATTTGCTGACAGGCTAAACCCATCAGCATTTTCAAATAAATTTATTTTAAAATTTTATTTTTATTTTATTTTATTTGATATTTTTAACTATATTTATTTCACAAATCAATAATCCAATACGAAAACTAATTTGTATTTTCCAAAATAAAAAAATAATTAATTAACAATTTTATCGTATAATGTATATAACAAAAATAAAGTACCAACATAAATATTATTTGTTCCTAAATCAACTACACCACATAATCATCATCATCATTAGCTGAAGCATCAGAGGACGACCATCGATGTTGCGCCATCGCTGCGGCGACTTCCTACATCACCCAGTCACGGAGAGCCGCCTCGTACTGGAGCTACTGACGTGCATTCTCCTCACACATGGCCGCTCCTGATGTGCATGCTCACTTGCCTGGAGTTTCTCCTGATGTGCCCGCTGGCTCGCCTCGAGCTGACTTTCGACCTGGCTCTTCAAAACCTCCATCTGCATCTGGAACTCCGAGACACGGATATCAGGAACATAGGAGGTACCACATCTGGAACTCTTCAAAGCCAGAAGATTTCCTAAATATCCCATGTCAAATCGACGAACCTTCTTCATCCCGACGATCCATAGATAGATCGTGTTCTCGTCAATGGTGGTAGGATCCGTTGATAAAGCACGAGCCTCCTCTAGATGTCTTTGATACTCCTCTTGTAATATTTTGATTGATGTATAATTTACCGTTACGAGGATTATAAATGAAAGATATATAATTATATTAATTAAATCTAAAAAGAAACTTACAAAAGTCTGCTGCGATTGAGGATTAGTGAAAGAGTCGTTGGGTCTCTGGTTGGGTTCCCTACCTAAATCCTCGTGTTGTATAAAATATTTAAATTATTTTTTAATTTATCACTAATTATAAACCAATATAATTATTTACGAGCTAAATTTACAAACATATTTTAATTTTACTAACGAGCTGATGTGCATGACCAATCGTAGTCCGAGACCGTCCCCTGTGCTTGGCTATCTTAGTACAGGTCCGTTAGGCTCTCTCATCCTGTTCCTGCTCGCCTGCTCAAATTGCTTCTTGTTCTCTGCCTTCTCAAACTCCTCCACCCATCTCCTCCATATTACCTCGCCGACGCACGTGGGAACCCTCCCCTCCGTTTTCCACTTCGCCATCTACTCGTGCAAACAGCTGCACCACGAGGCGGCCATAGAACTGTTGAAGTTCTTTCGTACGACCTCCATAGAATATACACTCGGGTCCCAATACCAGCGCCTCTACAAAACAAAACAAAATAATTTGATTAAAAAAATCATTATATATAATAAATTTCGAAAAAAATATTAGTTTAATTACCAAAAACTCGGGCCACCACAACTGATGATGAGAAATGGGAATATGCTCGTACTTCCACCCATCGGGGTGTACAAGAGCCTCATGGATCAGCCGAAGGATCATCGGTAACTCCGACGAGTCACTGCGTATCCTGATAAAATATAGAGTTTATTAGGGCAATATATTAAAATAAAGAATTTATTACTTAAAAAAATTAAATTGAGGTTACTTACCACGGGAGGACGACAAATATATCGATCATACCAAGATGTGGTGGTATGAGGCCTCTCGATGTACTAGTATCGGACGGGGTGGATGGAACGTTCAGTGGAGTCCCTGCCGATAAGTCCATCATATCATCGTCTTCATCGTCTATCTGACGATGAGATGATGATGATGAACCAATAGAAGCATGGCCCGAAGATGGTCCTAGAGAAGAATGCCCACGACCTCTACCTCTCATCTAAAAAACATTAAAATTTAAGCACAAATAAATGCCAATCCAACTAATAATTACTGTAATTAATTTTGATTAGATTCATTGAATTGGTAGTTTGAGGAGAAAAATCTAAGTACATGTGATGATGGATATAATTACGGAGCGCTACAAAGAATCTCATCATTAATCACTTTTTCCGATGCACCACTTTAACTCTATCGAAAAAAGTAATTAATGATGAGATTCTTTCTAGAGCCATGTAACTATATCCATCATCATATATACTCAAATTTTTTTCCACCAACTACCAATTTAATCAATCTAATATCATTTCAAATATATATATATATGTATGTATAAGTATAATTAACCTAAATTGACACTTTCACTATCTAGGTTATCGTCAAACTCATATTCATCCGTATCTTCATGATCGGTTAGAAACTCATCTCCTGTCTCCTCCTCTGCCTCATTAACAAGTTCATCCGACTCACTAATAATAAGGTCGACGTGTAATTGGAAATATCCATCCTCCAATTGTATTGAATTGTGCATTTCTATATGCTCCTCTTGAAAGGATTGATTAGGCATCATAGGCTCGTTAAGATCTATTGTTGATCTCTCTTTAATTTTACATGTTGCCAACCAATCCAGCTTATCTCATTTCGAACTTAGATATGGGTAGTAGTAAACTTGAACAACTTGGGCAGCAAGTATAAACGGCTCATAGCGATTGAGTCTATGCTTATAATTGACATCGACAAGATTATATTAAGGATGAACCTTTTTGCCTATGAGAGTTGGATCAAACAACTAACAATTGAACATGAGTGTGCTCTTGTAAGGCAAGCCAATAGAATCGAGTCTAACAACTTCTACGAGACAACCATAGTAATCATACTCATCATCCCCGTAGTTTGTTCCTTTTATACAGACGCTAGTACTCGAAGTTAATTTATTCGATCTGTATGCAACTGTGTCAAGACTATATCCATTAATATTGTAACCATGAGATGTAGTCACCTATCGTGATGGACCTACTACTAGTATATTAATGTACTTGTCGGTGACATTAATCAAGGGATCCTGTGCCTATGACCACGAAAAGTAATAAACATATTATTTATTAAGATATCGATTTAAATGGAATATATATGTCTCAATTGTATATAATTATTTTAGAACAACTCATATATCTCTCAAACCAATCGCCAAATTCACTTTCCAATTTTTTTTCAGTCCATCGTCTGTAATGTTTGGTTGAGATTGTTTTACAATCTCCGTGAAGAAACTACATATGAATAAAATAAAATTATCTTAATTTATTATATGATTAATATTTCATTAAAAAATATAAATGATGACATTTCAAACCTGATAGATTCTTGTACTTCTTCAGAGTTTAGTAAAACGTAATTTCTCGCCGCATCGAATTCTTCTTTGCTCAAGAATCTTTTCCCCGATGTTGCGAACGTTTCACCATATTTTTTAAACACCGGGGATGTCATCATCATCGTCTTCACCTTTTTTTCCAACATCATTATGAGGTAAATTTTCCATTTTCATTAAGATGTGATCTTCAAAATAGTACGAAGTGAAAGTTGATGCCTCTTCGATGAGATATGCATTTACTATCGATCCCTAAACGCTCGCCTTATTCTTCACATTGGACTTCAGTTTGCGAAAAAGTCTCTCGAATGGTTACATCCATCTATATTGCACTGGACCTGAAATTCTTGCCTCGTATGCTAAGTGAACTTGCAATGCTTATCCATCTGGAAACTGAAGAGCTTTCACCCACTCACACAAGGCGACTTTTGATGTCTTATCCAGTGTGTAACAAGCTTTAGGATACTTTCCTGCTGCGTCTTGTTGTAGACCTGGACGAAAACAATATTCGTTCAGTTAATCCCTGGGTTTGGGAGTGTCTTTTGTATTCCCCTTAACATTCATAATCGTGTTCAAAAGATTATCAAACACATTCTTCTTGATGTGCATAACATATAGATTATGCCGAATCAAACTTGTTCTCCAGTATGACAAATCCCAAAATATGCTTCTTTTCCTCCAACCACTTGATTTTGCTATCCATCCCTTGACGGCTTCTGCATCTAGATCGGTAACTTTCAAAAGTTTCAAACTTTCTATCTCTGTCAAAATCTCAATTCCTGACCATACGCTCGGCGATGGAGTCTCCACCTTTCTATTTTTCAAAAACTCCTTCTATCTTTTTGAAAAGGATGACCAAAATCAAGAGATTTCCGATGATTATCAAACCATGATTGTTTCCTGTTGCACTTGAGAGTAAATGCATCCGAACATTCCATGCAATATGGACATTCCATTTTGTCGGTCGTGCTCTAACCAGATAATATGGAGTAGGCGGAAAAATCACTAATTTTTCCATATGAGAGCTACCCGTAATTGAAAATTCCATTTTTTAGAGATATCATACGAAGGTGCACCGACCGTCCACAGCTGATTCAACTCAGCGATTAGAGGTTGCAGAAACACATCCAGCTTATCCTTCGGAATTTTGGGACCTGGAACAAGAACACTCAAAAACATGTATTGCTCTTTCATACACATCCATGGAGGCAAGTTGTATGGAGTGACTATCACCGGCCAGGAGGAATATTGTGCCCCAAACAACCAATAGTTTGAAAGCATTTGTGCAAAGTCCCAATCATACATTTCAAATTTCGGCGGCGAACTCCGGATAAGTTTGAATGAAATATTTCCAGGCCTCTGAATCTGACGGATGACGCATCACACCTTCATCAACAACGTGTTCAGCATGCCACCTCATGTCCTTTGTAGTTTCTGCAAATGTGTATAGCCTTTGCAGACAAGGACTTAATGGAAAATAATACATCCTCTTATACGCAATGTTGCTTTTATGTCGTTTTGGTTTTTCCTGCTTAGCGGGTTTGTACCGAGGATGGTTGTAAAACTTGAAACTCGTCAAATCAGCATTGTCTCTCCAATAAATCTTACAATTGTTGATGTAACAATCGATCTTCTTGATCGGTAGGCCCATGCCTCTCAATAACTTCTTGCTCTTGTAGAAGTCATCTGGTATATGATCATCTTTCGGCACAACTTCTTTGATTAAATCCAGTACTTGATCATAGCACTTCTGGGATATGCGATTTTATGCGTTCAGGTTCATGAGATGAACACCTAGAGTTAACTCAGAATATTTCTCACATCCGAGCTACAGGTTGGATTCCAACAATCAACATATCATAGAAATTCTGTGCCTCAGGATTGGTGGCTCTTCAACATTAGGTCTAAATACAAAGTTCGGACCGGCTGCATCTTGAACCATATTAATGTAAGCGTTTGATGGTTCTTCATGGGCAGCATAAGATGGTCCTCCAACGTTAACCTCAGGGTCGACATGATGCATGCAATCAAGAATTGTTTCACCATGGAACGTCCAGATGTAGTAATCTAGTACGAATCCATTTTTAACGAGATAAAATTTGATCTCGTTTACATCGTGGTAACTATTGTTCCTACATTTAGTCTACCTACAAGGACACTTTAGTTTTTCCCCGTCCTTCATTGCTCCATGCGTGAGTGCAAATTGTATGAAACTTTCAACCCCTTTCACAAATGTGTTCGACAAATAACCGTCCAACCTCCATTTGTACATCCAGCTACCATCAGAACTCATCCTATAATATCTTAATTATGATTAATAATATAGATAATCAAATTATAGATAATCGAGCGCTATGAGGGTGCCTATAGAAAATGATTGGATTTTTGGTAAGGGCCCTATCCCATTAAAAAATGTGATGTTCAGTAATAAAATTATCATAATATGCATTTTGAAAACCTAATAATTTTGGCAGCACCTCTCCATAGTTCTCTAAGTACACATATATTGCAGTCCACCCGAGAATAAAGGGGAGATGGAAACCGAAATTCAAAAGTCCACAAAATACATACGCCGTAAGATTTCATACTAAATTCCAAACAAGTCTAAGGTAAGTGTTTCTAGGTATAGATATTTTATACTTATCGATGCTAAATCACGCTCTTAAAATCCATGATGTGATGTTTCAATACTCGTCAGCTCTATTTCAATATCACGTCTTTTCAAGCATACTCAGCTTTTTGTTATAATTCGGTAGAGTACGCTATAAAATAAATAGTGACTTTAATTAATGCTAAATGGACCGACTATATAAAGCAAAGGGCATATCTGTAAATTTAACTTCATTCATAAGTTGCACCAATCAACTATAAATCAAACAAACAGTGTAATAATTAATGCAACTACAAAAACATTAATTAATATCAATCTCAATCAAACAAAATATTCACTTGTCGACCACCACGGCATTTGAAACCCCCCACTATGCACTTTTTAAAACTTTTTAAAACCACCATCATATTTTGAAAAAAAATATTAAAATCCTTTATTGGAGGGACGAAACCTCCTTGCCGGCGTCGTACACCACGTCATCAACGAAATTAACCCCAATCAATCACAATAAGTATATCAAAAATGTAAATATTAATTAAACACAACTTGCCGATCACCATGACATTTCAAACCACCAAATTAATGATAATTATACAATAATACCTCAGTTAAACCTTAATTACACAAAAACCCTTAAATTAAACCTTAATTATACAAAACACCCTAAATTATACGCTAATTATATAATAATTCCTAAATTAAACCCTAATTATACTAAAAACCCCAAATCAATGATAATTATACGATAATACTTCAATTAAACTTTAGTTACACAAAAATCCCTAAATTAAACTCTAATCATACAAAAACACACAAATTAAACCTTAATTATACAAAAACCCCTAAATTATACCCTAATTATATAATAATTCCTAAATTAAACCATAATTACACAAAAACCCCTAAACTAACGATAATTATATGATAATATCTAAATTAAACTATAATTATAGAAAATCTCCTTAATTAAACTCTAATTATATGATAAGACCTAAACTAAAACCTAATTATAAAATAACCCCTAGATTATACCATAGTTATAAAATAATATCTAAATTAAAAATTTATTATACAAAAACCCCTAAATTAATGATAATTATAAAAATAATACCTCAATTAAACTTAATTATAAGAAAACCCTAAATCGAACCCTAATTATATAATAATACCTAAATTTTACCCTAATTATACAATAATACATCAAATAAACCCTAATTATAAAATAACCCCTAAATTATACCCTAATTATATAATAATACCTAAATTATACACAAATTATGTAATTATTTTATATAATTTTAAAAACTAAAAAATCTTTATTATACCCTAACAATATAATAATTCATAAATTAAATCCTAATTATACAAAAAAAAAACCTAATTTAACGATAATTATGCGACAATACCTCAATTAAACCTTAATTACACAAAATCCCCTAAATTATACCCTAATTATATAATAATTTCTAAACTAAACCCTAATTACACAATAACCCATATATTAAACCCTAATTATATAATATTCCCTAAATTAAACTTAATTATATAACAATCCCTAAATTATACCCTAATTATATAATGATTTCTAAATTAAACCCTAATTTTTGAAAATGAACCCAAATATCTATATAATTACAACTCAACCCTAATTTTTTGAAATATTCTAAATTAAACCCTAAAATAACCTTAATTTTCAAATCCTAATCCTAATTTTTTGAAATATTTCTAAATTAAATCCTAATTCCATATATATAAACAATTAATTAAAAAATTGAAACAAGACATAAAAAATACCTTGATGGTGGCTGGTCTACGGTGGTGGCGTCGTGGTGGTGATGGTGGTGCTCCTAATTTCGGTGGTTGTGGTGGTGGCTCGCTCTCGTCAATCTCTTCGTCGCGTCGCTTTCTCTGTCGTCGATCTACAATTTTTTTTTTCAAATTTCTGTGAATGTAGAACAGATTGGGGGAGGGGGTCATATAATTTGAGAATGGTGGTAGCCTAAATGGCCGCCAGCAATATATCTTAATATTGCTGACGAGCTTCAAACCCGTCAGCATTTTTTTTTAATATTATTGACAGGCTGGTACTCATCAACATTTTTTTAGAATTTTGCTGACGGGCGGGTACCTATCAGCAAAGGAGCTTGTCAACGGCCCATCAGCAATCTCGCCGCTGTAATAAAATATTGACGGCTTGTTGACGGGATACTTACTGACGGCCTTTACCCGTCAGCAAATGTCACTTGTTAGCGGTCGTTAGCATATGCTGACGGTTTTTTTGCCCGTCAGCATAGAACAGTTTTATTGTAGTGGATGCTCTCTCGCCCTTCTACCTAGGCCACCGTTCCAAGCTCGTGGTCGACGTTCCTGTTGGATATTCCAAGGGACTTAGGTTGCATCAGTCTATCAAGATTTCTCCAATATTTAGCTAAATAATGTTGGGCAATGCATCCTCGTCTCATTCTCAACTACCAGTGAAGAAAGGGGATTATTATTCGGTGATAATCGATGAGAGAATTTACCAACAACGAGTGGAGGCTTTTCAAGATTTTTTTATTGATCTTTTGTTGCAAGACAAGGAAACTAAACCGTTGGAGTTGTATAACACTCTTTCATCCCTCAGGAATGATTGGAAAATGACCTTGCCTTGGAAATTTGTTCCTCTGGGCAATGGTTAGCATTAAGTTTGCAATTTTGAGGATCAGGCCCAAGACTTGGCTAAGTTGACATTTACATTTCCCTTGCGTTCATTCCGTTCATCTTCTTAGACTTTAGATTTATACTCTTACAAGGTCCAGTCGTCCTCATCTCAAATTTGGGTATTTATATATAAACTTCCTATTGATTATTGGCATCATTCGTTCATTTGGAGTATTGCGAGTGCAGTAGGGGTGCCGATTCATATTGATGAGTGTTCTCTTAACGGGTAAATTGGTTATTTTGTTCGTCTATTATTTGAATTGAACTTTAATGATGTATTGTAAGAAAGAATCATGATTGAAGGTTCGGTTATTGTGGCTATATCTCGTTAATTTATGAAAACTTGCCCAAGTCCTGCTCTCAATGCAAGGTGGTGGGACATTTGTTTAGTTCATGTTCTTATTTCAGGCCATGCTAGGAACCTCCAAAAATTATTAACTCTTGGAATCATGTTAATAACACAAGCAGGTCTTGTCAACGTTCGGTTTCACTCACGTGGAAGAGTGCAACAATGGATGGAATACAGGTTGAAAGCAAATGCCAAATCTAAGGGAAATCCTAGTAATTTAAATCCAACTTCTAATAATCCTTTAGTTACTTCAAATACCTTTGATGCTTTGAATTCGGTTTCTTGCATTGACTTGGGTAAATTAACTCATTTGTCTTCGAATGGGGACATTGATGATGACCGCGAGCTTCCACTCTCGGACCACATAGTATTATAGAATAACCGTGGGAGCTTTCTTGACAAATAGGGCATTGTACCAGGCACAAAAGCCCGCAGGGCCTTGTCTTTGAAGTAGTCATCGGCAGCGGGGTGGGACCTTTGGCCACGGGCGGTCTGGTGGTGCCCCTTTGGTTCATGCCCAACTGAAAACAACTCTGGTGGCACTTCTATATTTACCAGGTGATGGGGCACCTACCACCACTATGGACAATATCATCTACGACATCGCAATGAATAATCTAAGCGCTAGTATGAATGCTCAGCTCGATGGAAATCCCCTAACGGCGCCTGTTGGCAGTGCTTTTATTCAACATACGTGGCCCACGGGTGCTCTTCAAGCCCCCAGGTGCTCTATTTAACTTTATGGTAGCTCCGATTTGAATGTGGTTTATGATCCCATAGCCACTTTTACAAATATGGTCACGGATATTTCTACCGACAAGGTGGCAGACGACAAACAAACAACCTTTGTCTTCCATTCTTCTCGAGACACGACTGACTCAATTGCTCCTAGTTATGCTTCAATTAAGATGACGCAAACCGGTCGTAGACGCTTGGTTGACTCTTCATATGAGAACAATATAAACAACGGCCAATCTAATGTAATTGTGCAAATTAATCCCTTGTTGAAGGATGACTCGACAACCTACACCACAAAGGATCTATTTGATTTCCAAGATAATGCCCACGCAATAAGATTATTTAGATAAATTTTGTTGAAAATCTTCGAGAATCCTACGTACGACTTTTAAATTGCGTGTTTAAAATTTATATGAGTTTAAGCTAGTCGATCGGCTTGGGATCAGCATTTTTTTGCTCTTTTTTTCATTTTTAATAAATTTCTTATCTTATAAAAAAATATACGATTTGAATTTATACGTTTAAATCATGTGTGATTACCATAAGCTTGTGCATCCTCCGAAATCTCCACTGCTAAACAAGTATACGATTTGAATTAAAAAAAAAAATTATTTTTTACTTTAACATAAACTCGTTGTACTAAATAATGAAGTACGGATAAATGACTCAAGACTCAAAATTCTATATGAAATTCATGTTGTGGCAGACAATATGAAATTCTATATGCAGAATGGTGAGAAATTATCATGCACAAAGATGAATTAAATGGGGGAATTTGTGATGATGGTTGGATCGGGGTATCACAAAAAATGGAAAATATTAGGGCATGTTTGTCCTAGGTTTAGAATATCAATTTTATATTGCTTATACCAGATACTCATTTGTTATATCAATCGAAAATCAAATACTTAACCAGCTAAATTTTACAACTAAAATTAAAAACTACTAAATATAATATTATAATAACACAATTCACATTTCATATAAGATTTAATATGAAATAATATATAATAATATTATCATCTACTTACATAATTCATATTTTATACAAAATTTAACATCGGTTACAGTAGAACAATATATTATCATCTACTTTAAGTAGATATAATTTTACCTACAGTGAAAAGTAAAATATTATAAATTTAAGGAATGAGAGATTCTTATAGAAACAACGAACAAGGGGAACAAAATAATGTGGATGCTTTTGGACACATGAAGACGTAGGAGTTGCCTGATGATAAATGAAGATTAATTCACCATCGCATATGTGTTTAATTCCTATTCGTTGTTCTTAGATATTCTTATTGTTATTTGTTTTCTATTTTAATTCTATTACAAAAAGAAATTATGCGGCACCAATTTGCATATTTAGTGGGCACCCGTTCAAGAGTTTGTTGATTATTTCTTCTATCTACTCTCTCTCACTTCATAGGAAAAACTCTACAGTACCGTTAAGGTTACCATGCCCCCCACCCACCCTGCATTTACAACCATAGATCTCTTAATCTAAAAAAGCTAAAATAAATCTAATTGTTTCTATTAAACTTCACTATGTGAGGAATGGTACCTTGAAGGCACCGTAGAAGTTCCCCACTTTATATTCCATCCCATGTAACTATTTATTTTCCTTTCATATTTAGCTATTACACAAATTAATCAAAAAATTACACAAAAATATTTATAGATTGTAGATAGTTATTGGTATCTCAAAATAAAATTCTGGTTATAGCTGAAGGCATGTTAGTGAAGGACCTACAAGGACCATATAAAATCTAGATCAGATATTATTGATCCATAATAAGAGTAGCACCAAAAAATTAAAGTTACAAGACCAAATTATAACTTAGAAATATGTTCAATCTATGACAAACACGAGAAAGAGGAAGCATAAGTTGGATTGAATTACCTCGAACCATTGCAAGTTATTCGGACGGTTACTAATTAAGACTTCCTCGTAGATTCGACATTTCTTCTAAGCAATCATTCTCAGACGATAATGGAATCATTTCTTGTTGTGAATAAGCTTAGGGACAAATAGTACCGCAAGTTATATGGTGCACTCGGGTGCAAAATGACATCGTTTAAATTAATTGGTGATACAACATTGGGAGTTGAGAGTTTTTATCACTCAAATTTTCTCTTTTTCTCCCATATTCAGTTGGGGGTTTCTTTCTTTGATTTTTTGCCGATTCAAATGATGATTTCAGTTTCTTAGATTCTGATAGTGTTTATAGTTTGATTTTTAATTCTTCTCCGTCTTCGATTTCGTGATCCACATTCTTTTGTGCAGATGTTATGAAAACTAGCTCGCCTATTTTTTTTCCTTCGGATTATTTAAATGAAGAAATAAATTTTTGTGTCATTAATTCCGACGTCATTTCTCATCTTGAACTTTGATTTTGGATTAGCTTATGGATTTTGTAATTGTGTCTGTCATATTCTTCAAGTATGATATGGATGAAGTTATAGATTCCACCCTTGCCCCTAAGTCATTTTCTTCTTGATATTCAGATATAATTTTGCTTTGCGACTTGTCATATTTTGTACTTGTTTATTGTTGTTGCAATTGAATATGTACATTATATTTGTACTTACAATACATATTGTGATGAGTGATATACATTACTTTATATCGTATTTTTATATATTTGGCGGACAGTTGTGTGTGTGTGTGTGTGTGTATGTGTGTATATATATATATATATATGTGTGTGTGTGTGTGTGTGTGTGTGTGTGTGTGTGTGTGATTTTATATGTTAAGATACACCACTTTGATGTTGATATATACCACAATAATTTTTAAAACAGAATTTGTGCTAATACGCTTGCATCACAATTTAAGAAAGCGGTTCATGCTTAATCAGGTGTTTTTTTTATATTCATTTATGTAGTTTATATGATGTATTATATCATGTGGATTGATGTAAATTGTGTTATTATTGTCCTATCTCTTGCAGGATATTATTTCTGGAATTGATGAGATGGCAATCTTGCTCACCCAACCACTAGAGTTTCTTGTTTGATCAGTTGCACTAAATATCATACATCAGTTTAAAAGTCTAGTTCATTTTATAGGGATAAACTATTAATAGTTTGTGATTGGTTTATATGATGTGAAATTGTCGCGTTATTGATGTACAAAGTGTTTTTGACAAATGTACCAATTATACATGATTAATCTCTCTTTTTCTCGATATATTCAGTGGGATTTATGTGATTATATTTACCGTGTTATTGATGTGCATAAGTATTAACTGAACTAAAAATAATTTTGTGTAAGATGACATAGTGAGTTTATATGATGTACATTTCTTATCTTTTTGATGTACATGACTTTGAGAAGTAATGTAACTATATAAGTAAGACAATATGGGGTACATTTAGTGCTTTCTTGATGTATGACCATTTTCCACTTTGTGGGTCGATAGTCCAGTAATAATATAATCTTTTTCATTTATTATATACTCGATCCAGAAACTAAAGATCATTGTGTAATCATCATGATGGATGGAATTGAAGCACAATCGAAGCACAAAATTGACCTTGGTTTCAGAATGCTTTGTGTGATCTCGGAGCGAGCACAAATCTATGCCCTTATTGATATTCAAGAAACTAGTGATCAAAGAATTCAATTTGACGAACATCACACTTGAAATAGAGGATAGATCTTTGACATACCCGAAAGGTATAGTTGAGGATGCGTTGGTAAGACTTGACGACTTCTTCTTTCTAGTAGGATTTTTAGTCTTGGACATGGAGGAAGACAAGAATGAAAACACCCGTTTATGGCAATGAGCCGAGCCCTTATTGTTGTAGAAAAGGGAGAACTCACATAGCGTATCAATAATGAGCATAAAACCTTTAATATTTATAATGCTATGAAAATATGTAATGATGTGCAACCAAATGAAGAATGTAAATGGATAGACAAGTTTGACATATGTGTTGATAATGTCTTGATTACATCTTCAAATAAAAAATATAGTTTGCGCAGCTCTCTTAATTATCATTTTGATGTTTCGAAAAGTCTTGAATGTGTGCAGGAAATCTAAAGAAAAGAAGTAGACTCTAGAACGTGGGGAAAAGGAAACAAGACGGTGACAACATCACAATTTATAAAAATTAACTCTTGATAGAAGAAAACGTCTAGATAAAGAAATAAAAGGAAGCACAGGTTTGGAAGAAACCTAACATTGTAAAGTACATAGGTAATAGAAAATTAAAATCGCATTTTCTAGACAAGTCGCGACCCCAGTAGCGACTATGAACTAGGTCGTGACTAGGTGCCATTTTTATAGAAAGCCACTGCAGACCTACTAGTGGCCGTGAACGAGGTCGTTAGTGGGTACTATTTATATATCATGTGATCATGACCCCTTCCGCACTCACGAATCTGGTCGAAAAAGGGTCACTGTATATAGAATATAAGGCATAAAAAACAAAAAAGAAAATTCACTCTTCATTTCTTTCTTCTCGACTGCGAGCCCTCTCCCCCTTTTGCAAAAGTTTTCGATTTTCTTCAATAAATCATCATATTTGGATTCTAAACGCAACACAACATCACTCTCTATTCTTCTCATCATCGAATTACATAAACATGGTATGATTTCTCTAAATTCTCAATTAGTGTTCTTCATTTTGGGATCTTGGAGTTTTTTTCATTATTGGTTGAATTTATTCATCAATAATTGTTCCTTGGTGTTTATTATAGCTTAGAATGATAATTATATTTGATGTTGTGGTTCGTCTACTTCAAATTTTGATCTTAAGATGGAATGTTCATAAAGGAATTTCATGAAACAGTTGGATGCATGATTGATTCTTGAAATTTATGATTATTAAATCATGTTATGGTGATTGTTAAATCATTAGAATATGAATTCCATCTTGTTATATCTTGGGGTTTGAGTTTATTCATGATCGTGGGATGATTTGGTTGTTCAGGGGGATAAATATAGATACAATGATCGTTTAGGCTCAGTTTGTTTTTTAATTCTATGTGGAAATTTGCATGTTCTTCACGATTGATAGTTTATTTTTGTCCATCTATTGAATTGTGAGTATGTATTTGAGGAGAATAGATTATTTTGAAGTTTAAATGTTTGGGTTTGGTTTTGGGAGAAATAAAACTTTGATTATACTTGGAGTCGAATTTAATTGAAGTTGTAGTTTTGTAAGAAATTGTTTGATGATGCTCCCGAAACCAATGTTTTGCATGTAATTGTGGTGTTTATCTAGTATTTTTAATTAGGATTTTATGTTAATTTTAGTAGTTTTTTAGTCGAGTTTTGCTAGATTTTCACTTGTTTTCACGTTTTGTTGTTCTTTTCGTGTTTTTTGTTGATTTTATACTTAAAATGGTTAAATGAGTTCAACTAATTTGTGGATGGGGGTTATTTGTGTTAGGTTTTGACAAGAAGGCAAAAAGAAGGTGAAAATTGGCTCTTGGCTCGATTTGGCTCGAGCCAAGGCGAGTCCTGCGCACAGCTGCTCGGCCGCTGCCGAGCGCTGCCGGCCACGCCCGCCTAGTCCCGCACGCAGCTGCCAAGTCTCGCCCGCAAGCCCGCGCACAACTGCCGAGAGCTGCCGAGCATGTCCGCCCACGCCTGCCGACGCTGCCGAGAGCTACCGAGCATGTCCGCACACGACTGCCGAGCGCTGTCGATCGACTGCAGAGGGCTGGCTCGACTGCTTTCCAGAGAGTGGCCATCCTGCCGAGAGCAGTCGATCGACTGCCGAGCCAGTCGATCGACTGCGCGCATGCCTGCCGAATGCCGCCGAGAGCTGCCGAGTCCTACGCGCCACGCCTGCCGACAGCTGCCGACCACGACCGAGCCATCTCGCCCATCTCCGAGCCACCTTGCAATTTTGCCGAGCCAATCGAGCCCAACTCGACCCAAATGGTCTATTTTGACCATTTTGGGTCAAATTTGGTCAATGCATGGAAATCCAAGCTCATATGTCATAATTGACCCATTTACCCCTAATTAACTTGTATAAATAGAACCTCTCTTTCATTTTGTAAAACACCTCCTCCCAACCCAAGCTTGGGTTTGGGACTTAATTTCTCTCTCTAGATTTAATTTTCAAGCTTGTCTTGGGTTTGTAAGCTCAAGAAGGATTCAAGTACTCCCTTGGATCTTTAATTTCTTGCAATTTTAATCAAGCTTTTGGATTCTCCATTTATATTTAGTAAGTTTTCTTTTAGTTTCATGCTTTGTTCTTCATTTGTTTTATGCTTTTTGCCTTAGGTATTAGAATTTGTGCTTGATCTTGTGAATCATCCATGGAATCTAGTTGAGTGACACAATTAGATCATAGATTYAMGCCTAGATCYTTWAATTTCARYTTATTTTACATGTTTCATGCATTTTTCTTCATTTCATGCTTTTTGTCTTAGCACCTTGAATTCATGATGAAACTTATGAATTGGCTATGGAATCTAGATGAGTGACACATCTAGATCATAGATCGGCTCTTGGATCATCTTGATTTTGAGTTTTTCCTATGCTTTATTTTGATTTTTATTTTCATGCATAGTTTTAGCTTAAATCCTAGATCTAGACTTCGTTGCTTGTTATTTTCTTTAAAGTTTTAAACTTTCCCGTCCATTTTCTTTGCTCTATCCATTCATGCTTTCAGTTTTTGGTAATTTGCATTATTTGAGTTTTTATGCATAGTTGTACCTTGTGCTTGCATGCTTGTACTTGGTGAAACAATGCATTTCCTTGCTTATTTCCTTTATTGCTTTGCATTTTCTATTTGAGGCATGCAACGAGGCATCCTACCAACTTGCACTTTCATTTTATAGGATAGTTAGCTATTTTAATTACTTTATTTTCATTTTCTCTTTATTTCTTCAAGCTTGAAACACCTCAAAACTTGCAATTGAATTGAATTCCGATAATATTGAGCCAATGAACCCAATGATTTATTCATCACCACTAAAACTCTTGTAACAAAATGGCGCCATTTCCGGGGAATAAAATGAAAACTCTTCTAACAAAATGGCGCCGTTGCGACTCGGCTTGGTTAAGGTTTTCAATTTGATAGTAATTTCTTTGTGTTTTTAGCTTGTTTTGTTGTTTGACATTTTTTTTGTTGAGTATGTTAGGTTCGTATAACTTTGGTGGATACATTCCCGGCATGGGAGGGCATGGTGCAAACCATGCCGGGAATGAGAGGTTGTATAATGGTCGTGGCAACGTGGGAGGGCATGGTGCAAACCACGTTACCAACGATGGATATGGTTTTGAGAAACCCGGCATGGGAGGGCATGGTGCAAACCATGTCGGGTTTGATGGCTTTTCGAGCGTGGATGGTTCCTTGGGGGGTTATGGTACTCAAACTTGCTATCCGAATGTGCACGCTTCAAGTTCCTATCCAAACGTGCAAGCCCCAACTTCCCACCCGTATGGCTACGATGCTCCTCAATATACTTCGAATATGCGTAGCCCGAGGCACGACCCATATGGAGCCCCTCCCGTTTCTCGTTACAATCCCGTGCCGAAAATGACTCCGAGTGGAAATYTGGGGGGTGGATATCCAAGTCCCACCCCGTATGGTGGTAATGTCATTCCCGTTCATGATCCGAAAAGGAATAATGGTCACTTTGGGAATTCCCGCCCGCGTAGAGGTCCTCCTACTTTTGGGACGAGCATACCCGTATATGATAAATACGAGGAAGAGTGGGAGTCGTTTGGCCATCCAACCACCAATGTGAAATGTGGCCTCCCCATCCGTACTATGAGAGATGTCAGCCGACCTTTTTTGGGATGTGCATGGTGTGGAACGAGTGATCATTTTCCCGACTATTGCCCGGACCTCTCCTCGCCAACGCATCCCTCGGAGAACGTGTATGGGGATCATGGCCTTCATGTGGAACCCGATTGTGCTATATCATCTTTTGCTCCACCGCCGTCTCCTTATCCGGTCGTTACTCCTCATGTGGGCCCTTATCATCTGAATATCCCGGTGATTTCTACTACTCCACCCCCCGATCCGGATCCATGGACCATTAGTAGCCAATTCTCAAGTCCACCTTCGCCTACTCCTCCGGTCACGTTCCCCAAAAAGTGTGGGGTACTTAATTTGGTTGACTCGCCGTCGGAGGAGGACTCATTTTCATTTTCGGATGACTTTAACTCTCTTGATCCTTTGCCTTTTACTTCAAAAGAGTCTTGCGAAGAATGGGTATATATGGAATTCGTCAAGGAAAGGGTCGAACGGGTTTATATTGAGAATTTTGTCAATGAGGACGTGGTTTGCCCGGATGTCGATATTGAAGGATGTTGTGTTGATGAACCCCTTGCTCTTGATGATAAACTCCTTGTTTTTAATGATGAGTTCGTTGTGCCTCTATGTGACCCCGGTTTGTGCATAGATGATTCTCGATGTGTCATTGAGGGCACCGACATATTTTTGGCGGGGGAGGTGGCAATTATTGATAAACCAATTGGAGAGTTTAAAGATTTTCTCAGAGTGGAGATTATCAATGATGGGTTGGGAGTCGATTCCATCAAGAAGCTAGAAGATTTTCTTGGGGTGGAGATCGTTGATAACAAGATTGGAAGACTTGATGATTCTTTTGAGAAAGAAGAGGAGTGCAAGTCGATCACTATCTTGGCTAACTCGAATCGAGGGGAAGAGGAGAGGTTGGATGAAATGCTTAAAGTTCTTAAGAGTGCGATTGGGTGGAAACCCGGAGTGGTTGAGAGAGTTAGTCCGTTGAATTCAAGTCTTGATGAAATGGTGAGAGCCGGAAATGGGAGGTCGTTTGAAGTTCTTAAAATTCTTAAGGGGGATATTGGTTGGAGACCCGGAGTGATAAAGGGAGCTAGTCCTTGGGCTTACTTGCATAAACTTGTTTGGAGGATGATGCCACACCACCTCAAGAATTTCAAAGGCATTTGACTCCAAACTTCAAGGAGTTTGTGGACGACGAGAGGAGGATCGAGGACGAGAAAGGAAAGTGGATGGCCCCGAGGGATAAAATGGGATGGAGGATGTTAATCGAATTTGAAAAGTTAAATGTGGCTACCAAGACCGATCGTTTCCCTCCCCCGTTGCTCGACCACGTGTTGGAAAATATACCCGACCATTACTCTTTTTGATTTTGGGATGAGTCCTCGGGTCACTTCAAAACAACAATTCCACCCGAGAATCGACCCATGACGACTCCTAATTGCCTGATGAAAACAATAACCGGCCACTATTCTTTTCACTTCCTAATTGAGTCATCGGGCCACTACAAAACCACCATTCCACCCGAGGACCGAGCCGAGATGAGTTTTGATTGTCCGCTTGGAACGTTTGCTTTTTGGCGGATCTTATTTGAGCTATGCAATGCGCCAGGAACGTTCCAATGAGTAGATCCTCCCGACAAGGAGTAGATTGTATTGGTGGACCCTCCCGTGATCTTTCCACCTTGATAAAAAAAGGGAGTACGTAGAGCTAGTGACGTAAAATAAGCGCTTCTTGGGAGGCAACCCAAGTCTTCTTTATTTCTTTCTTTCTTTCTTTCTTTATTTATTTTATTGAAAAAAAAATCCAAAAACATTCAAAAATTCAAAAATCCAAAAATATTTGAAAAATTGAGAAATATAAAAATTGTGTTGTCTTTTGGGTTCTTTTTCTTTTGTTTTTGATTTTGTAGGTTTTGTTTTCCGACTTCGACCATTGGACTTTTGATGAGATTGGTAACGTTCATGAAGCCGGGAGATACTAGCCATGCTCGATTTTTGCTTAGATTGCTTAGATTATTAGGTGGACCCCACCGAGCTCGACTCTAACTCGCTCGATTAAGGAAGTTTCTATTCACCCTCCCTTTTACTTGATTTTCATTAAAATGAAATGAGGGCATTGCATGGTTAAAGTGTGGGGTGGGTAGGTGGTTAGGGTCCGGGTGTCGAAAAGCATGTTTTGTTGTTCTTAACTCGAGCCTTGGCGAAGTGACGCATTCTTGGCGAAGTGACGCTTACTATTTGCGCTTTTATATGGTTAAGTCTATTTTTGTGTCTTTTGAGTCGTTATTAGATTGTTGAACAACTCCACATGCTTGAAAGTTTGAATAGTTTACTTGTCGGGTTTTTGCATGTTTATGGCCTCTTGTGTGAAGGGTTGAATTTTTGTGCTTCATCCAAACCCGCCTATATATATATATATAATCAACATTTTCTCGTGAAAAGATTGCAAAACTCTAAAAGCTCTTTTGATTTTGCTCCCAAATTCGGTGCAAACTAGTGAGTAGCCTTGTGTGATTTATCGGCTTGCTTGCATTTTTTTTATGGAAATTGCATTGAGGAGGTTTGATTCTGCTCGTACATGATTGAATTCGAAAATGACCTCGAGGCACATATATCACCCTTGTTCCGGCCATATTCATATATGTAAGCTACTTAAAAATCCCAAACGAGCCCCCTTGAGCCTTTATCCCGTTTCTTGTTAGCCGATCTCGAATTTAGCTCTTGTATCTTTGCAAATCGTGAGGTGAGAGAGTTTATTATTAGTTGACAAGAAATGTGAGGGAAATCGATTGAGGGGTTTTGGGTTTTGAGTTGCTTATACAAAAAAAAAGAAAAAAAAAGGGGAATAAAACTCCAACACAAATCACGAAAAGTGATAAAGCGAGCGTTCAAGTATAAAGCCTAATTCAAAAAGGGCTAAGTCTAGTGAAAAGAAGCAAATTCAAAAAAAGCTTCTACGTGTTGTGAAGAATAAAGTCGGGAAAGCGTGAAAATGTATGAAAAGGGTTTCGATTGAAAGATTGGTGAATTGGGAAAGGTGAAGCGATCATAAGCTTCGGGTTTTAGAAGTTAGGATTTTGTGTGTTATTGATCACGTTTGATCGTGTGTTAGCCACTATATCCACATATTCTATACCTTACCAAAGAGCCAACATTACAACCCATAATAAAGACCTCTTTCGATTCTTGTTTGGTCATGCACTATGAGCAATTTTGAGCGTCCGATTTGTGAAATCTTGACGAGTGCATGCATTGTCCGATTCGAGCGTATACACGTCCCATATCAAACACTTGAGCGAATTGAGCGAATACCCTCAAATTTCCATTTGTGAGGAAGTCATCGATTTGGCTTGCATTTGAGAAAGAGTAATACGAGCAATGCTTGACGATAGCGAGTTTATGTTGATACTTCCATCATATTAAATAAGGATAAGCACAAGGAATTTTATTTTTACATAATGTTCATTGCATGTACACTCTCGATTATTTTCGTTGTTCGAGGACGAKCAAACCGATAAGTGTGGGGTAGTTGTTTTGCATGTAATTGTGGTGTTTGTCTAGTATTTTTAATTAGGATTTTATGTTAATTTTAGTAGTTTTTTAGTCGAGTTTTGTTAGGTTTTCACTTGTTTTCTCGTTTTGTTGTTCTTTTCGTGTTTCTTGTTGATTTTATACTTAAAATGGTTAAATGAGTTCAACTAATTTGTGGATGGGGGTTATTTGTGTTAGGTTTTGACAAGAAGGCAAAAAGAAGGTGAAAATTGGCCCTTGGCTCGATTTGGCTCGAGCCAAGGCGAGTCCCGCGCACAGCTGCTCGGCCGCTGCCGAGCGCTGCCGGCCACGCCCGCCTAGTCCCGCGCGCAGCTGCCGAGTCCCGCCCGCAAGCCCGCGCGCAACTGCCGAGAGCTGCCGAGCATGTCCGCCCACGCCTGCCGAGCCTGCCGAGGTCCTGCCGCCACGCCTGCCGAGCCTGCCGAGGCTGCCGACGTGCCGAGACTGCCGAGCGGTGGCTCGACTGCTTTCCAGAGAGTGGCCATCCTGCCGAGAGCAGTCGATCGACTGCCGAGCCAGTCGATCGACTGCGCGCATGCCTGCCGAATGCCGCCGAGAACGCTCGGCCATGCCCGCACGTGCCGCCACGCTGCCGACAGCGACCGAGCCACCGCCCAGGCCGAGCCATCTCGCCCATCTCCGAGCCACCTTGCAATTTTGCCAAGCCAATCGAGCCCAACTCGACCCAAATGGTCTATTTTGACCATTTTGGGTCAAATTTGGTCAATGCATGGAAAGCCAAGCTCATATGTCATAATTGACCCATTTACCCCTAATTAACTTGTATAAATAGAACCTCTCTTTCATTTTGTAAAACACCTCCTCCCAACCCAAGCTTGGGTTTGGGACTTAATTTCTCTCTCTAGATTTAATTTTCAAGCTTGCCTTGGGTTTGTAAGCTCAAGAAGGATTCAAGTACTCCCTTGGATCTTTAATTCCTTGCAATTTCAATTAAACTTTTGGATTCTCCATTTAATTTTAGTAAGTTTTCTTTTAGTTTCATGCTTTGTTCTTCATTTGTTTTATGCTTTTTGCCTTAGGTATTAGAATTTGTGCTTGATCTTGTGAATCATCCATGGAATCTAGTTGAGTGACACAATTAGATCATAGATTAATGCCTAGATCATTAAATTTCATGTTATTTTACATGTTTCATGCATTTTTCTTCATTTCATGCTTTTTGTCTTAGCACCTTGAATTCATGATGAAACTTATGAATTGGTTATGGAATCTAGATGAGTGACACATCTAGATCATAAATCGGCTCTTGGATCATCTTGATTTTGAGTTTTTCCTATGCTTTATTTTGATTTTTATTTTCATGCATAGTTTTAGCTTAAATCCTAGATCTAGACTTCGTTGCTTGTTATTTTATTTAAAGTTTTAAACTTTCCCGTCCATTTTCATTGATCTATCCATTCATGCTTTCAATTTTTGGTAATTTGCATTATTTGAGCTTTTATGCATAGTTGTACCTTGTGCTTGCATGCTTGTGCTTGGTGAAACAATGCATTTCCTTGCTTATTTCCTTTATTGCTTTGCATTTTCTATTTGAAGCATCCGACGAGGCATCCTACCAACTTGCACTTTCATTTTATAGGATAGTTAGCTATTTTAATTGCTTTATTTTCATTTTCTCTTTTCTTCAAGCTTGAAACACCTCGAAACTTGCAATTGAATCGAATTCCGATAATATCGAGCCAATGAACCCGATGATTTATTCATCACCACTAAAACTCTTCTAACAACCAACGATAAGGCAATCCCTCCCGAGAATTCTAAGTGAGAGATCCAACTCCATCACCGTCGTCCCCGCATCTTTTCTCTTCCAACGAAGAAGAGGAATATGTACCCAACCTGGCAACCAATCTGGAACTACTCGAAGTATAACTACTTTTACCTGAGAGCTAAAAAAAGTGGGACTGGCTTTGAGAGTTAGGGGTCTGAGCCACGAAGTACACAGGTCTGGATGCACTCAAGTACTCGGGATTGAGGAAGACGTAAATCGGCTTTTTAGTCGAATCGGTTGAAATAACAGCTAGATGTTGGGTAGATGGCCAACAATGAAAGATGGACGTTGGGATTTTTTATCACCCTCAAAGTTAAGAGGGAGATATCAACAAGAGATTCAATGGCGATCTCTTTCAGTTAGATAATACGGAGAACTGTCTAACTTTGGCCCAACTCGTGGAGTTTTTGAACCTCCCCGATGGAGGATTTTGCGTTATGTGCCAGCAAATTTCCACTGGCATCAGTTTTAAGCCATGATTAGTAGGAAGACCACTGAACGAGGTTGGGATTTTAATGGTAAGACTGCCAAAGCCTCAGAGATTCAGATGTTGGTGTTTCGATACATTCATCGGGTGATATCATCGAAGACCCATTTCAAAAATGGCAATGAGAGGAGATCAAGGTTAGTGGCACTATGTTGTATGCTTTCAAGAATTATGTTTAAGATCGCACGTGCCCTAGTTGAACAATTCTTCCGGCAATCAAACATCAAAAGGGGGACCATTTGCATCGAAGGCTTCATCACACCAATTGCCAAATTGGGAATCTATCCTGAGGATCAAGGAGCTATTCTAGGGAATACCAAGTTGGGTATCGAGCATTTGATAAGATAAAAATGATCCTTCCATACAGGGGTTAATATTTACTCCAACAAAGAGTGAAAGATGATTTTTCACTCCCGAATATAGCTCTCACCTCACCCATCGGCCTACAAGACCAAACAAACTGGAACCTCGAATCTCGAGAACATCAAGAAGTAAGGAGGGATCTTGTGAGAGGACAATAAGGACCAAGGACCCATGCTGACGAGATGGGGCCCTCACAATGGCACTCAAGAGATGAGCAAGGTTCTGAGAGGATGACGAGGATGGAGTACCAAATGGAGAAAATGTAGCAAAGCCACGTCGAGATGCAGAGGGGATGTGAGAGAGATAAGATGAGACGTATGACATATGATGAGGATGATGAGACGGATAGATAATTTTGCATATTTTTGAACATAGCTAGGAAGCCAAGCCTTCTCCCCCCGACTCGCCTTAAAATTTTATGAGTCTCGACTAAAGTAAACCACTCTTTTTGTTTTGAAAACTTATTACTACATAGTAGAAAATAATTTTAGAGGGGATGGAGTGTAGTTTACTTTGGTCATGTGTTATCATTTTTAATTTCATATAGGATTGAATTAGTTGCTTTTATTTCATTTTTATTTTTATTTTATTTACACTTAATTGCTTTGTTAGAAATAAACTGGGATTTATGGATAATTGGGCCTGTAATAATAGTATTTGATTCATTTGATAGAATATGCATTTGTGGGGACTTTTTACCAAATATTTGATGAATTGTTAAGGATGAGTTAATTTTATAAAATTACTTATATTCTATAAAAATAATGCATACTTGTACGAGATTTTTATACCTTGACTAAAACATCTAAGCTTCATGTTGACTAGGAATAATTATATAAAGTAACATTTATATAAGGATATGGCTGGAATTAGATTTGCAAAAAAACTGCCTAATTCATTTTTGAGTCTTTCGTACATTGACATAGAGAATAGAGAAAGTTCTAAAGACGTACATATAAAATAGCTAATCACACAAGGTTCTTCCTTAATGCTCTTTTACTCCATATAAACTTGTTCGACCAAATCTTGGAACACGTCCATGAGTAAGGAATCCTCATAAGATATGTTTGATGGAGAAGGCATAGGGGCTTTCGAGGTTGGTGTCTTATACGGGTTCGAAGACTTGTGGAGGCCATCGGGAAGTTCCTTCATCAAAGTGGGTCCCATGGGAGTTGACCCAGGAGGAGTAAGAACACTAGGAATAGAAACCACCTCCTCGTCGGACGGCGGGACAACCATATTATCAACCACCCCACCACTTCCAAGGATCACGGCCATATGAGTATGCGAAGGTGGGCTTGGCAATTGTCGCATAATGACCAAGAGATTTGGATCAGAAGATGGGGTAGAGGCAATCCCCGGAATAGCCAGACGAGATGGGCCCACGTGAGGAGGAACAACCTCATTTTAATAGTCATAACTATAATCTTTTTGCATGCGGTTGCTAGGATGAGAAAGAGGATTATGAGTCGGCGGTGGAGCAAAAGATGGTCTAGCACAACTGGGTCCCACCTGATAACCACGACCCCCGTACACTTCCTCCGAATGAGGCGTTGGCATACTAAACGAGGGAGTTGAGGGACAAGACGTGGTATCATGACCAAACCTTCCATACGATGCACACTGGGGGACCGGGCTTGGGCTAGTGATTAGAGTAGATTTGTCCTTATTTTTATTAGTATTTTAGTACAGTTTTCTATTTGTTTTTGGTATAAGTTGGATGATTTAAGCTAATTTTGTATTTTTATAGTTCCAGCTTATTTTACCGTATTTTGATCATAATTGATGAGAATAGGTGATTATTCGTTATTTTTCACCTTACAGCTAAGAACCGGAAGAGTTCAGTGCATAAATAAGTGAGTTCGATGTTTAAAAGTGGAGAACGAGCTTTCCGGTGAACAAGTAGCAGAAAAATCGAGAGAATGAGACAAAGCCTCAGTAGCGTCAATCGACGCAAGTGTCGATCGATGCAAGCGTCGATGCTACATCGACGCGAGTCCCTGCCCGTGACGGTCGACTCTCTGTCGACACCAAGTCGACGCAGCCTTCTGACGCGTCGATCCATGACCGCATCAGTCGACGCCCCCGCCCAATCGACGCGAGTACCAGGCAGCATCAACGCTGAGAGCCAGCACGCGTCGATCGACGTGACGTCGACGTGGATGCCCAGAAATGCATTTTTAGGGTTTCTTGTGCGCTAAGACATGCTATATCTATAAATACCCTTCATATTTCGGATTTTTGGAAGACACACAACATCCTAGGGTTTTTGGGCTTAGAATAAACATAATTCCACATCTCATAATGAGATTTGAAGACCGAGATCAAGGATCAAAGAACGATGAGTCCAAAACTTCAATTTCACGTTCGGGATTCAATCTTTGCCCAAGATCAACGTTCAACTCTAGAATAGCTGGAGATTTTCATCGCTTTTATTAGTTCCAATAATTACTCTAAACCCTTAGTTAATTACGTAGTTATTTTCCTAGTTAATTGCTTAGTTAAATTCTTAGTTAATTCTAGAACTAGTTAAATTAGTTTAATTGTTTCATGCTTGGGTATTGGATTAATTTAGTTTATTTATACGATTCAATTTATGCTTAGTTATTCGTTTTTAGATTCTTATGATATAATTGTGTGGTGATAGTTAATGAATTTCATGTTCTTAGATTCGCTGCTTTTACTTCTTAGTTCTTAAGTTCAAATAATTTAATTATTGCTCGTAGTTGATTATATAGTTTAGAATAATTAGTTTAATTACCCTTAGTTTAATTATTTCTTTAGTTTATAATGATCAATTCAAAATCTTTTAAAACCCCAAATGTACATGTATTTTATTCTAGTTCGTAAATTGAGAAAAACATCCAGAAGACCGAACAGTTGTTTCCTCGAGATATTCGACTTGATTCAAACTCACCGCCCTACAAGTTCCTCGTACTCTTGCGAGCAAACTTCCGTGTTTTTATTTAAATATCTATAATTGGGTGCACAAAAGTTTGGTTCAAAATTTTGGCGCCGTTGCCGGGGAAGCAACGAGTAGGAATAAAGGATGTTTTTCATTTTATTTTCTTGTTAAGTTATTATTTTATTGTTTTATTTTGCACTTGGATTGGGTTTTTGCCATTTGGTACGTTGAATTGTTGTTCAGTATATGCAAGGTAGACGATCACTTCAACGCGATCTTGCACCATTCATTGACAACATCCATCGTTCAAATCCACCTGGACCAAGACCCCTTTTAATTCCCGAGAACGATTCTTCAGCAGCGACTGATTTTGTTTGCGACCAAGTTCCCGACACAATGTTGGGAGCACATTTGATTCGGAACGGCGATTCCCCACCAAGATCACCACCATGCCCCATTCGACACGGGTATGGTAGCGAACCAATCGTTTTGAAAGGACAACCACAACCCCGAGCCTATTTGGCTAATTATCGGCAAAACGTGGAGAATGCGAGACAAGATGTGGGGAGAAACGAAGGAGTCGACCAACAGCACAATGTAGTCAATCACCAACCCAACATGGCAAATATGAGGCAAAACGAAGAGATGAAAAACAATGTCATGCGTCAACACAACATTGAGAACATGGCATTTAGGAATGAGGATCTTCTGCAGCGTAACGCATATGCTAACAATCAGAGGCACGTAAACGCTTGGTTGGCAAATCAAGATCATGGCTATGAGCAAGACAATTTTGAGAGGAGATATGAGCACGAGAATAATTACGAAAGAAACGCATATGACAATCGCTTCGAAAGAGTTGATGATCGAGTTAGAGAACCAATGGGAGATAGAGCCCCTAGACAGCGCGATTTGGCGCGTCCGAAGGTTTTACCTTTTAGATCCGCTATTTTACTTGGACCAACCGCAAGAGAAGTGGATATCAAACCTCACCAACTTAATTTACTCCCGACTTTTCACGGAGGTGCTCATGAAGACCCTCTAGCATTTTTGAACTGTTTCGTTGATGAAATTGGAAGATTTGTGGTTCATGGCCTTAATCAAGAAGAGGTACAAATGATTTGTTTCCCATATAGCATGAAGGACAAGGCAAAATCATGGTTACTATCCCTAGAACCGAGTTCGTTGACTGACTGGGATATGATCAACGAGAAGTTTTTAAATCAATACTATTCAGCACAAACAACGGGACATCTTCGGAGGCAAATTGCTACTTTTGAACAGTTGGATGGAGAGCTATTTCATGAAACGTGGGAGCGTTACAAGACACTTTTGCAAGCTTGCCACCACCACAACTACTCTCCGGAGATGACTAACCAGTTTTTCTTCGATGGATTATTAGACCATGGGAAACGAGAAGTAGAGATAGCGGCAGGAGAAGATTTCAGAGATTTGACAACCACCGAGACGAGACGGGTGTTGGAGAAGCAAAGCGAAAAATCGAGACAAACCAACTCAGAGCCTCGTAAAATGAAGGTTAATGAGATTTCCATCCCCGATCCTGATTTAGAGGCAAGTTAGTCAAGGAAAAGTGTGCAGAGATATTTGACGAAAAATTAGCTGCTTAGAAAGCCGAGCGGGCAAGCAAGGCCGCTGCACAGAAGAATACTGTAGCATGCAACCAGTGCGGATCCCCTCAGCATTTAACAGACGTATGTCCAAACAACATAGTGCAGCAAGAAGACGTGAATGCAATTCAGAATTATTCTAACCAAAAGTAGTACACCTCACAACGTGAGAATCCTCTTTTCAAATGGGGCCCAAGAAGTCTGAATTACATGACACCCGATCCGCAGTACCCTCTACCACATTCGTAAGCACCACCGCCACAAAATAATTTTCATACGCAAGGGCAGGCGTCTAATACGGCTCAACCAAATGATCAACTGTTTGTTTGGCAGCAAAATCAAGTGGCCGAGACAATCAGCAATAGAGAGGGACTTACAAAGGTGAACGCAAAGGTAGATGAACTCTCAAAGAAGATTAACGGAATTGACCATCTTTCTGGAATAGTGCATGATCTAGCTAAAAACATGGAAAGGATGGATAGAACTATGGGACAACTAGCGACTGACATTGCGAGGTCAAATAAGGAGAAGGTGAGGCTCCCAAGTCAGGCAGAGCAAGCATCGGCGATTCATGTCCTCCGCAGTGGGAAGAAGATCGACAATGGCATAGTGGACCAGGATGAGGAATTTGTTTCTAAACCAATATACAAGCTACATAAATCCACCAATAGATATGTTCCTGGATCCATTCAAGAGATGATTCCGAACAACACCCTGGGCAAAGACGAACCATCACTGCCGAAGCAATTAACGACGTAAATTAAGGATGTTATTCCTTTTCCGAGCCGGTTGCGTCCAGCGAAAGAGAACAAGAGGTTCATGGAGATATACAACCTCTTGAAGAATGTAAATATCAACCTACCAATTTTGGAGGTAATCAAAACAATGCCCGCCTACGTTAAATTTTTTAAGGAACTTGCCTCGAGAGAGAGACGTTTGGCGACGAATCAATACGTAACATTTCCTGAGGAAGTTAGCGTGGTTTTTAAGAAGCCAATGCCACCCAAGGAACCCGATCCTGGAAGTTTTTGCATCACTATTTCATTGTCTAATGGACAAAAAGCAATAGGAATGTTAGATCTTGGAGCAGGAGTGAATCTACTGCCGTATTCGCTTTATCAAGAATTTAATCTTGGACCACTGAAACCGACAACCATGCGCCTACATTTGGTCGATCGCTCAATTCGACTACCTTTCGGAATAGTTGAGGATGTTTTAGTACAAGTTGGAGAGCTCGTAATTCCAGTTGATTTTGTGGTTATGGACGTTGGCGAAGTACTGGATGAGAGCACTGAGCACACCATTTTATTGGGGCGCCCTTTTATGTCTACCTCCCACACGCTAATTGATGTTCACAAATGGAGGATGACCATGACCGTTTTGGGCGAGAAAGTGACATTTTCTATTAAAGATATTCGAAATACTCCTACCCCTGCCATGCTAGATGACTGTTCGTTCGTTGACCCCCATTACATCATGCATTCACGAGCTTATGGGAGTCGTGGTTGTATACAAATTAGGCAACGGGGACGACGCCGGATTTTGGAGGAAGGAGGAGGATAATCAAGAAGATGACTTCGGTGAGGAGCTTGATGAGTTTGACGACGAGAAGCATTTGAGTGGAGAAGATCTGATCGAATTACTAGGCATTGACATGAGAGATTTTATTGAAGAATTTCAAGTTAATTTTGATGTGGAGAGCAAAGCAATTAAATTCGGGCAAAGGGTGGAGTTGAAGCCAACAATAAGTCGCTCAAGGTACGATTCCCTTCGGCCCTAACAAAAAATTTTCGCATACAAAGAATAAGGGCGAGGCATATTTCGACGAATGGACGAGGATTAAGAAGAAGTCAAAAGAGGTTCGCGCTAAGAAAGTCAAAAACTTGCAGTATGAGGTTGGGAAATTAGTACTGTATAATCACGAACATAAGTATGACCCAGCTGATCTTGGAGCTGCATGGACTGGACCGTTCTTAATAAAAGAATTAGACGAGTATGGAGTAGCCACGTTATATGATGAGGTCGGGAAATCATCCCTTCAAATTCACAAGCATAGACTGAAGCCTTATCATGATGGAAGAAAGAAGAATCGCGATCACGGGTTGGTGGAGTTAGGAGATCCACCACACGGTTGGAGTTAAACGAACGAAATAGCGTCGAGCAAGCGACGTTAAAATTTGCACTTCTCGGGAGGCAACCTGAGCGTTTCTATCCTTTTGTACCTTATTTTCAATTTCTTTAATTTTTAATTTTGATTTTTATTTGTTTAGATCAGATGGAAGGACTCGAACGAGGAGAATTGATCAAATAAGCGAAGAAAAAAAAATCGTCGCAGCGTCGACGTGAATCCCGTACCCGGCCCAGACACGTTAAAAACTGGATTTTAACCCGCCGACCCGACCTGTTTGGATGTGGCCCGCGGGAATGGCCCAGAAAATAACTTTAAAACCCGTCCTAACACCCCTTTTTCCTTCACTTTTCATTCCCCAACTTCAAATTCTTCCTTCCTTTTTCAAAAATTTTCTTTCTTCAAAATTCTAGCAAATACTCACCAAACTTCACCACCAATTCACAACAATTCGACCAACATATACCAAAATTCCCAGAAATTTCCACATACAAACTTCCATTCAAGCTATTTCTCCAAATGGGGAAAGTAGGTCTTGGGCAAATTCGGGCAATTCGTTCGTTTCAAAAGATAATCGTCGAGGTACTTCGCTTGAAACTCTCTTGGGACATATATTATTGTTGTTTGGTTGTGTTGGGAAGTTTTTGGTGCAAGAATTGCTTAAGTTTTTAGTGGGTTGAACACACACACCAAGTGTTCGACAAAATTCCCCAAAGAAGTAAAAGGTTTATTTTTCAAGAATTTTCATTCCCGTTCAATTTCTTATTGATTGATAATGTCTCGAGCGGGAAAACGCAAAGATATTTCGGGGAAATACGGCGCACCGTTCCCTATCTATGACAAAAAGGAAGGGGACACTTTAAAAAATATTCAAAAATGGGGGTTTGCGACCCATCGGACTTTGAATGTCAACGGAATTGAGGAGGAGGCCTCGAATGGCTTGGAACACCACACCGACCTTTCCCGCTATGTCGATGGCCTCGGGTGTGGGTACTTCGCCCAAATGCACCTCCCCGGATTTAGCGAGCTTATGCTCGAGTTTTTCACTACTTTGGCAATCTGGAACGATGAGACGTTCACATGTAGGTTAGGTAGGAATGATGTTTTTGTAAACGAGAAGATTTTTGGCAACATCTTTGGTTTCCCGACCGAAGGGGACCACTCGGTGGGAGTTCAAGACTTCGATTTAGCCTCTTTTGGGGGGGTGATCACCGGGGGAAACACGGACGATTGCAAGCAATTCCCTTGCACAAAGATTCAAGACGAAGCCCTCTACGTCACCTACAAGATCCTCGGTCACATCATTTTGTGCAAAAATGAGGCCACATACACGACCAAGTCCGAGCTCTACATTCTACAATGTCTTGTTGACGGTCGTCAAGTCCGGCTATACCCATTGATCTTGCAAGGACTCTACAATGTTACCAAGGGGACGCCGGGAAGCAAAACGCCACTCCTTTCCTTCGCACCACACATTACCGGCTTCGCCCGTCACTTCGGGTTCGATCCGTCCGAAAATGGACATAGCCCACTCGGGACGACTTCACTTCCTTTAACACGTGCACCTGCACCCCGAGTGACGTCTTAGACTTAGGGAGGATCCTCATCTCGACATGAAGACAAAGATGGCGATACGACAATGGAGCCGGCCCCACGCACCACTTTGGGCCCGAGTCCCGATTTGGGCAAATTTTTCGAAGAAAACCGAGCATTTCAATTGAAGATGTTTGACAAGCTCCAAATAATTGACGAAAAGATCGATGCGGACCACGAGCAAAACCGTCAAAGCTTGATGAAGATGCACGCTCATATTTCGGGCCTCGAGGAACGGTTCGAGGCGGCTTATCCCCAACCGGGCATGGGCGTTGATGAGAACCCCGAGGATGATGGATCCCGCTAGTTTTGACATCGGTGTATCTTTATTTTTATGTTTAAAAAAAATGAAAAATAAAAAAAAAATTGTTATTTTCTTTGCTTTTGTTTGTTTTGTTTTTCTTAGGGCATTTCACATCACGTACGTTGAAGAAGCGGACGATTGCACAAATCAACGAGTAGCGGCTCGACCTTTTTATTTCAGGGATGTTTTCTTTTCCCTCCTCTTTTTGATTTTTGATGTATTTGTTGTAATCAGGAGATTGTCGGGATTTTTAGAGAGGGGGGTGGTCGAGTGTGATTTGTATTGCTTAATTGTGTAATTTTTAATACTTGGCCTGTAATAACTATATGCTTAAACGTGATTAATTGCTATTTCTACGCTTAATTGTGTTTTTATGGCTTGCTTGTCGAAGTTAATTAAGTTTGATTTGAGGTTCTTGTCTTTTGAGCGTGTATAAGTGCATAAATTTCTCAAAATTATTATTTATATATTGTAAAATGGTACTTGGACGCAATTGATTTCGCAAAACCTTAAAAGCAGCGTCAATTTAAGAATTTTAATACAAAAACCTGTGAGTAGCCTGAGTGATCATCATCATTGCATGTACTTGAATAAGATTCAGTTTTGATATCTCTTTGAAATCGCTGTGTGTTGTTGACTTTCAAAATGAGGTTAAGGCACAGAAAAAAAAACCTATTCCGGCCATATCCATATATTTTAGCCACTATAAATTCCGAATGAGCCAATCATAGCCAAATAATCCATGCCTATAGCCATGAGTGTTTTTGAGACGACCCCTACAACCCATTAAAAGCGTGGGGTAGGAGTTCGTATTTTTATTGGTTATTTGAGTCTTGGGAATTTTTATTAGGAATTTATTATTTTGTAAGTAAGGACCACCATCTAAAAAAATATATATAAAAGAAAAAAAAAAAGAGAGAGAGAGAGACCCCATAAAAAAGAATAAACGGGGGGAAAATAAAAAAATAAGAAAGGATGGTGAGTTTTGTGTTAGTAATTGCCTACGAGCTTATAAAGGCTTGTATTTTATTATGAAGCCTATTGTTTAAAGGAAAAAAGTTGTGTAATTGTAAGAAGCACATTATAAGCTTCAATTGTTTTTAAGTGGTTTGAGCTTACAGTCGGTTTACGAGTTTCGAGTTGAGGAATAGCCTAATTTTAAAGCTACGTTATGAGAGTTAAGTGAGGTTTTTATTTTTGAGCAAGGTGAAGAAATTTGCTTCTTGATTAGATTAGGTTGAGTGATCGATTTAGCCACAGGAATTATATATTCCACACCCATCCAAAGAGCCTTACATTACAACCCGTAAAGACCTTACCAATTCTTAGTTTTGATAACACACTTAATTTGCGATTGAGAAGAGATTGATTTTCCGTGTTTATTTACTGTGCATGTAATTGTATGATTTGAGTGTATACACGTCCCTTGAAACAATGCTTGAGTGCTTTTGAGCGAACACCTATATATATTTCCCTTTTGAGAGGATGCATGAATTTTATTTTGAAGCGACAATGTAATATAGGTGGAGTGTTTGGCGTTGCGTGATTTGTACCTATATTTTCAAAATTATGTATGTAGCATAGCACGACTCACTGCTTGGATTAATTTTCCTTCTAGTTATACTTTAAATCAATCGTTTGTTCGAGGACGAACAAACCAATTAAGTGTGGGGTAGTTGATTAGAGTAGACTTTCCCTTATTTTTATTAGTATTTTAGTACGTTTTTCTATTTATTTTTGGTATAATTTTGATGATTTAAGCTTAATTTTGTATTTTTATAGTTCCACCTTATTTTACCGTATTTTGATTATAATTGATGAGAATAGGTGATTATTCCTTGTTTTTCACCTTACAACTAAGAACCAGAAGAGTTCAGCGTGTAAATAGGTGAGTTCGATGTTTAAAAGTGGAGAACGAGCTTTCCGGTGAACGAGAAGCAGAAAAATCAAGAGAATGAGACAGAGCCTCAGTAGCGTCGATCGACGCAAGCGTCGACGCTACGTCGACGCGAGTCCCTGCCCGCGACGATCGACGCCAAGTCAACGCAACCTTCTGAAGCGTCGATCCATGACCGCGTCAGTCGACGCCCCCGCCCAGTCGACGCGAGTACCAAGAAGCGTCGACGCCGAGAGCCAGCACACGTCGATCGATGCGACGTCAATGTGGCTACCCAGAAATGCATTTTTAGGGTTTCTTGTGCGCTAAGACATGCTATATCTATAAATACCCTTCATATTTCGGATTTTTGGGAGACAAACGACATCCTAGGGTTTTTGGGTTTAGAATAAACATAATTCCACATCTCATAATGAGATTTGAAGACCGAGATCAAGGATCGAAGAACGATGAGTCCAAAACTTCAATTTCACGTTCGGGATTCAATATTTGCCCAAGATCAACGTTCAACTCCGGAATAGATGGAGATTTTCATCGCTTTTATTAGTTCCATAAGTACTCTAAACCCTTAGTTAATTACGTAGTTATTTTCCCAGTTAATTACTTAGTTAAATTCTTAGTTAATTCTAGAACTAGTTAAATTAGTTTAATTATTTCATGCTTGGATATTGGGTTAATTTAGTTTATTTATGCGATTCGATTTATGCTTAGTTATTCATTTTTAGATTCTTATGATATAATTGTGTCGTGATAGTTAATTAAATTCATGTTCTTAGATTCGCTGCTTTTACTTCTTAGTTCTTAAGTTCGAATAATTTAATTATTGCTCGTAGTTGATAATATAGTTTAGAATAATTAGTTTAATTACCCTTAGTTTAATTATTACTTTAGTTTATAATGATCAATTCAAAATCTTTTAAATCCCCAAATGTACATGTATTTTATTCTAGTTCGTAAATTGAGAAAACATCCAAAAGACCGAACAATTGTTTCCTCGAGAGATTCGACTTGAGTCAAACTCACCGCCCTACAAGTTCCTCGTACTCTTGAGAGCAAACTTACGTGTTTTAATTTAAAATATCTATAATTGGGGTGCATAAAAGTTTGGTTCAGCTAGACAACTTAGCAATTTGAGCCTCCAAAGCTGCTGGTTGCTTTTCCAACTCAAGAGCCCTAAAGGGAGGAACTCCGCTCACTTTATTAGCATTAGAATATGTCGCTCAAGAAGAACTTTTATCGGGAAGGAGAGGTACACACGGTGGAATAGTCGCCCCAAAAAATGGTTTGTTAACATCTCTCATAGTACGGATGGGGGGGGGGGGCATTTGAGCATTGGAGCTTATTGGAGCACTATGTTGGCACCAATCGGGGCATGATTGAAATTTTAAGTATGAGGACTTCCATACGGGCTAGGATTCGGATATTGGCCACCCACATTCCCATTTGGACTCCCAAAGCCACCATTATACATATTCGGACAATGATCGGGAACACCATAACCGCCATACGGGCCAAGATTCGGATATTGGCCACCAATGTTCCCATTCGGACTAGCAAAGCCTCCATTAGACATATTCGTGAATTGATTGAGAGCATCATAACCACCACATGGACCGGGATTTGGAGTGTGCATATTCGAAAAGTGATTGGGAGCACAATATCCTCCATACGGACCATTCGTACCCGTGAAGCCACTATACCCAACATGGTTTGCAATATGCCCTCCCAAGTTGGATTGACCATTGTCGATTCCGCCATTGCCAACATGGTTTTCACCATGCCCTCCCATGCTGGAAATGTAACCTCCATTGCCATAAGGACCTTGCATACACTCCATAAAAACGTCAAATACAAAAGAAAGCTAATAATATAAAGAAACTACAAGCAGATCGAAAACCTTAACCAAGCTGAGTCGCAACGGCGCCATCTTATTTTGTATATTTTTAGTGGTGATGAAAATATAAGGGTTCATGGCTTGGTATTATTGGAATTCGGTTGATTATAGAGATCTATGTGTTTTTAGTTTGTTGGAATTAAGAAAAAATGGAAATAAATAAAATTAAATCAAGTAAAATGACTAACTATGAAAGTAAATGCAAGTATTTAGGATTCCTTGTGCGTATGTCCAAATTGAAAGTGCAAGCAATAATCAAAATATGCAAGTAAAATCAAGGAAACAACCTAAGGTACAACTATGCATGCATGATCATAAAATTTGAAATAATGAAAATTAGCAAAAAAATTGAAAGCACCAATGGAAACAACAATAAACTTTGATGTGAAATTTAAAAACTTTACGAAAAATCACAAGAAACAAAGAGTAGATCTAGGATTTAACATAAAAACATGCATGAAAATAAAAACCTAAATAAAGCATATGAAATACTAAAAATAAAAATGATCCAAGACCCGATCTATGATTAAAGTGTGTCGCTCACCTAGATTCTATAAACCAAGTCACAAATCTAATAATAAATCTAAGAGCTAAGGAAAAATGCATAAATTGAAGAACAAGCCTGAAATTGAAGAACAAGGAAGAAAATAATGAAAAACATACTTGAATTAAGAAAAGGAACAACAAACTTGAATGAAATTGCAACAAAATAAAATCTAATTGACGTTTTGAATTCTTCTTGAGCTTACAAACCCAAGGAAAGCTTGAAATTAAATCTAAGATCTAGAGAAAGAAATAATTCCCAACCCAAGAGTTGGGTGGAAAGGTGTTGTTTACAAAATTAGAGAATTCTATCTATTTATACTAGGTTAAATTAGGGGTAAATGGGTCAATTATACCTTAAGAGCTTCGATTTCCCATGTTTGACAAAATTTGACTCAAAATGGCCTTACTAGCCACTTGGCTCGATTTGGCTGGGCAATTGGGCGAGATGGATCTACATTGGACGAGATGTCTCGGCGCTGGGCGGGCGCTGTCGGACGCTGTTGGCAGGCCTCGAAAGGTGCTGGGCGGGAGTCTCTGTTGAGCAGTCGATCGAAAGCTCTCGGCGGCTCTCGGTGCTGGCTCTCGGCAGGTGTGGTGCGTACGCATCGATAGTGCACGGGCAGGTGTGTGTAGGTGCTCGGCAACGCGCGGGCAGGCGCTCGCCAGCACGCAGGCAGATGTGCGCACGTCTCGGCAGCCTGGGCGGGCGTGTGCGGCAGCTGCGCACGGGGCTGGGCGGGAGTGGCTGGCAGCGCTCGGCCATGCTCATCAGTTGCCGAGCAGCTACGCGCGGGACTCGGCTTGGCCCAAGTTAAATCGAGCCAAGGGCCGATTATCATCTTCTTTTTGCCTTCTTGTTAAAAATTAGCAAAAATCACACCCATCCACAAATTAATTGAGCCCATTTAACCGTATTAAGTATAAAATCAAAAAGAAACACTAAAAAGCAACAAAACGAGAAGACATCCTAATAATCTAATGAAACTCGACTCAAAACTACTATAAATAACACTAAATCCTAAAAAACACGAGAAAAATACCACAATTACATGCAAAACTACTTATCGATGTATAAAGTGTATGATAATCCTTTAACTTGAGGTCAATACGCACCTTATTTACTTGGTGGTGTACTGTGACCATGACCAGTGCTTGCACTCTTTTTGGTGTAAATATGACTTGTGTTGGCTACATCATGATGTAAATGAAAGATGGTAGTTGATCCATGAAAGAATTCATTCCTCGATTAGAATTTCTAGAGAGATCATTCATAATTTCTATATTAGGTCGACTAAAGTCATTGTCCAATGCAAGAGACAGTTCAATATAGTAGTTGAGTATGGTCTAGTTGTCCACTAATAAATATGAGATAAATTGATTAAACCATTGAGATAGATACTTGGATAAATATTAATCTTAATCGAGTGATTCGTGATGAAAGGAGTTTCAACAAAGCTTTGTATAAAGGTTATAATTCGCTGAGTTCAAGTGAATATTCTTTATATAGAGAGTTCGTCGAACTAAGCCATCTATAAGTTTTGTTTGGATTATCATTGGATTGATGTCATATATAAAGGCATATAGGGTAACACTATGCGATTACTTTTTCAATTTAAGAGTGTAAAGAATGTATTTAAATATTCAATTTAGAATTATAGTATTTAATTTTTAATAATTATGATGTTAATTTATATTTGATAAAATTTATTTATTTAATTTAAATTGGAATTGAATTTAATTATCTATGTTATATTAATAAAGGTACTTGGGTCAACACTGTTTTAGGCCCATGTCTTAGACAGTCCAACCTTTTGAGGATTAGGGTTCTCGTATGTAGCTAATATAAATATAATATAGAGTCATAAGTTGTCTAATGAGTTTTTAAGAGAACGTCATAAAACACGCCTTCTAGGTTTTGATATTTAGAATCTCAAAAAACCTTTCTTCAGCTTTGGAGAGATTTCCTAGCTTTCTCTTCGATAGAAATACACTGAAGTTGGAGCTTGAAAACGGAGAATTAATTGCGTGAATACCTTAGTATTGAACTCAGATCTGGATTTGCTAAAAGGTTTTCGTACTTTCTCCATTTATTATTGTATAAATATATTTGTCCACTGTATGGATCTGTTGGATCTAAAAAATTTAAAACTTCCGCTGCACGAGTATTGTGTTCGTCTCTATGAATTCCAATAGAAGATTCACTATACGAGTTTTAGTAGAATCTTGTGATGGATATGCTATCTACAAAATTTATTTCTAAGTGTGCTATGTTCATATGCAATATGTTGTTGCTCAAGATCTGTTGTAGTGTGTTTCAATGTTTATAACACGTATGGTAGTAACTATGATTTTTTTTTTGTGACCATGTAAATACTCTAATGTTTGAAGTCAAGTGTTTTTTCTTAGTCAGGCATAATATAATGCAACCTGATATTCTTGGTAAGAAAGTATATATAGATCAGAATATTTGTGGGTTCTTTTTATTATCTTTTTATCGATTCGGATGAACTACATATTCATAAAAACTTTTACTTCAAAAAATCCAAGCTTGAGATCTATTGGGATAATCTATCTCCGATTTTATGTAAATTATGCATTATTATGTCGCTAATTTATTGAGTTTTGAGGGTATATTTGTAATTAGGAAAAATATTTTTTCTTCTGTAATTATAGAATAAGCCACCAGGGTATTACTTGTACTCATCCCTATATAGAATAGTAAGACTTTGGTATATTCTTTGATCATGATTGCATTTTTCACCACAAGCTCTAGAAGTATCATTATATCGCTACAATGTCCCCTCCATCGTTCATAGGTTATCGATGTTTATGTTAAGAGTAACACAACCAATATAAAACCAAAAACCAGCAAAAGAGTAGAAATCAGATAGCAGAAAACGAGTAGGAAAAAGTGTTTAACTTTTATTCCCAAAATCAGATCGGATCGGCCTTGGCCTGACCCTTTTACAAGTGTTTGATATCAAATTACAAGCTTTCTCTATCTAAAGCTCTCTATGTTTCTCTCTCTAGAAAATTGGGGATCCTTTTTCATTGAAACCCTAATTGGACACTTGTTGCTTTCCTATTGGTTCTCCAAATATTCTGCTCACATGTCCGCCGCCTCAATGCCGACCTCAGTTATATTCCACCGACTTAGTGTCGACCTCAGCTATTTTACTCACCAAAAGAATCCGGAGACGTCGGTTTGACGCTTCAGCTCGTCAATTCCACCCCGACAAATTATCTTAGGTGATCTGAAAATGCCACGCACACGTCGGAAGAGCTCATCCTACTCGGCACTTTTTGTTCGACGTCGAAGCCCGTCGTTGGCCGATGGAGCCTAGCTGTAGATGTTGTTGAACTCAGTGGACTGTGCTGGTCTACTCGGCGGCCATGCTCGGCGTCGGCCGACAGGGACCAGCCGACCACGTCGGTCTGCTCGGCAACATCCTGCTCGGTGGCCTGCTCGGCACTTTGTTCGGCATCATCCGGAAGGGCTCGTCCGACTACGTTGGTCTGCTCGACAGCGTCCTACTCGGCAGCCCCTGCTTGGCACTCTGTTTAGCGTCGGTCAGTAGGGCTGGGCCTACCGCATTGGTCTGCTCGGCAGCGTCCTACTTGGCGTCCCTTGCTCAACATCGGCCGACAGGGCTCGACCGATTGCGTTGGCTGCTTAGTAGGATCCCGCTCGACGATCTTGCTTGGCACTCTTAGCGGGGTAACTTGGTAGGAGGCTCATGCCGTCTGGTGCCCTCGGCGTCTTCTGCTCGGCGCCTAGGCAGTGGTCTACTCGGCGGGGGTCGCAAGCGTGACTCGGCGGCCTGGGCAGGGACTGCTCGTCTGCTCTGTGGGGTGGCGGGTGCGACTTGACGAGAACGCTCGGTAGGTCTCAGCAGGTCGTGCTCTAGCACTTGGCGGCTCGACGGGAGTCCTCGATAGGTCGCGCGCAAGCTCTTGACAGCTCGGCGAGAATGCTTGGTAGGTCGCGCGCCTGCTCTCGGCGGATCGGCGGGAATGCTCGGCAGGTCGCACGCCAGCTCTCGGCAGCTAGGCAGGAATGTTCGGCAGGTCGCGCGCCAGCTTGACGGGAATGCTTGGCAGGTCGCTCGCCAGCTCTCGACAGCTCAGCAGGGACGCTCGCTAGCTCTCCGCAGATCGCGCGCTTCTATCGGCAGCTTGGCAGGGGCGCTCGGCAGGTCTGGCGCCAGCTCTTGGTGGCTCGGTGGGAATGCTCGACAGCTCGCCGGGGATGCTCGGCAGCTCACGCGCTTCTATCGGCAGCTTGGCAGGAATGTTCGGCAGGTCGCATGCCAGCTCGGCAGGAATGCTTGGCAGGTCGTTCGCCAGATCTCGGTAGATCGCGCGTCAGCTCTCGGAAGCTCGGTGGGGACGCTCTATAGGTCTCGATAGGTCGCGCGCTGCTATCGGTAGCTCGGCGGGGACGCTCGGTAGGTTTTGACAGGTCACGCGCTGCTATCGGCTGCTCGACGGGGGAACTCGGCAGGTCGCGCGCTACTATCGACAGCTCAGCGAGGACGCTCGGCAGGTCTCACACCAGCTCTCGGCGGCTCGGCGGGAATGCTCGGCAACTCGGCGGGGACACTCAGCAGGTCTCGGCAGGTCGCGCGCTGCTATCGACAGCTCGGCGGGAATGCTCGACAACTCGATGGGGGCGCTCGGCAGGTCGTGCCAGCTCGGCCCGGCAGGTTTGGCGGGTTCTTAGGTTACTTTGAGTGGTCCGGCTCGGTTCCTCCGTGGGGTATTTGGGACGATACCAACCATAAACAAGCCCCCTGAGCGCTGAGTCAGACATGTGTGGTCGGGTTTGGGCTCAATGAATTATGTTCGTCCGTAAGAGCCGAGCCGGTCTAGGCGTGGGATGTCTTGTCTTATCGGACTTGTTTTGTGGAAGTTTGACCGTCACACTTTCTAAAATGGAAGCTTTTGCAGCCCCTTCTTTTGAAGCTTTTATAGGCTTTGTCCCCTAGTACTTTTGGAACCTGGTGACGTGATTCCCTCCTTCTTGGACTCTTATGATCCATGATTGCACTCTCCTCTTTTAATACGTGAACCTTTAAGTTTTAACTTCCCATCTTTCATCCTTCATATTGCAACTCCATTCATTTCTCAAGCCTTCAAATTTGAGCAACAGCCCCATATTAACTCCATAATCTCATTTTTTTGTTCGGCCAACGTTATTTTCAGACTAGTTTTGTCTGGTCTTTGCCTTTCGGTCCTTGCTTTCAAAGGTAATCTCTTTTCTCCTTTCCCTCTAAATTCTTATCCATGTCTAGCATTCTGGGTTATCCTCCGGATAGTTCTCAAGACTTTGAGAGAGCTGGCCAGGGCGGTGGTTAGCCCAGCCTTTAAACGGGTCTCGGTGCTGAATTCGGTTTTAATCAATATGGGAGTTTCGGTACGGGGAGATTTTTGGTCACGGGAGGCCTTTTGCCTTTCAGCACTTTTCGATAATATTCAGTTCGGAGACTATTCTCAGTTTGGCCAAGAAAACCCTTCGGTCCGGGTGGTCAATTTGAGCAAGGCTGCGAATTTGGCCCTCGGAGCGGGTCTTTTCCAGAGTCTCAATATGGTTTGGTCGACCATCCCGAAGACGATGTGGTTGGAGGGTTGGCTCGGGTGCTGATCTTGAGCCCAGATCGGACTGGTATGGCCAGCAAGGACTTCGTGGTCGACCTGACTGAGCTTGATCCCCTGGACAACCTCCTCAGCCATTACCTCACAGATGGCGATGCCCGTCGAGCGCCCCGAGTCAAAAAGTCCCAAAAATCCAAAGCCAAGAAGCCAAGCCCCTCTGAGCCCCTAGTCTTCTGGTCGGATCGTTCGGGCCAGCGCACCCCGATCGGTAGGGGTGGCAAATCAAGCTACCATTCCGTGTTCGTGTCGCATTATCATGTTTTTTTATTTTCTATCTTATTTGATCATAAATATAACAATAAGTGTAAATCTAACTTAATTTATGATGTCGTGTTTCGTGTCATTTCGTGTCGTGTCATATCTTATCATGGCTTTGTCTCTGTAATCGTGTTTCTTATCGTGTCGTGCTATTGTGCCGTGTCAGTTATTGCTGCCCCTACCGATCGTCCATTGGAAAAGGCCCCCTCCCCGCGATTGGGATGACACTATGCTAGAGATAGCCATTGAGTAGAGCGAGTTAAACGATGATAATATAGCAGTGTATCGAAGTGCATGTGGTGTACCTGGGTCTGTCCATCTGTTCCTCCCTTACGATGCCGAGCAGATTCATCGTCCTCCGGCTTCCTGTACCACCTTGTTCATGCATAGCCTCGAGTTTGGGGTTTCGTTTCCTCTTCCTCGGCTCCTCACGGATATCCTCAACGGCTTGGGGCTGCCCATCTTCCAGCTTCACCCCCTGTCTGTGGCCAAGATATTGGGTTTTTTCGTGCTCTTCAGCGAGAATGGTTGGCCAGCCCCTACTCTCGAGGAACTTCGATGGCTTTACAATTTCAAGGCGTACAATGGGTCCACGTCGGGATTTTATTACGCCTCAGTTTGGTCAGGCGAGTTCAAGCACCTCGTGACGGGGCTTCCGGATACTATTCATATTTGGAAACCGTATTAGTTTTATGTCGGGGGAAACTGGCAAACAAAGGACTCTGATGGCTCGTTTTACTCCCCTCGCGAATTCTTATAAGAAGTTTGGTTGGTATAATGCCAGCATTTCTTTTTTTATTTTGATCTAATCCTCATTATTTGCCTTTGTTTTCAGTTTATCTCCAGCCAGCGGTTCCCAACAAGGAATTCGTAACCTGTTTGTTTGGTATTTTAGGTTCAAACCCGGAATCAAGACATTACAAAACCGTGCTAACCAAGGCCAAACTCTGGAGGGCTGGTCTCAGGGATTCTCCTCTCCGATCTCAACTTCGACCAACTATTCCTGGTGAGTTGAATTTTGCTTGCTTCCTCACCATTAACTGAGTTCTGGTCTTTTTGCGTGAGCTTGGCGCCTGTTTTTTGCAATTGAGTTCATATCTTTTTGCTCGCCAGGCCCTGCTCGGCAGGTTCTACTTGGCAGTTTGCTCAGCGGGCCCTGCTCGGCAGGTTCTGCTCGGCAATCTGCTTGGCGAGGCTTCTTGGTGGGCCCTGCTTGGGGGCTTGCTCTGTTTTAGTCGGGTTCTAAGTTTCGGTTTGTCTTGTTCGTGTTTTCGATGAGATTTGCGTTTTATATTCACATTGTACTATCCTTATGTTGACATAACCATATCCATTTCTGCACTCGACTGAGCAGACAAGTTCTTGGAGCGGAACAACAAGAAGCCAGCGAAGAGGCCGGCGGCTACTGGTGGCGGAAGAAAGAAGAAGGCCAGCTCATCCGCCCCGCCTGCTCCTCCGAAGCCATGCCCAGCTCCTCGAGTCGATGAGGGGAGCTCTCACCAGGAGCCTATCAATGTGGAGAATGATGAGGAGATTGTCTTTGGTGGTCCTCGTCCTCAACCAGCTCCTCATGGGTATGACTATTCAGGGTGTTATGCTCGAAATATCGTCAGGGGATCGTTCGCGGGATACCCCTATTCATGGAGTATGACTTTTGTGAACCCATTTTGAGAATTTAATTTAAAAACACGTAAGTTTGCTCGCAAGAGTACGAGGAACTTGTGGGGTGGTGAGTTTGACTCAAGTCGATTCTCTCGAGGACAATTGTTCGGTCTCTTAAATGTTTTTCTCAATTCACAAATAAACAAGTAATACATACAAATTGGGAGGGTTTGAAGATTTTGAATTAAACATTATGAACTAAGGCAATATTAAAGCTAAAACTAATTAAACTAATTATTTTAAACTAGATTAACAACTACGAACAATAATTTAAATATTTGAACTTAAGAACTAAGAAATAAAAGCACGAATTTAAGATCATGAATATAAGAAACTACCATGAGCAATTGTATCATAGGAATCTAAAGACGGAGAATTAAGCATAAATCAAATCGCATAAATAAGCTAGATGAATCCAATATCCAAAATAAATCCAAGCATGAAATAAATTAAGAACTAATTATTTAATCTAGAATTAACTAAGAAATTAACTACGAATTTAACTAAGAGTTTAGGAAACTTATTGGAACTAGTAAAAGCGGTAAAAATCTCCAGCGAATCCGGAGTTGGGAACGAAATCTCGACTTGAAGTGATTCTTGAGCGTAAGGATCTTAAATCTTCAATCTTGATTTTTGTATACGTAACAGAGTGTGTAAATGCATTGTTTCTGTGCTCTCTAGCCCTAAGTAGTCATCTCTCCTCTTTTAGTAGTGGTCTCCCCTTTTTAAAAACCGAAATATGAAGGGTATTTATAGATATAGCATGTCTTGGCGCACAAGAAACCCTAAAATTGCAATTCTGGGCAGCCACGTCGACATCGTGTCGACCAACGCGTGCTGAAGCTCGGCGTCGACCCTGTGCACTCACATCGACTGGGTGGGGGCGTCGACTGACGGTGTCATGGATCGACACAACTGCAAGTTGCATCGGCTTGGCGTCGATAGACGCACTCTTGGATTGACGCTTCAGAGAGTTGCGTCGGCTTGGCATCGACTGAGTGTTGACCATCGTGGGCAGGATCCGCGTCGACGATCACGTCGACCGACGCGACTGAGAGTACATCTCATTTTTCTCGGACTTTCTGCTACTCGTTCACCGGAAAGCTCGTTCTCCACTTTTGAACATCAAACTTCATCTACTTACGCGCTGAAATCTTCCGGTTACTTAGCTGTAAGGTGAAAAACAACGAATAGTCACCTATTCTCATCAATTATGATCAAAATACGGTAAAATAAGCTGGAAATAAAAAAAATACGGAATTAGGCTTAAATCATCCAACTTATACCAAAAACAAATAGAAAAAAGAACTAAAATACTAATAAAAATAAGGACAAATCAGCGCTAATCAACTACCCCACGCTTAATTGGTTTGTTCGTCCTCGAACAAACGATAGATTCAAAGACTAACAAGAATGAAGATCAGTTCAAGCATTGAGTCGTGCTATGCTACATACATAATTTTAAAAATATAGGTACAAATCACGCAACGTCAAACACTTCCCTTTATTACATTGTCGCTTCAAAATCAAATTCATGCATCCTCTCAAAAGGGAAATATATATCGTGTTCGCTCAAAAGCACCCAAGCATTGCTACATGGGACATGTATACGCTCAAATCATACAAATATATTCATAATAAACAAGCACGGAAAATCAATCTCTTTTCAATCGCAAATTAAGTGTGTTGGCAAAACTAAGAATCGGCAAAGGTCTTTACGGGTTGTAATGTAAGGCTCTTTGGACGGGTATGAAATATATAAGTTGTGTGGATAACTCATGATCTAACATGATCAATAACTCACCCTATTCTAATCAAGAAGCAATACGCTTCACCTCGTTCAAAAATAAAACCTCACTTAACACTCATAACGTAACCTTCAACTTAGGCTATTTCTCAACTCGATACTCTAAAATCGACTTGCAGCTCAAACCACTTAAACACCATTGAAGCTTATAACACGCTTATTAGTCAACACAACTCTTTTGCCTCTTAAACATTAGGCTTCATAAGAAAATAAACAATAAAACACAAGCCTTAAATTAAGCGTGTAGGCAATTAATCAACACTATCCACCATTCTTCTTTTTTCTCTTTTTTTTTTAATTAAATTTTTCTTTTCAGAGGGTGGTCCTAAATTACAAAAATTCATAAACATCATAAATTCCTAATAAAATCTTCAAAACACTAATAACCAATAAAAATACGAACTCCTACCCCACGCTTTTAATGGGTTAGTAGGGGTCGACTCAAAACACACATGGCTATAGGCATGGATATTTGGCTATGATTGGCTCATTCGAAATTTATAGTGGCTAAAATATATGGATATGGCCGGAACAGGGTTTTATTTGTGCCTTAACGTCATGTTCAAAATCAACTACACACAGCGGTTTTAAAGAGATATCAAATTTAACCTCATTCAAGTACATGTAATGATGATAAACACTCAGGCTACTCATTGGCTTTTTGCATGAAAAAGTTTTGAATTGACGCTGCTTTTAAGTTGTTGTGAAACTAATTGCGTCCAAGTACCATTTTAAAATATATAAATAATAATTTTGAAAAATGCATGCACTTATACACGCTCAAAGACAAGAACATTAAACCAAACATAGTTAACTTTGAAAGGCAAGCCATACAAACACAATTAAATGCAGAAATAACAATTAATCACGTTTAAGAATTTAATTATTACAGGCCAAATATTGAAAAGTACACAAATAAGCAATAAAAGTCACACTCGACCACCCCCTCCCTAAAAATCCCGACAATCTCCTAATTGCCACAAATACATCCAAAAGTCAAAAAGAGGAAGGAAAAGTAAACATCCCTGAAAATAGAAGGTCGAGCCGCTACTCGTGGATTTGCGCAATTGGCCATCGCTTCAATGTACGTGAAATGAGATGTCCTAAAAAATGAAACAAACAAAAACAAAGGAAATAACAATATTTTTGGATTTTTTTTAATTTAAAAGCATAAAGTAAAGATAAAAAAATTTTAGAACTCGCGGGATCCATCATCCTCGGGAGCATCATCGACGTCCATGCCGGGCTGGGGGAACAATGCCTCAAACCACTCCTCGAGTCTCGAAATGCGAGCTCGCATCTTCTTCAAGCTCCGCCGGTTTTTCTCGTGGTTCGTGTCTATCTTGTCATCGATGATTTGGAGCTTATCGAACATCTTCAATTGAAATGCTCGGTTATCCCCGAAAGATTGGCCCCAATCGGGACTCGAGCCCGAATTGGCACGTGGGGCCAGCTCCATCATTGTGTCGCCATCCTCGTCGTTCAGTCGAGACGAGGAGCCTCCTTGAGTCGTAGACCTCACTCGGGGTGCATGGGCACGTGTCAAAGATAGTGAAATCGTCTCAAGTGGTAGCAAGCCATTTTCAATCGGATCGAACCCGAAGTGACGGGCGAGGCCGGTAATGTACGGTGCAAAGGAGAGAAGAGGCGTTTTACTACCCGGTGTACCCTTCGTAACATTATAGAGTCCGCTTAAAATCAACGGGTATAGCCGGGGTTGACGACCGTCAATAAGACATTGAAGAACAAAAAGCTCGGGCATTATCGCGTATGTGGCCTCATTTTTGCATAAAACGATGTGGGCGAGAATCTTGTAGGTGACATAGAGGGCGTCGTCTTAAATTTTTTAGCAATGAAATTGCTTGCAATCGCCCGTGTTTCCCCCGGTTATCATCCCCAAAAAGAGGCTAAATCGAAGCCTTGAACGCCCATCGGGTGGTCCCCTTCGGTCGGGAAACCAAAAATGTTTCCAAAAATTTCTTCGTCCACATAAATGTCATTACCACCTAGCCTACATGTGAACGTCTCGTCATTCCGGATTGCCAACGTAGCGAAAAACTCGAACATAAGCTCGCTAAATCCGGGTAGGTGCATGCGGGCGAAATACCCACAACCGAGGCCTTCAACATAACGAGAAAGGTCGGTGTGGTGCTCCGATCCATTCGAGGCCTCCTCCTCGATTCCGCCAATGTTCAAAGTCCGATGGGTCGCGAACCCCCATTTTCGAATATTCTTAAAAACATCCCCTTCCTTTTTGTTGTAAATTGGGAACGATGCTTCGTATTTCCCCGAAATATCCTTGCATTTTCCCGCTCGGGACATTGTCAATCAATAACAAGTGCGACGGGAATGAAAAATCTTGATAATAAAACCTTTGGGTTCATTGGGGAATTTCGTCAAACACTTGGCGTGCGTGTTCAACCAACTAAGAACTTGAATAATTCTTGCACCAAAACCTTCCCAAACACAACCAATCAAAAATATATGAATCCCAAGAGAGTTTTAAGCGAAGTACCTCGATGATTGAAGCTCGAATTAGCTTGTTTCTGGAAAATTGCCCTAAACCCTACGTAGCCCGTTTCGGAGGTATTGAATGGAATTTTGGAGGTGGAATTTCTGGGAAATTTGGTTAGTGTGATCTTGTGTTTTCAAGGAAAGAAATGAAGAAGGAAAGTATTTGAAATCAAGAAGGGGAAAAAATTGAAAAAGAAGAAGAAATTGTAGGTTGAAAAGTGAGAAGAGAGGAAGGAGGGAGGATTTTATGCTGTTTCCAGGTCTGTCCCCGCGGGTCAAAATGGATATGAGTTGGGTTTGCAGGTCAAATCCAAGTTTTAAATGCGTTCTGGGCCGGGTACGGGTTCGCGTCGATGCTACGTCGACCGACGGGAACCAGATCGACACGATAGAGAGCTATTTATCGGCAGTTGTGTCGATGCCACGTCGACTGACGCGAGCAGTCTAGGCGTCGATGCAGGTGGAATTCATGGGTCGATATTCCTTCGCTTATTGATCAATTCTCCTTGTTCGAGTCCTTCCATCTTTTCTAAAAAGATAAAAACTAAAATAAAACATTAAACTGAAAGTAAAATACAAAAGGATACAAAAAGCTCGGGTTGCCTCCCGAGAAGTGCAAATTTTAACTTCGCTTGCTCGATGCAATTTGATCGATCAATATCTTCCTCGTGGTGGGCCCACGAGCTCTCTCCAGCTATCATTTCGACTCTTTATACAATTCTCGTAATAAGGCTTAAGTCGATGCTTATGAACTTGGAAATGCGTCTTGTCATGCTCATTGTATAGAGTGGCTACTCCATATTCATCCAATTCTTTAACTAAAAATGATCCGCTCCATTCGGCCTTGAGATTGCTTGGATCAAGTTTACGGTTATGATTATACAGCACTAATTAACCAACCTTATACTGCAAGTTAATAACTTCCTTGGTGCGAACCTCTTTCGATTTCTTCCTATTTGGCATCCAAGTGCTGTCGTAAGCCTCGCCCTTGTTCCTTGCATAGTCAAAAACTTTGTTGGGGTCGAGGGAATCGTACATCGAATGATTTTTAGGTGGTTTCAACTCCACCTTTCCCTCGAATTTAGGTGCTTTTCTCTCCATATAAAATTCATCTCGAAATTCCTCAATAATATCGTTTATGTCAATCCCTAGTAACTCGATCAAATCTTCCCCACTCAAATGCTTCTTGTCGTCAAACTCATCAAGCGCCTCGCTTAAGTCAACTTCTATCGTATCCCCCTCCGTCCTTGGAAATCCGGTGTCATCCCCGTCGCCTAATTCGTCCACAACCAAAATTCCCTTTAACTCGTGAATGCATGATGCAACAGGATCAACGAACGAGCAATCATCTAGCATGGCAGGAGTAGGAGTGTTTTGAATATCTTTTAGAGAAAACGTCACTGATTTGCCCAAAATGGTCATCGTCATTCTTCCTTTGTGAACATTAATCAGAGTGTGGGTGGTAGACATAAACGAGCGCCCCAGTAAAATGGTATGCTCCGTGCTCGCCACTGGCACTTCGCCAACGTCCATAATCACAAAATCAACAGGAATCACTAGTTCTCCAACTTGCACTAAAACATCCTCAACCATCCCCAAAGGTAGTCGAATTGAGCGATCGTCCAACTGTATTCGCATGGTCGTCGACTTCAGTGGTCCAAGATCAAGTTCTTGATAAAGTGAATAAGGCATTAGATTAACTCCTTCTCCAAGATCCAACATTCCTATAGCTTTTTATCCATTAGCCAATGAAATAGCGATGCAGAAACTTCCAGGATCGTGTTCCTTGGGCGGTAATGGCTTTTTGAAAACCGCGCTCATTCCTTTGGCAGTGTTACAAATTGATTTGTCGTCAAGCATCTCTCCCTTGAAGCAAGTTCTTTGAAAAATTTCACATAGGCGGGCATTGTATTGATTACCTCTAAAAGTGGCAAGTTGATATTGACATTCTTCAATAAGTTATATAGTTCCATGAATCTTTTGTTCTGTTTAGCTGGACGCAAATGGCTTGGAAAAGGAATAACATCCTTGATCGGTGTCGTTAATTACTTCGGCGGTGATGGTTAAGGAACATCATTTTTGCCAGGGGCGTTATTTGGAATCGTCCCTTGAATGGATCTGGGAACATATCGATTAGAGGATTTATGCAGCTGATCTACTGGTTTAGAATCATTGCCCTTTCTAGGAGTTGGTGTTTTATTCTCAACCTCGACCTTATGATCTCGGTCAACTACTCTGTTATCGATCTTCTTTCCACTGCGAAGAACATGAACTGCAGACGCTTGTTCTACTTGACTTGGAAGTTTTCCTTTCTCGTCTGAGAGCTTGGCTAGGTGAGTCGATAATTGTCATATTACTGTTTCTAGTTTCCTCTGCCCAACTGTATTCTCAAGAATAGCCTTTTTCATGTCAATGATTTTGTTTCGAACGTCCACGAGTCCATCTCGGTTTTTAATAGTTTCGGCCACTTGATTCTGCTGCCAAACCAAAAGCTGATCAGTTGATTGAACTATTGTAGGCACCTACCCTTGTGATTTGCATCTTTTTGTACATATTTTTATTACTGTTTTAGTTTCACGTTGCGTGTTTTTCGCTTGCTTTTTGTTGATTTAGGAGTCGGGTTGGCCATTGTTTCGTATTTCTAGTTTTTCTTAGTTTTTGCACGTTTTAGTAATTGATTTTCGTAGTTTTTTCATCTTTCCATTTTTCTTGGCCGTAGGACGTCCAAGTGGGGCCCACGCTCGTTTGGCATCATTGATACTCGACTCAATAATGGATGGACGAAGCAAGGAAGCGCAACGAACGAGGTTCGATAAGCCGGCGGATGCGAAAAGAACGAGAAATCGAGCCGGGCGCTGGAATCCAGTCGACCGACTGGATGTTCGGTCGATCGACTGCATATCTGGTCGATCGACTGAACCCCCAAAATCGACTGGATTCCAGGGGATTTTGGCGTTTTGGACAACGCAGTCGATCGACTGTCTACTTGGCCGATCGACTGCCGTCGATCGACTGAAGCCCCAAGATCGACTAAATTCCAGAGATTTGGGCTATTTTTGACGGAGCAGTCGATCGACTGCCGACAAGGCCGATCGACTGCCAGTCGATCGACTGCTTTTTCAGTCGATCGACTGCCAGTCGATCGACTGCTTTTTCAGTCGATCGACTAAAAAGCAGCAATTCTGAAGAAATAAGTAATCAGACGTCATTTCAATAATGCAACTTGGGCATCAGGTCCTTTCTCTCCCAGGAAGCTCCTCCAAAACCAGAAAAACAATCTCCTTTTCATCTTTTTGCTTAGTTTTAATTTCCAATAAATTCTAGTAATTAGAGATAGATTAATCAAGTGTAGATCTTAGCTAGTTGGTGATCAAGCTTTGTTTTAGCTTTCTTTTGTGAAGAATCATCCAGCTTTCAAGCTTTCCTACTCCAAGCTTTTGTAATCACACACATTTGGTAATATCTTTCTATAATCTAGTTTTATTTTCATGTTATTCCTTTTTAATATTGTGTTATGTCTTAGATCATTAGTTTAGTGTTTCTTTTGCCTATCAAACTTTCAATTTTATTTTCTAGCTTTATAGCTTTTGAACTTATGCTTTTAAGTTGATAAGTTGTTTAGATAAATCTTTAAGCTTGTAAAAGTTTTATAAAATCTTCTTTTGCATTAAAACCTTTAATTAAATGCTAAGTTAGTTTTGTTGACTTATTCAAATAAGTTGACTTTCATTTTCCCTCCATTTCCCTAATTCAAAATTATTAAGTTTCAATAAGTTAATTAGTTTGAATTGATCATTTTTAATGTAAGCTTTAATTTCCTTTAAAAGTTTTAATGTTTTCAAATCTGATATTTCAATTTAAATATTTGTTACAAATCCAAAAACCGAACAATGACTACCGCTTTCTTAGGTTAAATTAGTTTAATTAAAACCGACGATAAGAACAACTGAGAAACCGAAAGCCGATCACATTCATCCTCGAGAGACACGACTCGGGACAACTTACCGCATCTACAATCGACTCCGTACTATTGCGGAGATGATTCTTAGAGCGCTAAGAAATCATCGATCACCTTGTGTGTGGAAATTATTTTGTGGTGGTGGAGATGGTGCTTGTGCATGTGGTGGCGGGTATTGCGGATCGGTGGCATATAATTTGGACTTCCTGGGGCCCACTTAAAAAGAGTGTTATCATGTTGCGCGGTAAACTTTCTGGGCCCTTGATTTGAATAATTCTGGATTGCGTTAACGTCTTCATGTTGTTCAACATTGTTTGAACACATGTCTGCTAAATGTTCGGGGGATCCACATTGTTGACACGTCGCAACAACCTTCCTTGAAGAGGCCTTGCTTGCCCGCTCGGCCTTCCAGGCTACCAATTTCTCATCAAATATCTCCTCGCATTTTGCCTTGACTAATTTTTCGTCATCTAAATCGGGATTGGGGATGGATATCTCATTAACTTTTAATTTACGAGGCCGAGAGTTGGTTTGTCTGGATTTCTCGCTTTGCTTCTCCAACACTTGTCTTGCCTAAGGGGCTGTTAAATCTCTAGAATCTCCTCCTGTAGCTATCTCTACTTCTCTTTTCCCATGGTCCAATAATCCATCGAAGAAAAATGGGTAGTCATCTCCGGAGAGTAGGTGTGGTGGGGGCAAGCTTGAAAAAGCGTCTTGTAACGCTCCCACGTTTCATGAAATAGCTCTCCATCCAACTGTTCAAAGGTAGCATTTGCCTCCGAAGATGCCCCGTTGTTTGTGCTGAATAGTATTGATTTAAGAACTTCTCGCTGATCATCTCCCAGTCAGTCAAAGAACCATGCTCTAGGGATAGTAGCCATGACTTCGCTTTGTCCTTCATGCTATACGGGAAACAAATCATTAGCACCTCTTCTTGGTTAAGGCCATGAACCACAAATCTGCCAACTTCATCAACAAATTAGTTCAAAAACGCCAATGGGTCTTCATGGGATCCTCCGTGGAAAGTCGGGAGTAAATTAAGTTGATGTGGTTTAATCTCCACTTCCCTTGCGGTTGGTCCAAGAACGATAGCGGACCTAAAAGGTACAACCTTCGGACGTGCTAAATCGCGCTGTCTAGGTGCACAATCTCCCCTTGGTTCTCTAACTTGGTACTGAGCTCTTTCGTAGCGGTTGTCATATGCGTTTCTTTTGTAATCATTGTCGCGCTCGTATCGCCTTTCAAAATGGCCTTGTTCGTAGCCATGGTTTTGGTTTGCCAACAAATCATCTACCCGTCTATGATTTTTAGCATACTCGTTGTGCTGATGAAAATCGTCATTTCTTAATGCCAAGTTCTCGATGTTGCGTTGATGATTAGTATTGTTGTTCCTCTCTTCATGTTATCTTATATTCGCCATGTTGGGTGGGTGATCGACTACGTTGTTAAGTTGGCGATTCAGTTCGTCATTATGCTGTTGGTTAACTCCTCCGTTCCTCCCCTCGTCTTGTCTCATGTTCTCCACGTTTTGCTGATAATTAGCCCAGTAAGCTCGGGGTTGTGGTTGTCCTTTCATAACGATGGGTTCACTACCATACCCGTTTCGAATGGGGTGTGGTGGTGATCTTGGTGGGGAATCACCATTTTGGATTGATTGTGCTCCTAACATTGCCTCAGGGATATCGTCGCAAACAAAATCAGTAGTTGTAGACGAAACGCTCTCGGGATTGAAAATGGGCCTTGATCTTGGTGGATTTGAACGATGAATGTTGTTAATAAATGGTGCAAGATCGTATTAAAGTGATCATCTCCCTTGCATAAACTCAACAACAATTCAACGTACCAAGTGGCAAAAGCCCAAACCAAGTGTAATTATACATATAACGACTAAATAAAAAATAAAATGAAAAACATCCTTAATTCTTACTCGTCCCCGGCAACGGCGCCAAATTTTTGATCCAAACTTTTGTGCACCCCTTTTAAGAATTTAATTTAAAAACACGTAAGTTTGATCGCAAGAGTACGAGGAACTTGTAGGGTGGTGAGTTTGACTCGAGTCGATTCTCTCGAGGACAATTGTTCGGTCTCTTAGATGTTTTTCTCAATTCACAAATAAACAAGTAATACATACAAATTGGGGGGGTTTGAAGATTTTGAATTGAACATTATGAACTAAGGCAATATTGAAGCTAAAACTAATTAAACTAATTATTTTAAACTAGATTAACAACTACAAACAGTAATTTAAATATTCGAACTTAAGAACTAAGAAATAAATGCACGAATTTAAGAGCATGAATATAAGAAACTACCATGAGAAATTGTATCATAGGAATCTAAAGATGGAGAATTAAGCATAAATCAAATCGCATAAATAAGCTAGATGAATCCAATATCCAAAATAAATCTAAGCATGAAATAAATTAAGAACTAATTATTTAATCTAGAATTTAACTAAGAAATTAACTACGAATTTAACTAAGAGTTTAGGAAACTTATTGGAACTAGTAAAAGCGGTAAAAATCTCCAACGAATCCGGAGTTGGGAATGAAATCTCGACTTGAAGTGATTCTTGAGAGTAAGGATCTTGAATCTTCAATCTTGATTTCTGTCTACGTAACGGAGTGTGTAAATGCGTTGTTTCTCTGCTCTCTAACCCTAGGTATTCGTCTCTCCTCTTTTGGTAGTGGTTTCCCCTTTTTAAAAACCGAAATATGAAGGGTATTTATAGATATAGCATGTCTTGGCGCACAAAAAATCCTAAAAATGCATTTCTTGGCAGCCACGTCGGCGTCGCGTCGTCCGACGCGTGCTGAAGCTCAGCATCGACGCCGCCTGTGCACTCGCGTCGACTGGGCGGGGGAGTCGACTGACGCTGTCATGGATTGACGCAACAGCAAGTTGCGTCGGCTTGGCGTCGACAGACGCACTCTTGGATCGACGCTTCAAAGAGTTGCGCCGGCTTGGCATCGACTGAGTGTCGACTGTCGTGGGAAGGATCCTCGTCGATGTAGCATCGATGCTCGCGTCGACCGACGCGACTGAGAGTTCGTCTCATTTTTCTCGAATTTTCTGCTACTCGTTCACTGGAAATCTCATTCTCCACTTTTGAACATCGAGCTTCATCTACTAACGCGCTGAACTCCTTCGGTTACTTAGCTGTAAGGTGAAAAACAATGAATAATCACCTATTCTCATCAATTATGATGAAAATACGGTAAAATAAGATTGAAATACAAAAATACGGAATTAGAATTAAATCATCCAACTTATACCAAAAACAAATAGAAAAAAGAACTAAAATACTAATAGAAATAAGGACAAATCTGTTCTAATCAGCCGACCTGATTAGTGCTCGCTCCCAATAAGTGGAAGAGGCATTCGCCAGGGGGAAAGTTGTTGGTTTCGAGGAGGGGAGAGTTGTCGGTGTTGAGGAGTACAAGACCAAGACCCTTGGGCCGATGATGAGTGCCTCCTACTTGTCCACCATGGAGGAAGCCCTCCTAATGCTGAAAAATGGGGCCTCCATTCGTGACTTTGAGAGGCATATTGCTGAGAAGATGGTGGAATACGGGCTGGGGGGGCGGCGAGGATGACATGGATGCTGATGGTGATGAGCAGGGCACCATGCCGGTATACCCCAACTGGACTTTATTGACTTCTGTTTCGACTAACGAGATATTTTCACACAACCGCCAACTTCAAGGCCCCCACACAACTCATATTGAGTACGGCAACCACAAATACATATCAAACAACGCAATAGTCAAGAGTTGACGCCCCACAAATGGATCACAAAAGTACTAACATGCGTACAATTGATTCCTAAATCAAATGATGACTAAAGAATTTAACCGAAACATAATTCATCAAAGCAATTCAAGCGAGTACTTTTAACATTTTAATTCAACTCCCAAAAAAATAATTGCAAAAATTTAAAAATATTCAAAAATTCAGCCCATATTAATTCCCACTCCCCCAAACTTAAACTTTAGCTTGTCCTCAAGCGAACACAAAACAAGAACAAGCAAAAAAAATAATTCACAAGGGAAGAGTAAGGGAAAAGAAATCACCGGGGTAAACATCGAGGGGGTTCTCGGTTCCAAACGATCTTTTCCGAAAATATGCCCAATCGTCCAAATCAACCAAGCTTAATATCCCTTTAACTGCAAATATAAAAATAAAAATAGAAATAATGTAAACATTGGGTTGCCTCCCAACAAGCGCCTTTTCTTAACGTCGTCGGCTCGACATGCTACCCCTCAATTCCACGGGGGTTTCGGTGGAGGTCTCAAAGTACACGGAGTCCCCATGACTTCATCCTCCTTGAATCTCACTCTTTTCAACGTCGGATGCTTAACCGGATCTTTTCGACTTGGTAGTGATTTCTCATAGGATTTAGCAAAAATAGTGTCGTCTATCACCACGTATGGAAGGTCATCGGTCGCCACCTTCACGAAAACTTCATCCTCGTACACTGCATCCTCCGTTGGGTGCTTAACTGGATCCTTCCAATTTTGTGCTGGATTCTCATTAAAATTTAGTTTCGTCCACCATCTCAAATGGAGGGATCGTAGTCACCACCTTGTCTAAATCTTCATCCCGCACAGGCGTCTCATCATCCTCCTTCATCACTTGGTACTCGGTCCATGATGGCAATGGCTTTGCCTCGGCTTCATCTTTGATCGGATAAACGATGGAATCATTCGTAGGCTCGACTTCGATAGGAGAAACGATGGAATTAGGAACAATATTTGTAAGCTCAGGAAGACTATGGTCAACATGTATCTGCCTTGTTTCGTCTTCCTCTCTCTCGTATTCATCCTCTAACTCAGGCGCTAGAACCTCCGGAGCTTCGAATTCCTCCACATCTTGCGGCATAATGGCACTAACGCTTCCCATATTCACCTCAGGCTCAAACGGCGATCGTTCCTCTAACTGTACGTCCAACTGGCTTACGTGGTCTGCAATTGGACTCACTTGAGCTTCTAGATTTCCTAAACTAGATTGCATGTTGTGTTCATCGTGCTGCCACCCATCTATTTTCTGTTGGAGCTTCAAGATGTTCATCTCTATGTCTTTTACCATCTCTATGAGATCTGGGGACACTGTTTGTGTTTGTGGGCGGTTATCATATTGATTCGAAAATTTGGAGGGTCCCCCCATCTTGGCTCGTAAGGATAAGGGTCATACTCTCTTTGCCAGTCTTGATTTGCTTCAATCCTAGCTCGTAGCGTTAGACAATCATCGGTAACATGATCAAATGTTTGACATAATCTGCATGGTCGAACCGGAGGGGTCCTTTCCATAGCCTGCTTAGCCTTCATTGCTTTCACCAAATCTTCTAGCGATGGTCCGGAACTTCTTTCAACCAATGGCTCGGGATAGTATTGTGGAAATTGATGATTAAAGKGTGATCCGTCATGKCCAAAAGGTTGTCTCTCCATTCCGTACCTAGCATCATAAGCATAAAATTGGTGAGAGTACGCTGCCATTCCAAAATAATAATTATTTTATTTTATTTTATTTTTTTTAATTAATTTCGAAAATAAATAATTCAATTAATTTCGAAAATAATATATATATATATATATATATATATTTTTTAAATTAAACGAAATATAAAAGCTAAAATTAAAAATATTAAAATACGTCAAATCACAATTTAATACGCGCAACGGCGCCAGAATTTGACCGCTAGTCGTTGAAGCGTTAAAAATAATATTTATAAAGTTCCTCGACTTTCCTCTACTAACTAGTAGCAGTGGCAAGCAAGGGTCGATCCCACGAGGAGTGTGGATTAATTTGTGATTTTCTTGTATTTTAATAAACTAAGAAAACGGGGGTGAAGAATATTAATTAATCTAAGAAAACTAAATAACTAAAGAAAACAATTAAAATCAAATAACGAAACAAATAAGAAAATAACAAATAATAATAAATAACTTTCCAGTCCTAGTTCAGTTTCCACCCTGGTTCAATTCATCTAACCAATTGCAATATTATAATCCACTCATCATATGAAACTAAAAACCCTAAGTAACAATAAGCTCTACTACTCGAATTTGCCCTTACCGTGTATTTAATTAAAACAAGCTCTTTAATTAACTCTAATTAATGAACAACCTAGAATAAGCTCTCTAGATTTAATCCACCAACAGCATTAAGAATCAGGCAAATAGGTTAATCTAAGCAATAAACTCATAATCTCGGTTTATTTAACTTATGTTGTGTTACCCCTAATGATACGAGACCATTAGTTGCTTCATAGAAATCGAGACTACGACAATTACACGGGAAGCAGTTCTCTTTCTATCAATTGATAACCAAATCCCTAATCTAGGTGGCCAATCCAAATTAAGAATCAAGAAATCATGTCATGAATTTAGCAATCATGATATGTAAACAAGATAACACAAACAATCTCATATGAAGAACGAAAGAAATACGCATAAATTAATTAAAACATAATTTCACGAGGGTTTCAACATCCCTAGGACTAGATAAAACAATCACTCGCTAATGGAGTTCATGAAATAAAAGAAGAAAAATAAATAAGAAGACATAATTCTAGATAAGAAAGGGATAAGAAAGCTTAGATCTTGAATCTTGAGTCTTCAATCTTCAAGCTCTTGATGGATGGTTGAATTAGGTGTTTTGGACTCCTTTTTGGTGTCTTGGAACCCTAGAATTAATGTTCAAGACGTTTTTGGTGTTATAGGGAGGTATTTATAGGTTTAGATGTCTTGGAGAACAAGTTCCCTGGCTAAAATAGGATTTCCGCCCCTTCTATATCGGTTCTGCACTTTCCATAACTGTGTCCTGCACTTTCTATACCGGTTTCCTTGCAGAGATAGGACTCCCAGCGCCAGGCTGGGCGGGAACGTGCGGCATGGGCGAGTCAGGGTCGGCAACGTCGACGCATTCGGTGCGCTCGCGTCGATTAACATCAGTTCCGCGTCGACTGACGCGACAGAGAGCTTTGTAGGCAGGTACATCGAACGACATCAGTTCTTGTAGGCAGCAGTCAGCGGCACTTTCTATAACGGTTGGTCCCAGCGATAACCCATCTAGAAAGTGCAGAATCGTCCTTTCTTTGTTTTCTCGCCCGTTTTGTCTCTCGTTTCCTCGTGCAACTCTCATGCATTCTTCAACTCAACAATTTAGCACCTAATTACTGCAAAATAAGAGAGAAATACACAATTGGTGCTCGACTACTCATAATAATAAATATGCGAGAAATAAATATATATAAGAATATTAAGCACATAAAAATATAGGAATTAAATCAGTAAATAAAGCACAATTTCTCGCCTATCAGCCTCCTACTTGTCCACCATGGAGGAAGCCCTCCTAATGCTGAAAAATGGGGCCTCCATTCGTGACTTTGAGAGGCATATTGCTGAGAAGATGGTGGAATACGGGCTGGGGGGCGGCGAGGATGACATGGATGCTGATGGTGATGAGCAGGGGGATGATGATGAGGATGGTCGTGATTAGTTTTATGTTTTTCTGATTTGGTTATTTTCCTTGTTATGCGGTTCGAACTTTTGTGTACCTACTTATAAAGATTTGTCAAAAACTTAAAAGCTCGCCCGCAAGAGAACGGGATCGCGTGTAGGTTGGTAAGTTGAACCGAATCATCTCTCAAGGAAAACTAGGCTCGGAAGTTCCTTTCGTGTTTTTTTGTTCACGAATACGAAATAAAAATAAAAACCTAATCTAAACACATAAAAATAATAAATTGATTTAAATGAAGAATAATAAAAACTAAGGGTTTTGAAAATTTTAAGAAAACAAGGGTTCTAGAGCTTCGAATCATTTCCACGATCTCTTGGAAAAAACCCAATTGATGGTTCACGACGATTCTAGGCTCTAGACCCATTAGATCTAACCAATCAATCTCATCAATATCATCATAATAATCTCATCACAATCATCAATCCAAAATCACCAAGATCATTTGTTTTGAAGATCAGTTAATTAAACTAGCAAGCATGAATTTAAAAGCATGAGAATTAATTAAACGAAAAGAAAACTTACAAATTAAAACGATGAAATTGCAGTATCTTGGTTGTAGAAAACTTGAATCTAAATTATCTAAAGCTAATCTAAATTTAGTCTAAAGCTAGAAATCTAAATCTAAGAAATTTGAAGAGAAACTACGAACAACTCGACACTCGTTGGGGTTGTCAATCCCTAAGGGGTCTTAAAAACCTTAGGAATAAGTTTAAAGTGTCCAACTATAGCTTAGGTAACTTAGAATTTTGGATTTATGGGGTAGTATTGATAGAATTTGGAAGTCTTGGGCAACAAGTCACGAAACCGACTTTCTGGGCACTTAAAGGTAAGGAGCTACCGCTAACAGCTACCGTTAGCTTCTCTGTCCAATATTAACGGTAGCGTTAATGATAAGGTAGCGGTAGGGTAACCCTTATAGAAAGTTATCGCTAAGTCTCATTTTTGTACTTCTGCACTTCGATAACGGTTCTGGGCAGCAGTAAGTAACCGTTATAGATAGATGCCGCTAATTCTTCATTTCAGCGCCCCAGGTCTTTAATGATACTATAAGGGTTCCAGATGGAATAACCGTTATAGAAAACTGGCAGCTTCAAATTCTTGCTACTTCTTCGTCCAAAAGCTCGGTCTTTGCTTCTCGATCATCATACTTCATCTCTAACGTGCTGAACTCTTTCGGTTACTTAGCTATAAAGTGAAAAACCACAAATAATCACTTATTTGCATCAATTTAGATCAAAAGGCGGTAAAATAAGTTGGAAGTACAAATATACAAAATTAAGCTCAAACTACCCAACTTATACCAAAAAATAATAAGAAAAATAAACTAAAATACCTACTAAAATCAAGACAAATTAGTGCTAATCATTATTGACGCGTCACTTTTGGGCGGGCGGTCTTTGATGTACTCAAACTTATCGATTTAAATAAATTCAGGTCGGCTAACTCTGTTCGGCCGACTTTCCCCTTGGTATATTTTACCTCTTTCTTACATTTTCAACTTAATGGCTTAAATATGTATACATATTGCCTTTTTTTTAAATCCGAGCTCAGAATTTCTTTTAAACGCTCTTTTTGGTGTGCCGGCACAATTTGAACTTCATGTTTTGAGCTCGGCAATTTGAGCTTGGGATTTTTCTTACACTAGCTCTTTTTGATGTGCCGGCTCATTTTAAACTTGATGTTTTGAGCTCTGAATCTTTCTTACACTTGCTCTTTTTAATGTGCTGGCTCATTTTAAACTTGATGTTTTGAGCTCGACACTTTGAGCTTTGGGACTTTTGGCTTTGTGTGGCCTTTAGTCGACTTGGTCGGTCAGGGTGGTGCCGGTGAGTTCGGCTTATCATTTTGGAGCTTAGAATTTAGAGCTTATTGAGTTCGCTTTTGTGCTGCGTGGCTTTTATTGCCAGCTCGGCATTTTAGCTCTGTTTTTATTTTTGAGTGGCTCTTTGCCTTAAGATTTTTCTTTTGAGTATTTATATGGTGCCTTGAGTTTGCTTGTATATTTGCGAGATCAGCACTTTTAAAACTTCTCTTAGTGAGTTAATTGTTGTGCTAGGATTTTTATGGGTGAGGTCGACCTGATGAGGCCTGTCCATCACGCTTTTGCTTGACCTGATTGCGTCAAACTAGACTATGTGTGTGAGGTCGGACCCATGAGGCCGGCATCCCCACTCTTTTGTTGTCGACCTTGTTGGTCTGTATTCGAAATGAGGAAAAGAAATGAGTGCTTTATTGATAATATTTCTTTAAGTACACGTCATTCAAGGGATGCGCGAATTTCTTTACATCTAAATATTCTAAGTGGTAAGCCCCATGCTGGAGGACTTCTGATACTCTGAATGGTCCCTCCCATTTTGGTTTGAGGGGACCTTGATTTGGTCCAAAAATGCGTTTGAGGACCAGGTCACTGACTTTGAAGGTTCTGGCCTTCACTTTCGAGTTGTAGTAGCGTTCACTTTTTCATCTGCTCGACCATGTTTATCTGTCTTGGGCTGATTGACCAATTGCATTCTCGCGCGGCCACTTGATCGCCTCGGTGCTCACATTCTCCGAGGGTACTTGGGAACTTAATTGAGTAGTGGTAAACTGAAATTGCTCCCTTAAGGTCGTATAAGGCGGGTCTTCCTATGAGGGCATTGTAGTCGCTTGGAACGTCGATCGCTTTGAAGGTTGTAAGAATGGTTCTCTTCTCTTCGCTCGTGCCGAACTCGACACACAGTTTTACCTGAAATAGAGCCTGCACATAACTGCCACTTATCCCTCTGATCTTATCATCGCATGTATCGATGTACTTTCTGGGTACCCTCATTCTTCAGAAGGCCAGTAGATAAATTATGCTCACATATGCACCAGGATCCATAAGGACTCGATGTGCTCGGATCCCCAGAATAGGCATGGTGATAACGAGAGCGTCAGAATGGGGGTGATCCAGCGGGGCTGTGACTGATTCGTGAAAAGTAAAGGATGATACAAACTTGTTCTCTTCTTCAGGTTGGTCGTCAAAATGAAAGATGTCGGATCTCATGACTTTCGTTTTCTGAATCGAGTTTCTTGCCTCCCTAATCAAGATCTTCTTCTTTCAATTTGAAATCTCCTCCTCTGCTCGGCTGGTATTGATGAAGGTCAGGATTCCCCTCGGCGCCCCTGCTCCCGCTGCTGGGGGCAGGGGTGGCTGATTGTTAGTCCTTCATTCTTGCCGAGCTTGGTGGTTTTTGGAGAAAGGTAGTAGGTTCCGATCATCGCAGACTTTAATCAAAGCGCGCACCAGGTCATGACACTCTTCGGTGTTGTGCCCGATCGACCTGTGGTACTTACAAAATCTCTTCTTGTCGAGCAGAGAAGGGTCTTTCTTGATCGGCCGGGCTGGGGGGAGGATATCTAGATCCTTAATTCGCTCGAAAATTGTAGCGACTGCTATTGAGTAAACTTCATTATACTCTGCTAGGAGGTCGGTATGCTTTTCTTGCAAGAGTTTCTTCGTGGTCACTTGAGAACTCGGGTTCTTATCACTTTGTCTGGTAGGCTTGTGGCTTTGTGGGAATGAAATGACCGGGGCGTCCATATTCTTCTCAGCTGCGATCTGGGATGCGGACAATGCAAGGAACTCCTGGAAAGTTTGAGGGTCTTGCTGGTTGTTGATCCACTTGAAGAATGAGTTGTCAGATAATCCGTCATGAGCTAAAATGAGTAGGGCTTCGCCACAGCAGGGCTGAGACTCTAAAACTTGCTTCGTGAATCGAGCTATATAGCTCTTCAGTTATTCATTTGGCTGCTGGACTATGGTGGCGATGGCTCTTTTCGGTGCAACTGAGGCCTTGGAGACCATGAAGTGTCCTCGGAATGAGGGTCTCAACTGTGGCCATGAGCAGATTGAGTGTCATGGCAGTGATCGGTACCATCTCAGCGGGGCCTCATCAAGCGTCATGGAGAACATTCGGCACCTGTATGTATCGGATGCGCCGAGCATGTCCATATAGTTCTGATAATGGCTTAGGTGTGAGTCAGGGTCGCTGCTTCCCTTGTATAGTGCGATTCGAGGGATTTTCGGCTTCCCCTCTAGTGGTTCAGAGAGGATCTGGATAGACAGGGATGACTCATCATCACATGCCGAGCTGATCGCAACTGGTCACGAGATCGGGTACGTGCGTTGGACCAGGGGAGTGGTTTTCTTGGCCTCCAGATCGGCGATCCTCTGCTTCAAATATTTCAGCTCGGCAGATTCATCGTTTGGCTTATGCGGGATGCTCATGCCGATACTCTTGCTGTTGGCCGACCTCACGGGATGGTCTTCCTGGGCTTTGCTAGATGGCTTTCCGAGCCGAGCAAAGACGTTCTTGGGGGAAGAGAATGTGAGGCAGCGCGCGATGAGAGGTCTATCGAGCCTGCTCTTAGCATTCAGCTCAGTTTCCTCTTCCAGCCTTCTTTTGCCATTTTTATTTCCTACCTCTCGAGCTGGGTCTGACTCCGATTGTCCTTCCTGAAGGTCAGCATTCTTGGGATTGCCGACCAGAGCCTCTAGTGTCAAGATTGACTTTGCTGCCTTTTTCATCTTGTCTTCAAATTCCTTAGCAAAGGCAGGGTGCTGCATAAACGAGCGTACTTGTTACGGATCGAGCTCATTTAGACTCAATTGCACAGTCCTCTCCTGGCGCTCCTTTTTGGGATTTCTCCTTGAAATTTCCGAAGGGCTCATGATTACGGATATGTTGAACAGGAACCCCTTTTTCTACAAACTCAACCACAACGAAGAGCTGAGGTTCAGCTCCTCGATAAAAAATGAAAATCGAACAGAAGATAGAAAATGAAGTTTGAAGGGCTGACTGAGCAAGTGGGAATGCAGATCACAAGAAACCTTCCTCTAGCGCCATTTTGTTTATGTTAAGAGTAACACAACCAATATAAAACCAAAAATTAGCAAAAGAGCAGCAATCAGATAGCAGAAAACAAGTAGGAAAAAGTACTTAACTTTTATTATCCAAAATCAGATCGGATCAGCATTGGCCAGAACCTTTTACAAGTGCTTGATATCAAATTACAAGCTTTCTCTCTCTAAAGCTCTCTATGTTTCTCTCTAAAAAAATTGGGGATCTTTCTCTCTCTCTCTCTTGGAGAGACTATTTATAGTTTTTCATTGAAACCCTAATTAGACACTTGTCGCTTTCCTATTGGCTCTTCAAGTCTTCTGCTCACGTGTCCGCCGCCTCAATGCCGACTTGAGTTGTTTTCCACCGACTTAGTGCCGAACTCAACTATTTTACTCACCAAAAGAATCTGGAAACGTCAGTCTGATGCTTCAGCTCGGCAATTCAAGCCCGACAAATGATCCGAGGTGATCTAAACACGCCACGCACGTGTCGGAAGAGCTCATCCTGCTCGGCACTTTCTGTTCAACATCGAAGCCCGTCGTTGGTCGATGGATCCTAGCTGTTGACATTGCCGAACTCAGCGGACCGCGCTAGTTTACTCGGCAGGGACCTGCTCGCCAGCCATGCTCGGCGTCAGCCGACAGGAACTGACCGACCGCATCGGTCTGCTCGGCATTGTCCTGCTCGGTGGCTCTGCTCAGCACTCTATTTGGCGTCAGCCGGCAGGGCTCGCCGATCGCGTTGGTCTGCTCGGAAGCATCCTACTCGGTGGCCCCTGCTCAACGTCGGCCAACAGGGCTCGATCGTCTGCGTTGGCTGCTCGGCAGGATCCCACTCGATGGTCCTTCTTGGCACTCTAGGTGGGGGTACTCGGTAGGAGGCTCGTGCCGTCCGGTGCCTGGGCAGGGGTCTGTTCGGCGGGGGTCGCGGCGTGACTCGGTGGCCTGGGCGGGGCTGCTCGGCCAGTCCTTGCTCGGTGGGGTTATGGGCACGACTCGACGAGGACGTTAGGCAGGTCTTGACAGGTCGCGCGCCAACACTCGGCAGCTCGACGGGAATGCTCGACAGGTTGCGCGCCAGCTCTTGGCGGCTCAACGAGAATGCTCAGTAGGTCGCGCGCAGCTCTCGGCGGCTCGGCAGGAATGCTCGGAAGGTGGCACGCCAGCTCTCGGAAGGTCGCGTGCCAGCTCGGCGGGAATGCTCGGCAGGTCCGCACGTCAGCTCTCGACAGCTCGGCGGGAACGCTCGACAAGTCTCGGCAGGTCGCGCGCTGCTATCGGCAGCTTGGCGAGGGTGCTCGGCAGGTCTCGCGCCAGCTCTCGGCGGTTCGGTGGGAATGCTCAGTAGCTCGGCGGGGACGCTCGGCAGGTCTCGGCAGGTCGCGCGCTGCTATCGGCAGCTTGGCGGGAATGTTCGGCAGGTCGCGCGCCAGCTCGGTGGGAATGCTTGGCAAGTCGCGCGCCAGCTCTCGGCAGGTCGTGCGTCAGCTCTCGACAGCTCGGCGGGGACGCTCGACAGGTCTCGGCAGGTCGCGCGCTGCTATCGGCAGCTCGGCGGGGGCACTCGGCAGGTCTCGCACCATCTCTCGGCGGCTCGGCGAGAATGCTCGGCAGCTCGGCGGGGATGCTCGGCAGTTTTTGGCAGGTCACGCGCTGCTATTGGCAGCTCGGCGGGGGCGCTCGGCAAGTCTCGACAGGTCGCCAGCTCGGCCCGGTGGGTTCTCCAGGTTACTTTGAGTGGTCCGACTCGGTTCCTCCGTGGGGTATTCGGGACGATACCAACCATCAACAACCGGTACTTTCTTTTTGTTTAATTCTGATTTAATTTGTATGGAATGGAAGAATTAAAAAATTAAGAGAGCGGTTTCTGATTTCTTATTATTTTGTTTTGATATTTGGTTGTTAAATGGAATTAAATGTTTGAAATCGGAATTTGATTCGTGGGTTTCAGTTTAAAATATTGATGATGATGATGATGAGAAGTTAATTCTTAATGTTTTCTGGGCATGTTTAAAATAGAAATAAGGAATGTTATTTGAGTATTTTTTGTACTGTAGGTGTTGCAAAACACACTAATGAAAAAAAAATTCCTTGATTTTACTTTCTTTTTTCAGCTTTAAAGGATCTGTTCTCACATTATGTTGAAGCGTGGAAATCAAGAAAAATCTGAACAATAGCCTAGTACAAATCATGTCATAAAGCTTCTTACTTTCTGTTCATATCTCGGTGTTGAAAGTTATCAAAGGAAGCTTGTGGAATGATACCATGTTGGCTCGGAACAGGTAGCTTGATGAGGAAAGTATTTCCTCAACGCACTAATTTACATATCTCAAGAAAACCTATCATTTCTAATTTTTTATTCAGGCTACCTTTTATACACTTCTTTTTTCTTGTCCTAATACAAACTGGACCTCTCACATATGAGTTGGGTAGGAACGTTGGAATACATGATCTATTTTTATAATTTGAGAAACAATGTAAATCAATAGAAGGTTGATTACATGGTGCAGTTTCTTTGGTTACATTTGATAAAGTCTTGATATGTGGTTTTCAAGTTTTGCAATATGTTGTATCTTTATCAAGAATGAGCTTTGTGCTCTCATCAGAGGTGATGAGTCCAAAAAGTTGAACTACCAAATAAAGGGGGTACTAACCTCAAAATAGAGATCAGTGACCTAGATGGAACTCCGGATATGACACAGCGACCTCCAAAATCTCCCACGATCCTCCAAGCGACCTCACCGTTCCTGCAAAACAGCACCTAGAACGGGCCGGATTTCGAACCCGTTAAGGCCCTCCGACGCTTAAGTTAATAAGCGAAAATCACACTTCTTCTCTCTCAATCAATAATATCAGTGCACACAGATAATAAATGCGTAAATAAGCATTAACCTTTAAGAATGAAGCCAAAGGCTCCATTTATAGGGATAGGAGAAGATTCTCAATATCTAGGGTTACCTTTCATAATAAGAATTCTATTTTCACAAGGATTCCACAATCGACTCTCAATTAGGACTCCTCATACACGGCAAGTTCCCATAAACAACAAACGTCTCCATAGATATCCCAATTAAGCCGGGGCATACAGCCCACTAGGCCCATAATAATTCACGTATATCAAACCCACAAACGGGCTCAAGGACTCAGCCCAAATTACAAGAGATCGCGACCCTATATGAAAAGTCATCCTCATACTACAGGTCGCTACTCTTCACAAACAGCCCACTCAAATCATCACAGCTCGCCCACCTCTCAGGGGCACACCCTCCCTAGGAAATGAGGTCGCTTTCCACAAATAGTCACATTTATCACATAATTCCACGTATGAACATTTTAGTCCGTATCAGCTAGTCCCCCATGTTCTAGCTGATTGAGGTACGAAATCAGGTAGGACATGTAAACATAAAGTTTCAAAAGTATTAACAAAACATACGAACAAAACATCAATATATTTTACTAAACCTCGCATCAGAATCATCCGACTTCAACAAACTGAGCTATAACAGGTCGCAACACGTTCACGCGACCTGAGAGGTATCGAGCTCTCTTCTTAAAAATAATCATAAGTCCCCAAGTACATCAACTTTGGTGGCACACGAGATGAATCATTACGAGCTCAACACTCTCTTTTATAAAGCGACCTGGAAACCGCTGTACCAGCCGACCTCAAAAATGCAAGACCATAATCATAACAAAACCATAAAGTCAAAACACGCCTTCCTTCTTTCTGTCTCATCTCACTGACGCTTCATTAAATGCGGCCTACCACGCGTCGCAATCTTAAAATCTCGGCATATAATAAGTTTAGTGGGCCCGAGAATTAATGGCCCAAAACATTCCCTTTGCAAACCCTAATTAATCCCGCTCCTATCTGTTACATCAGCTTTTCCGTCTCCCCATACAAAACCTTTTCGCCTCCCCAATTCACCATTTTACGCTATCTCAATTAAAATTTTCACCATTGTCGCTCTGCAAAAAAGCTCGCCACATCGCCATTACTCAGGGATCCATCGTTAATTCGCCGCTTACCAGCGATCTATAAGCTCGTCAATATGTGTAAGTCCCCAGATTCTCTTTCAAATTTAATTATACTATCAAAATTTCAACTGCATCTGCTGAGTTACGCTTATTTACTGTGTTATCTCCCCCTGGATGTATCTGTCCTGAAATAATCATCAGCCACATCCGACAATAACCCCCTAACTCAATCTCTCTCTCCCGATTCCGATCTCGCTGAAAACCCCTTCATTATTGAACAAAGGCCAAAACCCTTAGCATTACCCTCCTCTGGCCTACGCGACGAGCCAGAGGGTGACGTCTCATGGGAAGAACTTCAAGCCCAAACCGTAGCCAATAATCCTTCTGGCGACCTCCCCCTTCTTACTCTTGAGGTTCCCCTTATCCCAGAAGGCATTCCCCTTCATGAACCGAGGAATCCCACATCCTCCGCACATTTTCGAGAGAATCCTGTGACTGTAGAGGAATCCCTTTCTTTCGACGACCTACCCTCATCATCCCTAATAACCAAAGAAATCAAACATAACTATTGGCTACTTCCTGACCCTAAAAAGCTGGAGCATCTTAAACGTATCCTCATCCTTCCTCCCACTGCCAAAATGATTTTACCTGACAGCCCGCATGCCGACCCCATGCGACCTCCTCCTAATCATATTACTTTATTTGATTCACTATTGGTAGCAGGATTTAGGTTCCCCGCTCACCAATTCGATGTTGAGATCTCTAACATGTATAATATATCCCTTCTTCAACTAACTCCCAATTCCATGAAGTACCTGGCCAGATACCTCCTGCTCTGTAAATATTACAATGCCCGTGCCGACCCTGGTTTCTTTCATTTTTCTTTCCAAGTAAAGTACCAACAAAACTCCTTTTATCTCTCCTATCGCTTAGGGCGACCTAAATTCCTTACTAGTCCCCCTAATAAAGTCCACGAATGGAAGAGAAACTTTTTCTTCATTCACAATACTGAAGCTTGGCCTTTRATAACCGAGCTGAAAGATCGTACTCCTCCCCAAATCAAACCAACAACCTCCAAAGAAAGCCCCCTGTTATACCAGAAATACTTTGACCAGCTCGTGGAATGGAGCCGACATCCCTTCGATCTGGCTCTRATCACCAACCGCTCRGCCATGTTCCGTTACGCGGGKATCGACTCTCGCCCGYTGGAGCCGGACCTTGCCATTTCTAACTCTGCATTCGGTGGGTATTGTAGGTTTTGCAATTATATCCATCCATGTGTATTAAAATGAAATTATAACATAATCTCCTTATTTTTCAGTTTCCTTCATCAATTCCTGCGCAGCTGCTCTCCCTGAAGAAAAGAAATCTCTTCCCCAGCTCGCGCTGTCCCTACCGCCAGCAATACCGATAGGGCCCCTCGACCAACACCTGAACCGGTCGACGACGAAGAGGAGGTACAGCTGGTCTTTCGAAATAAGAAGGGGAAGCGACCTCTGTCAGACGCCCCCAACAGCCCAAAAGCGCGAGGTCCAAAGGCTCGAAGTCCAAGCCCCAACCCTCCAAAAGCAAAAAAGCGTCGTCTCCAAAAAGGACTGCCGACAGCCTCTGCTAGCACTGCGAATTTTAGTAAGGTGCTAGCAAAACTGGATACAACCGCCGACGTTGAAACTCTCCTCAGCGAGCAATTGCTTAAGCAGGTGAACCCATTGAATTCTCATCCTTAATCAATTTCACAAATACTGAATACTTACAAAATACCTTAATACAGATGAAACCTGTACTTGGCAAGTTCGCGGAGGAATTCATAGCTCGCTCAACAGGGTCCGATCTGCAGCAAACCATTGACGAGCTAACAGCCCGAGCTGGACAGCAGACCAGGCAGCTATCATTAACACAGGGGGAGCTAGACAAAGCGCTCCAAAGGGTGAAGGCCCGTGATGAAAGGCTGGCCGTTTCCACCAGTCAGGTCAACAGTCTGAAGGATGAGACGGCGCGCTTGAATGGCGAGCTGACAAAAAAGGCTGAGGAGCTCGCGCAACAAAGTGAAGAGCTCGCTCAAAGAACTGAGGAACTAGCTCTTCAGCAGCAAAAACACTCCGAGCTCCTCAAGATGGCCCGTGAGGAAGGCATTGCAGAAGGTCGGAGAACATTCCTCCTTAGTGAGAACGCCCGAAAGTTTATCGATGCATACCGTCAAGAGCTCATCAAGGCTTATGAAAACTCATCGATATACTTTGGTTTAATGGCTCGTGGTGCCGCCGAATGGGTTGCTGAGGCTGTAAAGATTGTCAAGGGAGAGGTGGCCGAGCTAAACGTTTCATATATTCCGAACGTTGAAGCCATCATCAACAAAATGACCCCCTTCAGCTTCTTTAAAGGTGACTGGAAACAGCCCATCTACGCGAAGTGGTGGCTACATTGTCAGAGCTGAGCAGCCATGGCCGCGGGAGTACACGGCGAGCTGCAAACACCTCTAGAAGACCTGCTGCCTGAGCCCGCACCTGAGTCTGTGCCCGAACCCGACTGCACTATTATCACAACACCCGAGCCTACGCCCTCGAGTCTTACCCCTGTGCCTGAGAAGACTGCTTAAAACTCTCAATATTTTTTAGCTCGCTTATTTATGTACTCAGACATTCTTAATTATGTTATGATTCAAATACCATCAATATATCATTATCGCAAACACTATCAATTCAATCACAATATCTTACTCATATCAAACAGAAATTATATGAGCTCGTCACATAATTATACCAGCTCGCCATGAGCATCATCATATTAGCTCGTCATGAGCGTAATTACTGTCAAACAAACACAAAATACACAATAACTTTCAACTTAATAACTCGAGAAAAGTATCAGAGTATACTTCCTTCTCGACCATATGCAAATACAATCTCATTCAAAATATCAAGAGTTATATATTCTGGCAGGATTTATCCCCTGCCCGCTTCACAAGTATCTGTAAAACACCATTATAAATAATCGTCGACCTAATGAGAGCGTCGGAATTATCAAGAGTAGTATAATCTGGCAGGATTTATCCTCTGCCCGTATCACAAGTATTTGTAAAACTCAATCATAAAAAACTTCGCATAACTTTATTCATTGTATTAATCGACTTTCTGAACAACTCGCCTGGTCGGGAGAAGTGCCCTCCGGTCCAGAGTTACCTTCTCCCGCACCATATGTACTTACAAAAATACCAAATCTCTAAGGTCGCCAGGTCGGGAGAGGTGCCCTCCGGTCCAGAGTTACCCTCTCCCGCACCATATGTACTTACAAAAACACCAAATCATCAAGGTCGCCAGGTCGGGAGAGGTGCCCTCCGGTCCAGAGTTACCCTCTCCCACCCAAAAAAAACATAAAAAACCACAACTTATAATCCATTCCCAGGTCGAGAGAGGTGCCCTCCGGTCCAGAGTTACCCTCTCTCACCAAAAACATACAACCACTTATTCGTACAACCACAAATCACCAGGTCGGGAGAGGTGCCCTCCGGTCCAGAGTTACCCTCTCCCACCCAAAAACATACAACCACTTATTCGTACAACCATAAATCCCGAGGTCGGGAGAGGTGCCCTCCGGTCCAGAGTTACCCTCTCCCACCTCAAACAACAACTTTTAACATGAATCCCGAGGTCGGGAGAGGTGCCCTCCGGTCCAGAGTTACCCTCTCCCACCTCAAACAACAACTTTTTCTTCCAACGAGCTTCATGCGGGAGAAGTGCCCTCCGGTCTAGAGTTACCTTCTCCCGCGCTCCATCTACGCATAATACCTCTTCAAGTGGCACACATTCCAGCTTCTTGGTAAAACCTTCCCTTTCGCACTCTCGAGGATGTATGCCCCTCCTCGCAACACTTTTATTATCTTGAATGGCCCAATCCAGTTCGGCTCTAATTTTTTAGTCGCCTTCAGGGCATCAGCTCTTTTCCAAACCAAATCACCGACTTGAAAACGACGGTGTTTAACATGTTTATTAAAGGCAGCCTGCACTCGTTGTTTATAACGTTCCACCCGGGCTGCAGCTTTATCTCGTATCTCATCAATCGTTTCAATAGCTCCGCGAGCTAACCTCTCATTTTCTTCCACATTGAACGATAATAGTCGTTGTGATCCTCCAACTATCTCAGCAGGGATGACCGCGTCCATTCCATAAACTAGGCTAAACGGCATTTCCCCCGTGATAGTTCGGGGAGTCGTTCGATAGGCCCAGAGGACAGATGCGAGCTCGTCTTCCCAGAGCCCGCCTGCTTTCTCCAATCGCAGTTTAAGTCCCTACACAATTATTCGATTAGTGACTTCAACCTGTCCATTAGCCTGCGGATGCGCCACGGAAGCAAAACGTTGCTTCATCCCCATATCCTTACACCACTTCTGCATCTTTCGCCCATTAAACTGGGTCCCATTGTCCGAGACTAAGATTCGCGGCACTCCAAACCTGCAAAATATATTATCAAAAGAAAATCCATTATGTGCTGCTCGGTAGTTCCCGTGACGGCCTCAGCTTCCACCCACTTGGTGAAATAATCAATGGCCACCACCAAATACTCCTTATTACTCGGAGTTCTTGGAAAAGGACCCACAATATCAATGCCCCACTGCGCAAACGGGCAAGGCGAGCTCATCACCATCATCTCCTCGGCTGGTATATGAATAATCGAACCATGCTTTTGACACTTCTCACAAGTTCGGACTAGCTCGCTAGCCATAGCCTTCATCCCAGGCCAAAAGAAACCTGCTCGCATTGTTATGTTCATCAGTGCCTTCCCCTTCGCATTATCCCCACAGTATCCCTCATGTATCTCTTTTAGCACCTCTATCCCACGTTCTTTTGCCAAACACTTCAGAAGAGGTCCAAATCGCGACCTTTTATACAATTCATCATTTATCACACAGAAGCGAGCTGCGACTCTAGTATCCTTTGTGTTTAATCTCTCCACACCTTCTTGTGCTTTGAGCAGAACATCCCAAATGGGTCCACGCCAGTCATCCTTATCCTCAATCTCCATGACCTCTACTCTTTCAATACTGCTACCATCCAACTGCATCAACGTGACCTTTCGAGTATCACAAGTCATTAATGCTCCTGCTATTCGGGCGAGCTGATTTGCCCGTGTATTTTTAGCTCGCGGTAAATGTTCCAACGTGAATTCTTCAAAGTGAGCTGCTTCCTCTCGCAATTTCCCCAAATACATTGCCATACGCTCCTCTCTGGTTTCAAAAGAACCATCGAACTGCCGAACTACTAGTTTGGAATCAGTATACGCCCATAATCTCTTAGCTCCCAACTCGCTAGCCATCTTGATCCCCTGTGACACAGCCTCGTACTCAGCCTCATTATTGGATGCCTTATACCCCAACTTAATTGCGAACTCCAAATTCTCTCCTTCCGGGCTAGTTAATACGATGCCTAACCCTGCCCCTGACGCCATGGTCGAACCATCAGTATATAA
>BMAC01000086.1:460638-510777 GCA_014905375.1 Phtheirospermum japonicum | reverse complement strand
GTAATTATAGAAATCAAATATCAAGAATTATGTGATACTTCAACTATTTTTTGTGATACTTGAACAACTTTTTGTGATACTCCAACACCCCACCATCCAAAATCTGCATATAACATATGCATATTGATAAAATCATTTTCAAAAGCCACATTAATACAAAATAAATTTAATAAACATCTCAACACCTGCACACACCACATCACCGGCGATACACATGCGCCCAAAATCACAATTGTTGAGAGAGAGAGAGAGTGAGTGAGAAATCGAGACGAAAGAAAAGAAGAAAAGAGAAAAGAAAAAAAAAAAGCCTACCGTCGTCGGTGCTTACCGATTTAAAAATATAAATCAATAAAATCGTAGATTGCAACATGAGGAGTTGAACGGTGATTTCCGATCTGAAATTGGCCCGATAAATCGTCGTAGATCTGAGGTCAAAGTTAACAAATCATAAAGTTTGACCTCAGATCTACAAAGATCGGGACATCAAATCGTAAATCTAATTTCAGATTTAGAATGAGAGCGTTAAGACGATTCAAACGGTATAATTTTCATTTTTTTTGGTCACCGGAGGACAGAGGCCGCCCGGACGACGGTGGCCGGCGGTGAAAGTGCGAGAGAGAAACGGTGAAGATGGGAGGGGGGGCGGCTGGGAATGACAGCAGGTTTTACTTTTTTTCTTTTTTATACCTAGGGTTAGGGATGGGCGGGTTGGACAGCGTACGGGTTGGACAAATGGGCATGGTAAAAAGTGGTCTCATACTATGAGAACGGTCTCACCCAAGTATTTGCCCTCACAAAAAAGAATCATTCACACAAAAATATAATAATAAATTGAAGGTGCCTCATATACCTGCTTCCGTGCTAACACTGCTATCTGCTCGTTCTCTACTTTTTTCTTGACTTCTCACCTGCTCATAATCCTCCAAAACTTAAAATTTTACATCATTATCAGGTAGATTTGTTCTACCCTATCACCGATCTTTAATTTCAAGAATTGAATGATCGTTTCTTAAGATAAATACAAAGTTACTCATGTGTGTATCTCATTTGTGTCCACAAGATTCATATGCTTCTTTTGACAAAAAGAATTTAATTTGACTTGCTGAGTTTTATCCATTTGTTTTTTATGTGATAGGTCTCATTGTACTCCATGGTTAACTTGAGACTTATATTTTTAACATGGGATCTAACAATGAGTTTGAAGGATTGAACAACCTTGGTGATCTTGCAAAAAAGTTAGTTTAGACTAAGAAAAATATGGTATATTCATTGATTCTATCGGTTGCCATCGAGGTGGGTACTGTTGAGAAGCATCTTATTGTTGAGTTGCAGCCTAGCGTTGAATAACTCAAAAAAAAGGGTAAGTCATCAAACTCTACTTTTGTGCTGATGTATGTTACATACACCCACCTCAAGGCACCTTCTTTTACCATCTTCCTCTTCCGATTGGACAAATGGAGCATATTCTTCATCTGCATGACCCATCTCGACGATTAAGTTTGTAGGATCATACTCTGTTTCAGAGTCAGTATCAGTATAGACAACTGATGCGGCACTAAAAATCCTTATGTAATATATGAAGGTATTTATGGTAAGCGACCTCATCTCTTGGAAAGGGTATTTCTTTTGGGAGGTGAGCGAGCCGGTTCTACTAAAATGGCGAGCTGGTTTTATCAAATGGCGAGCTGGTCTTTTGATCAGTGACCTGGAGTATGAGGAGTTCTCATATAGGGTTGCGACCTCTTATGTTTTGTGTGCTATAGCTCGATTATGGGCTTTGTAAATATCCAGCCCATTGGCTTAATGGAAGTCTATGGGGTCTTGGCGGACTATATGGAAAAAATAACAGGCTCAGGCCTATTATGGTAAGAGATCTATTATTTGTAGGAACTTAACATAAAGGAAGAATCATAATTCTGAGACGGTCATGGTGCCGTGGTATTTATGGAATTGTGATGAGAGAAGGGAACTCTGTCTTGGGGAACATTTCTCTTGTCTCTATAAAATGGGGGTGCATACCTCTCATTATTTTTATCTTGCTTTTATCGTATCTGGGCTCTAAGAACTACCAATTGCTTATCTAACTTAAGCATCGGAGGACTTTCACGGGTCTGGTATCCGACCCGTCTGAAGGTGTTGTTTTCAGGACCAGCGAGGTCGCTAGGAGGATCGTTGAAGGCTTAGCAGGTCGCTGAGACGTTTTTGGAAGCTATTTAAGGTCGCCGATCTCATATTTGAGGTTATTAACCCATATTCTTGATAACCAATCTTTTTGGTTTTATCAAGTGGCGTCGTCTGTGGGAAAGAGGGACATCGATTCATTGAGTGAAAGGCGCGAGAAATTTCACAAGCGAAGCATGAAGAATAGTAACATATTACCCAAAACCCTACACTTTGGTTATGGGGCCAAAGAAGAAGAATAGAGCGGCGGATATCAATGAGGAAGATACAGTAAAATACGAACAAACGCCTTCTCAGACGGAACCAGTAGTTCAAAGTTTGGGCGGCACACCACCGCCCTCCCCAAAGCGGCGTGATGGAAAAGAACCGGCAGAAGATTTGGAGGCAAAGACGCCGGAGGTGGTAGCGCAGAAAGCGATTCACATAGGAACGAAGGAATGGAAGGATCTACGCAAGGATAAGCCCTGCCAAATTAAAAAAGGATTCATAGATAGGCTTATGGGTTTCGTGCCTTTAGAGAAGATGGAAGAACTGAATAAATATCTGGCAGGTGAGCTGGGTACTCTGGGAGTTGGAACATAATGCTTGGCTGGCGAAGTCGTGGAATTCGGTAGGTACGTCGCTTTGGCTTCTTTATCAATTCTGGTTGGCTAGTCAACGGATGGCGCCTTTGAAAGTGAACGAGTACGAATGGAAAATCTACCTGGATTTGTCCAATCAAGGGAAGAAAGAAAGGGCTTAGGCCCCTGCAGTTTAGTTAGTAGAAATCTTTCTCCCCTCTTGCTCCAATACTTTACTTTCCTCCTACTGCTCATTATCTGGAGCTACTTCCTCCCGCATACTTATTTCCRCGCAAGTCTTCAACCAAGTCCTAGACTCAGTCTTTCAACGATCCATTTGAGTCACAACCCTCTTTCCTTCTTAGGCTCGTTATCCCGATTTATTCGGAAGTGTCTTAGTGAATAGAAGAGTATGAAAGGCTCTCCTAAGGGAAAGATAGTTCATAGATTTTGATAGTTACACCTTGCGATTGTGGCGAACCGCTCAATAAGGAGCTAAATCATCGTGACTATGATTTGAGATCGCTGAGTTATTTCTGGTGATAAATAAAGCAGTCGTAACCCCGATGGACCAAATGGCGAGCAGGAACAAAAGTCGATTACCAAGAAAACAAAACAAAGCGGAAGATCTCTGTCTAGGAGATCTTCTCCTGGAAGGAAAGATCGTAGTAAGCGAAAATATGAGGATACTTCTAGTTCTACCTCATCCACAGAGTCTCATACTCATAAACATAAACATAAGAGGAAGGGGTGAAGATCAAGCGGGGCCATTACAAGCGTCGAGGTCGCCGACATGGCAAGCATACCAGTGAGAGCGGAACCCAGACTTCGGGTACAGATGGCGAATCTCAAGATAAAACCCGTAAGAGCCGCAGCGGGTACCACAAAGGGAATGGTGAAAACGAGGTGGGGCCGGGAAGTAAGGCGTTCAGAGAGATGCAAGAGGCGCTGTTAAAGTTACAAAGAAGGGTTGAGGGGGAGGGGTTTGAGGAAGATGGGGGACATCCCCTTTCAGATGAGATGCTGCGAGCTGCGATGCCTAAGACGTATAAGGCATTGGGGTTCCAGTATCAGGGGATGACGGACCCAGTGGCACACCTGCAGCTTTTCGAGAATGAGATGATGTTACATGGATATACGGATGTTGTAGCATGTCGGGCTTTTATATCTACTTTGAGGGGAATCGTGCAAAGATGGTTTTACCAATTGCCGCGAGGAAAAATTACTAGTTTTCAGGCGCTGCGAGCTGCTTTCTTGAAGCAATTTTCTAATGTGAGACAGAATAGGAGGACGGCACAATCGTTGTTTACTATGGTGCAGCGACCTGATGAAACTCTAAAGCAATATATCAATAGGTTTACCATCGCCACCCTGGGGGTGCCCGCTGCAACGGATGAGATGAAGGCGAGAGCTTTACATCAAGGGCTAATGAGAGAAGATTTACGCAAGTCCTTGGTGAAGAAGGAGGCACGAACATATGATGAGGTTTTGGAAAGATGCCGTAAATATATACAGGTGGAAGAAGTCAAAGAGGAGCATCGGGTACGTTTGGTAGAGAGGTCGCGGATGCGGGAAGCAGTGTGTCTACAAGGGAATTAAGGAGAGAACCTAGAAGGATAGTCCGCGGGTTATTGACCCCGAGTCCTGTGGTTAGCAGAAAATCGAAAGTGGATGTGCAGGACTAGAGAAATGAGGATTTCACACCATTGGCTTACCCGCGGGCTAAAGTATTTACTATCATGGAACGCTTGGTACCTAACGAGATAAAATGGCCAGAAGATCGCACGCCCATCCCTACCCGGCCCAAGTCTGGATTCTTTTGTATGTTTCATAACAATTACGGACATTCCACGGAGAGGTGCAGGCATCTTAAAGAATAAATCGAGAGGCTCATCAAAGCGGGGCACCTGAAAGAAGTCATTTACAGGGATAGAGAACCGAAAGAACCAGGACAACCATTACCTCCACCACCACCGAGAGATCCGCCTCCGGATCAGGTCGCGAGACAACCACAACAGGGAAATCAGGGACATAATGGCCCAAGACGAAATAAGGGGAGGATAATATGGTTTCGGGTAGACCAACGGATGGGGATTCCAACAATGCAAGGAAGAGGCATGTCAATTCAGCTCATCTGGGACAGTGGGAGGTCGCTAGTGTGAGTCAACAACCTCAATTCGTGGGTCCAGTCATCTCTTTTGGCCCTGATCAGCGACGCGGGTTGCAGGAGGACCATAACGATGCATTGGTAATCGAAGCTGAGGTTGCGGGGTATGAAGTCGGTAGGATATTTGTGGATAATGGGAGCTCGGTAAATATAATATATACAGATTGTCTCGAGCAAATGAAGTTGGAGACCAAGATGCAACCTGTGAATACGCCTATTTATGCATTCAATGGGGCACAGGTAATCACTGAAGAGAGCTGACGCTAACAGTGATATTAGGGAAGGATGAGTTGCGAGCAAGAAAAAGTTTGAAGTTTTTGATAGTCCGAGGGAGGTCGGCATATAACGCCGTATTAGACCGACCTGCCCTCAATGCATTCCAAGCAGTAACATCGACCTATCATATGAGTATCAAATATCCAGTAGGGGATAGAGTGGGAGAAGTCATTTCGAAACAGCAAGTCGCGAGGTCGTGCTACCAGATGACGGTCAAGAAGGGATTAGTTGAAAACAAGCGCGAAAGGGATGATGATCGACCAGAAGGAGTAATTAGTGCAAAAAAGATAAAGGAACAGGAAAATTTTGTTCGTCCACATGAGGAATTGATGAAGATGTCATTAGAGGAAGGTCGCCCAGATTACACTACGAGGGTGGGGACCTTAATGTCTGAAACAATGAGGGATGAGCTGGTGAGGTTATTAAGGGAATTTCGGGATGTATTTGCTTTTAGGGATGGAGAGTTAACAGGGGTGTCTCCTGAGGTCGCACAACATCACTTAAATGCAGACCCGGTGGCGAGGTCAGTAAAACAGAAAAGGAGGCATTTCAAGGCAGAGCTGGATAAGGTAATCGAGGAAGAAGTGCAGAAATTGTTGAAATCTGGCCACATAAGAGAAATTTAATTCCCTGAATACTTATCTAACGTAGTAATAGTGCCAAAGCCGGGGCAAAAGTGGAGGATATGCGTGGATTTTCGTGATCTGAATAAAGCCTGTCCAAAGGATCATTATCCTTTGCCACGAATTGATTAGTTGGTGGATTCAACTTCAGGGTGCGAGATGTTGAGCATGATGGACGCTTCGTAGGGGTATCACCAAATACCTCTTGCAAAGGAGTATCAGCCCAAGGTGAGCTTCGTTACTTCCACAGGGACGTTAGGGGTATCCATGCCTTTTGGTCTGAAGAATGCTAGAGCGACCTATCAGAGATTGGTGGATAGGATATTTAAGGATCTGTTGGGGTCCACTATGAAGGTTTACATTGACGATATGCTGGTCAAGAGCAAGAAAGCTGAATCCCATGTGGAGGATTTGAGGAAAACATTTGTTATACTAAGGCAGTATGGGATGAAGCTTAATCCAATAAAAGTGTGCGTTCGGTGTACGGTCGGGGAAGTTTTTGGGGTACATGGTGACGAGAAGAGGGATTGAAGTTAATCCAGAGAAAGTGCGAGCTGTTTTAGAGATGCCACACCCTCGGACGGTACGCGATGTACAGGTACTTACAGGTTGCATTGCAGGGCTTAGTCGTTTTATTTCCAGGTCAGCGGAAAGGGGTGTCCCATTTTTTAGGGCACTCCGAAAGGGATCCAAGTTTGAATGGACGAAAGAAACTGCGGATTCATTTGAGGAGTTAAAAAAGTACTTGGCTGAGATACCACTGTTGACTAAGTCGATGCCCGGGGAAGACCTGATCTTATACATATCGGTGGGGGAGGTTGCAGTAAGCTCGGTGTTGATCAGAGAAGAAGCGAACATGCAAAGGCCTATTTATTATATTAGCAGGATGTTACGAGGGGCTGAGTTAAAATATTCCGAGCTGGAGAAAGGAGGTTTTGTGTTGATTTGTACAGCAAGGAAACTGTGGCCGTACTTTTTGAGTCACGGGGTGAAGGTGCGTACTAATTTAGCTCTTAAGCAGGTTCTGAGTAACCCAAATGTATCTGGAATATTGGTGAAGTGGGCTGTAGAGTTGAGCGAGTATGATGTGATGGATGAACCAAGGGTAACTATCAAGGCGCAAGTGTTGGGGGATTTTCTACAGGAGATGGTGCGCCCATCGGATGCGAGTGAGGAGGTAAAGCCATGGACATTGTACACTGATGGCTCAACTTTGATATCGGGAGCAGGGCTGGGCATTGTGTTAACCAGCCCAGAGGGAGAAAATTTGGAGTTCGCGATCAATTTGGGGTACAGAGCATCCAATAATGAGGCTGAGTACGAGGCTGTGTTGTAGGGTATCAAAATGGTAGGCGATCTGGGAGCAAGAAAGGTATGGGCATACACGGATTCCTAATTGATATCTAGACAGTTCGACGGTTCTTTTGAGGCTAAGGAAGAGTGGATGGCGGTGTATTTAAACAAACCGCGACAAGAGGCAGCACGCTTTGAAGAATTTAAACTGGAGCATTTACCGCGAGCTGAAAACACTCGGGCTGATCAGCTCGCTTGAATAGCAGGAGCACTGGGAACTTTTGATACTCAGAAGATCACGTTGATGGAGTTAGAACACATCAGTGTGGAAAAAGGGAAGGATATTATGGAGCTCTAAATCAAGGATGATTGGCGTTCATCTATATGGGATATACTCGGCAAGGCTAAGGAGGGGGTAGAGGGATTGACAACAAAGGAAGCCAGAACAGCAGCTCGCTTCTATGTGATAAATGAGGAGTTGTACAAGAGGTCACGTTTTGGACCCTTTCTGAAATGCTTGGCTAAGGAGCAAGGATTGGAGGTGCTAAAGGAGATACATGAAGGGTATTGTGGCGATCATGCGAAGGGAAAGGCACATTGGTTGGCATAACATTGCGAGCTGGCTTCTTTTGGCAGGGGATGAAAGGTATGGCTAGCGACCTGGTGAGAACTTGTAAAAACTGTCAAATGCATGCCCTGGTTATTCATATACCAGCAGAGGAGATGATGGTTATGAGCTCGTCGTGCCCGTTTGCGCAATGGGGGATTGACATCGTGGGTCCCTTTCCAAAGACCCCGGGCAATAAAGAAAATCTGGTGGTAGCAATTGATCATTTCACAAAGTGGGTGGAGGCCGAAGCGGTCACAGGAATAAGTGAACAGCATATGATGGATTTTATTTTTAACAATATATTTTGCAGGTTCGGTGTGCCACGGGTATTGGTATCTGACAATGGAACCCAGTTCAATGAGAGGAAAATTCAAAATTGGTGCAAGGAGATGGGGATGAAGCAGCGATTTGCTTCTGTGGCGCATCCCCAAACTAATGGGCAAGTGGAGGTTACTAACAGCATAATTGTGCAGGGTCTCAAGTTGCGATTGGAAAAGGCAGGAGGACTTTGGGAAGAAGAGCTCGCATCGGTCCTATGGTCTTATCGAACAACTCCCCGAACTTCGATGGGGGAATTACCGTTAAGTCTGGTCTATGGTATGGATGCGGTCATTTCGGCATAGATAGTGGGTGGATCGCAGCGCTTAGCGGTGTTTAATGTGGAGGAAAACGAAAGGTTAGCTCAGGGAGCAATTGAAACGATTGATGAGATACGAGATAGGGCTGTAGCTCGGGTCGAACATTATAAACAAGGATACAGGCAGCTTTTAACAAACGAGTCAAGCATCGCTGCTTCCAGGTCGGTGATTTAGTATGGAGGCGAGCTGATGCATTGCGTATGACTATGAAGCTGGAACCAAACTGGATGGGGCCCTTCAAAGTGATAAAGTTATTAAGGGGAGGTGCATATATACTTGAAGATGGACAAGGAAAAGTTCTGCCTAGGAGCTGGAATGTATGTCACTTGAAGAAGTATTATGCTTAGAAGGCGGTTATGGTGGTATGGAGATAGAAGGAATCCCCAGCTTAGGGAAGACTTCTCTCAGTGATGGTTCTTATGGTTATGGGCTGACGCTTCTATTAGGTCGGCGAGCTGGTTTTATGGTTATGGGCTGACGCTTCTATTAGGTCGACGAGCTGGTTTCATGGTTATGGGCTGACGCTACCATTAGGTCGGTGATGGTTTTATGGTTATGGATCAACACTTTCATTAGGTCAATAATATTTTTCATATTACCCTTCGGGGTGGATGGTTATTTCATAAAACGATGCTTGTATAGGTCGGATGGTTGTTTATTTACCCCTCGGGGCGGATGGTTATATTATTATAAATTTTGGCTAACTACTTTTATGGTTTTTTAATATGGTTAATGGTGTGATTATTGCTTTATATGTTCGGGAAAGATATGTTTGGTTTACATATCTTTGTCGAGCCGTTGTTATATTATAGATGGATGTGTTTTTGCGAGCTGATATGTTTACCTTTTATAAGCTTACTTTAAGATCCACGGGTTATTAATGATTTATGGTCTGATTACTTCTTGAAACTCATGGGGTGAAGTATGATTGGTTGTGATTTTGTGCGACCTATATTAACTTACAGGTTTATTTCATACATGGTTTATGGTTTGGTTTTTATATGGTTTAAAGTGCAGGATCATATATGGTTGGAATCGACGAGCTATGTATATAATAAATAGAAAGGGAAGTGTTCACGAATCATAAATGTTGTTCATGCATGGTGCGAGCAGAGATACAAGGTTTTAAAACAGAATAAGGGCAGCAAGTCTTCAGGTCATACTTGGTCCAGATACAGGAACCATATCTTCAAGAGGTGTCTCCAGCTAGGAGGAGAGTTGGCTGGCCAGGATAGCTCGACTTTGGCACGATAACCACCATTAAGCGTCAATCGGCTTGTTCATGTCGCCTTATAAGGTGCTGAAGGGGGTTAGCTTATTTATGATGGCCGGCACATCGGGATTGTATGTACAGTTCAAGGCCGCGACCTCCTCTTTAATTATTCCGGCAGCCTTGAAAACCCACTCTTGAGCGCCAACAGCCATTTTCCCAAAGTATATGGAGGATTTCCTGAAGGCCTTCACCAGTTCCTCTTGGTAAGCACCGATGAACTTCCTGCCCACTGCGCTCGTAAGAAAGGTCCGCCGACCTTCGGCCACACCTTGCTCATGCGCCATCTGACTTTGCTCCTGAAGCTTTTATTTTTGCACCTTGAGCTCCCCTGCCTGTTTTTGCGCATCCTTGAGCTCAGTGCCCATACGAGTTGTCTCATCCTTCAGGCTGTTTACCTGGCTCTTTAGGATCACTATCTCCTCTTTGCGGGATTTCAGCAATTGGTTCGCGCCATCCAGCTCTCCTTGAGTCAAAGATAGTTGCCACTTTTGTTGCTCAGTTTGTGCGGTCAGCTCATCGCATGTCTTTTGGAGCTCGCTTTCCGTGGACCGAGCTGCCAATAGGGCTGCAGATGAGTCGAGCGGCTCACGAGCACTCGCGAGCAACTCGAGTCAAAGATCGACTCGAGCTCGGTCAAACTCGAGCTCGAGTCGAGCTCGAGCAGCTCGAGCTCACAAACGAGTCGAGCTCGAGCACATCACTAATAAGCTCGCGAGCTCGACGAGCTGCTCGATTATGTGTGAATTTACTAAAATACCCCTATTTAATAGTATTAATTACAAAGATATCGTGATTTTATTAGATTTAAAACTAAAAAACTCGAGCCGAGCATTGTCGAGTCGATCTCGAGCCGAGCTCGAGCATGCTCATTTGATTGTCGAGTCGAGCTCGAGCAGCAATCTTTCGAGCTCGTCGAGCTCGAGCTCGAGCTCGAGCACAGATAAAAAACAGTCAATCCTGGCTCGAAATCGTGAATGCTCGACTCGACTCGGTTCATTTGCAGCCCTAGCTGCCAACTCCTCGGAAAGCTTGGACACCAGGGGATTCAGCTGCACCACGTCATTTTATAAGGGTTTGCAAGTGTTATCTTAATGTGAGGAGGGGTTTTCGAAGTTTACCTGTTTGATTATTCGCTCGTTGAGAAAGACATGGATTTCTTTGGCGGCGTCATACTGGGCCAATCCTTTGCCCAGGTCAGGCAAGCTCGAAGAGGTCGCCACATGTCTTTTGACGAGGCGGCGGCATTTTTTGGATTGGGGAGCTCGGATTCTTGGCAGCAGGCTTGAAGGGACGTTTTCCCTTTCCTTTTGAGGATCTTTGTATCACTTGTACCTCCCCCAGGTTATCTTCTGGATCAGCCTCTGTTCTAAAGGCTTGGTTCAGTATTTCATCCACACTGGCTGGAGGAGAAGGCGCAGAAGTAATGGTGTGCTGAGGATTAGGTATCTCTGTCACTTCCTCAGAGGTTGGCGAGGCACACCTATTGACAAATGCAACTACAGTTGCAAAGGGGTGTTATTATTCAATTATAACAATGGATGATCTAAAATTGTAAGACAGTGGGAACCTAGCGAACTCTGATTCGGTCAGGACAAGATCTGGATCAACTGGGCGAGAGTCAATGCCCACATATCTGAAAACTTTTGACCGGCTGGTAAGTAGCACCACATCAAAGGGGCGCTCACTCCACTTCACGAGCTGGTCGGAGTATGTTTTGTACAGAATGGGCAAGTGTTGGGTACTGGGAAGTTTGTCTTGTTTTGGAATATGGTATTTGATTCGAACTTTTGTGTACCTACTTTATAAAGATTTGTCAAATTTTAAAAGATCGCCCGCAAGAGTACGGGATCGTGTGTAGGTTGGTAAGTTGAACCGAATCGTCTCTCAAGAAAAACTAGGCTAGGAAGTTCCTTTTGTGTTTGTTTGTTCACGAATACAAAATAAAAGTAAAATTCTAATCTAAACACATAAAAAAAATAAATTGATTTAAACGAAGAACAATTAAAAATTAAGAGTTTTGAAAAGATTTTGAAAACAAGGGTCCTAGAGCTTCGAATCGTTTCCACGATCTCTTGGAAAAAACCCAATTGATGGTTCACGACGATTCTAGGCTCTAGACCCGTTAGATCTAGCCAATCAATCTCATCAATATCATCATAATAATCTCATCACAATCATCAATCCAAAATCACCAAGATCATACAATTCATCATACATGGGGGGTTTGTTTGTTGGAGTTGAATTATTCTAAATTAACTAGCAAGCATAAGAATTTAATTAATCTAATTAAACGAAAGCATAAGAACTAATTAAACTAAATTAAAACATAAGTAATTAAAGACTTACTAATTAAACTATGACGAACAGCAGCGTTTCGGTGTCGAGATCTTTAATCTAAGCTATCTAATCTATCTAAGAACTAATCTAAACTAATCTTAAGCTAGAGATTTAAAACTAAGAAATTTAAAGAGAAACTAAGAAAATAAAATGGCACTCTTGGGGTTTTCAACCCCCAAAAGGCCTTAGAAACCCTAGGAATAATGTGTATTTTCGAATGTGAGGGGTGGGGGGTATTTATAGGTGTAGGTGGCTTAGAAAAGGGGTCAAAATTAGGGTTTCCGCCCCTTCTAGGACGTTCAGCACTTTTCATGCCAGTTGGGCTCAGAGACATCCCTTCTAGAAAGCCCAGAATCAGGAGGTGCTGCCAGCCCAACTTTCTATACCGGTTGGGTCCAGCGACAGCCCTTCTAGAAGGCCCAAAACTGTCATCTCTTCAAATCGCGGCCCGTTTTCGCTGAAACTCTACTCGTTTGCCCATTCTTGACTACGTCCAAACCTAAATACCTCAAAATACCTAAAATAAATATAAAACTAATTAATTATAATTAAAATATGGTAAAACAAGTTGGAGATAAGAAAATGTGAAAATATGCTCAATCTATCCAACTTTCACCGAAAACAATAACAAAAATGAACTAAAATACTAACTAAAATCAAGACAAGTTCATGTTAATCAGTATTGCAGCTCGGTTGGAAAAGGCCATTCCTCTGTGTTATGAATGAAGAATAAGTTCTTCTTCCATTCGGGGACTTTGTTGGAGGGGTTTATTAAAAAGCGGGATCGGACAGTTCGGGTAGAAAGGTAAAAGGAATGGCTCTGGTATTTTATTTGAAAGCGAAATTGTAAAAAACCTGCATCAGGTTGGATATCATAATATTTACATAATATAACATACCCCGCTAAAAATTTCATGGAGTTGGGGGTTAGTTGTAAGAGGGAGACTTTATACATACGGGAGATGTCAATATAAAACTGGTGAGGAGGGAACCTAAAGCCCGCTCTAAGTAGCTCGTCGAAGAGGGTTATGTGGTTGGGAGAGGGTTTCATGGGATCTAAGTGGAGAATATCGGGTAGGGCCATGTGGGCGGTTCTTGGGAGGTTGAGTGTTTGTTTGAATTCTTCTAGCTTTTCAGGATCAGGAAGCAGCCAATAGTTATCCTTGACCGACCTGGTTGAGAGGAATGAGGGAGGTTGGTCGGTAGCGTCTATGGAGCGAGCTACAATTACTGGATTTTCCATAAAGTGCTCGCAAGGTGGCGAGTTGCTGGGTTTTTGCAGAGGAATACCCTCTGGAATATTCATAAGGGCTAAAGGAGCAGGGTAAGGAATTTAAGATATGTTTTCTAAAGAGGTTGGGGTATTGGAGTGAGCCCTAGTCTCGGCTTCTAGCTCTGACCAGCTGATGCCGCCTTCTGGGTCGTCGCGGAGGCCAGAGGGGGAAGGGGGTTATTTTCGTCTCTTGATAAAGATGTAGGGGTTCACGATGGGGTATGAATCAGGTGAAAGGCTGGAATTTTGCGAATTAGGGTTGGAGGATGCTAAATTCATCATCAATTAAGAACACAAGGAGAGGGGTACAGCATAAAATACAATAACTCAGCAGATGCAAATGGCAGTAAAATTAAAATTAGTGAAGAGAGAGGAGATTTGGGGAACTTACACATTGTCGGAGTTATGGAGGTCGATAGAGAGCGATGCGATGTTGATAATTTCTTAAAAATTTTCTGGTTGGCGAGCTTTTTTGCAGAGTGAAAATGGTTGTTTCTTTGCTTGAAATTTCTGAAAAGTGATGAATGGGGAAGGTGAAAGGGTTTTTTAGTGTTGGGCGGCGAGAAAGATGATGGGACAGGTAGGAGCGGGAAAGTTGATAGGGTTTTTAAGGAATGTTTTGGGCCTTTTATTTTGGGCCCACTGTGTTTATTATACTACAAGAAAATGGGGGAGTGACACGTGCCCGACACGCTGTCAGGCTGCATTTACTGAAGCTTAAAAGGGATGAGATGGGTTAAAGAAGGCGTGTTTTGACTTTTTGGGTTATTTATGATTACGTTTTTGAGATTATTTGGCCCGAGTATAGCTACAGGTCGTAAGAAGGGCTTTATGGGGTTAGGTCGACAGGTGCGAAGTCCGGGGACTCGACCTGGGGACTTATGTAGACTTGTTCTTCTAAATGGAGTATTCTTCTTGGAGGATGGGGGAGTTCAGTGAGCTGATATTTATAAAGGTCGCGAACTTAGTTGGTAACTTTTTATGGGATTATTGGTGTTAGAACTTGGTATATTGCGCTGGACGGTTCTGAAATATGGTTTGGTAAGGTGGCAGGGGTATTTATGTATGATTGGTGGTGTTCCTTAAGCTTTCTATTTACATGTCCTACCTGAGTTCTTACCTCAATCAGCTAGAACATGGGGGACTAGCTGATGCGGCACTAAATATCCTTATGTAATATATGAAGGTATTTATGTTAAGCGACCTCATCTCTTGGAAAGGGTATTTCTTCTAGGAGGTGAGCGAGCTGGTTTTATTAAAATGGCGAGATGGTCTTTTGATCAGTGACCTGGAGTATGAGGAGTTCTCATATAGGGTTGCGACCTCTTATATTTTGTGCGCTATAGCTCGGTTATGGGCTTTGTAAATATCCAGCCCATTGGCTTAATGGAAGTCTATAGGGTCTTGGCGGACTATATGGAAAGAATAACAGGCCCAGGCCTATTATGGTAAGATATCTATTTTTTGTGGGAACTTAATATAAAGGAAGAATCATAATTCTGAGACGGTCATGGTGTCATGGTATTTATGAAATTGTGATGAGAGAAGGGAACCCTGTCTTGGGGAACACTTCTCTTGTCTCTATAAAAGGGGGTGCATACCTCTCATTTATTTTTATCTTGCTTTTATCGTATCTGGGCTCTAAGAACTACCAATTGCTTATCTAACTTAAGCATCGGAGGACCTTCACGGGTCTGGTATCCGATCCGTCTGAAGGTGCTGTTTTGTAGGACCGGCGAGGTCGCTAGGAGGATCGTTAAAGGCTTAGCAGGTCGCTGAGACATTTTTGGAAGCTATTTCAGGTCGCTGATCTCATATTTGAGGTTAGTACCCCATATTCTTGATAACCAATCTTTTTGGTTTTATCACATACATACATACATACATATATATATATATATGTGTGTGTGTGTGTGTGTGCGCGCATGTGTGTGTGTATGTATGGGAACTTCTACGGTACCATGAGGACACCATTCTTCATTTAATTACAACCATTGTATCAAAAGTTGGTTACAAATGGTAAAGAGATGGATGTAAATGCAGGGGGTGGGGGACATGGTGTTTTCACGGCACTATAGTTACTTCCTCTCTCTCTCTCTCTCTCTCTCTCCTCTCTCTCTCTCTCTCTCTCTCTCTATCTATATATATATATATATATATATATATATATACACACACACACACACACAAAGAAAACTATTGTGTTAGACCTAATTGATATGTTATGACTTGTTAGGTTATCTGATCTATTACTATAATTTATTGGTTTTTGTTATGAAAGGTATTGGTTTTTCTTAAATCTCTTACCTACACTATGATGTATAGGTTTTTGTATTATGGTTTATTGGTTTTTGTACAATGTGTATTGGTATTTGTAATATGATATATTGATTATATTCTGTCTTGACGAATGATACAATAGTGTGACCCTCTAACTAAAACTTCCTCCGATTCCTTTTTAAGTATCATTTTAGAGGCTAAATATTGTTTCATATTAATTATCATAATAATTATGATTAAAATAGAAGGAGAAAAAACTTTTTTACCTTCTGAACTATGGCCATTTTGACACTTTACCTCCTAAACTTTTTATTCATGCAAATTACCTCCTAAACTATACAAGTTTTGCACTTAACCTCCTGAACTCCCATTTTTGGTGGAAATTCTAGCCGAATCTCACTCGTGCGACATGCACGCTAACATATAATGTGTAAAATTAACTTTCCATCTCTTTCTCATGACTCCCGCTCAAAATAATGGCACATGAGCACTACGTAGGTTCGAAATCCTACGTGTATACATATATTAATGTGAACATTATATTAATAGGTCACACGAGGGTTCACGTGCCATTGTTTTGAGCAGGAGTCATAAGTAAGAGATAGAAAGTCGGTTTTACCCCTTATATGTAAGCGTGCATGTCACACGAGTGAGATCCAACCAAAAGTTCCACCAAAAATGGGAGTTCATGAGGTTAAGTGCAAAATTCGTACAGTTTATGAGGTAATTTGCATGAAAACAAAGTTTAGGAGGCAAAGTGTCAAAATGGCCATAGTTCAGGAGGTAAAAAATATTTTTCTCAAATAGAAGAGATTAACTATGGATATTATTAATTGATTAAATATAATTAAATTTATATGTTTCTTAATATTTAATATAAACTCTAAAATATCACTTAATAAAAAATGGTAGGGTTATTGAATTAAATACATTATTTATACATACGACTTACTAAAATTAAAAGCACCTAAAAGATCTAAAAACAAACCTAGAAAATGAAAACTGAATAATAATTCTAATTAAATACATGGTTTTGCACCAACGATTTACTAAAAATAAAATCACCAAGAAGAATCTAAACAAGGAGAGAAATCAAAACTAAAATAAAATATTATAATTTAATTAAAAATTCCAATGGAAGTTGTGGCGGTTCTTCTTCTTCTTCTTCTTCGTAAAAGTGATTGGATGAAATTTGCGTGATATCATAACTTCATTGTTGAGGTGATATTGTAAAAATTATTATTTTATTTTAATAAAATAATAAATCAAATATTGGAAACATTAGATATAATTAAAAACCTTACAATCTCATTTATTTGTATTTTGAATATCTTTTCAAGTCTTTTAATGTATATATTTATCGGGTTTAATGAACTATTGTGTTTATATTTTGAATTAAAAAATTATAGATTTTTCTCTTTTTATTGTTATATTTATTTTATTTTTCAAATGCTTTATTTTAACTTTTTATATTTTATTTTTTAAAATTGTGAAGTAATTAATTATTGTATTTATTTTTTCGAAATACAAAATCATACTATATAATTAATCTTCTGTTATTAATTATAATTTTTCCATTAATTATTTTTTACGATTTAAAAATGATAATTGGGACCGTTAGGTCTTCTGTATCCCTTTAATCTTAGTCATTAAATCAACAAAAAATGGGGGATCTAAGAGGTGAAGGTTTGCCCACGGGCCCGCCATTTGCCTGCGGGCCCACACATCACCACATCCTTTGGCAATTGGAGCCTTACAGGCGGGCATCTATGGATGAAAATGGGGTTTTATCGACTATTTTACATGCTCTAAGGAAATATTTTGCTCGGGACAGATTGCTGTCACATATAAGACATCGTGATAAGTGAGTTACGAGTCTAGTTGGTTAGGTTGATTTGACGAGTTGACGATGGATGACTTGTAGATGATATCTTATATCTAATTTTAAATTACGTACTAAAGTAATTGATGATTAAAGATTAAGTTATCAATATATACATAATTAAGATATATAAGAATAATATAAAATAAAAGCAGAAAATTATAATATATAATAATAAATAAAGATCTTTTAAAAAAGAAAATTAATACATCAAGACTACACACATACACACACTCAACGGGAAATTATAATATATAATAATAAATAAAAATCTTTTAAAAAAGAAAATTAATACATCAAACTACACACATACACACACTCAACGGTAATAAAATTATTATAATAAATAAAAAGTTCTTATGTCTAAAATTTATTTTTTGTAAGACTGTAAAATAATATGTTAGTCCATAAAAGAAAATATTTCTTTTATAAAAAAATATGATAAAAATGTTAAAAAGAAAATCAAAATCAAAATCAACTACCAGCTAATTAGACATAAGTTTTTAAGGTCTAATCAGCTATCACAAGTTTATCAGAAGTAGGTATGAGTCTTTACCAAGTATTTTAAAGGGCTAAATGAGAGTATATCGACTATCAGACCGCAAATATCGGGGTTCACATGTAGGAGTAAAATAATATGTTAGTCCATAAAAGAAGATATATTTTTAACAAAAGAATATGATAAAAATATAAAAAAAAATTAAATTCGAAATCAGCTACCAGCTAATTAGTCATAAGTTTTTAAAGTCTAATCAGCTATCAGAAATTTATCAGAAGTTGATACGAGTCTTTACCAAGTGTGTTAAAGGGGCTAAATGAGAGTATATCGACTAGACCACAAATATCGACGCCTACATGTAGGAGTGGTCGACCCATATGTGTAAATGTTCAAAAGAAGAAGAAGAATTGGTTGAGGTTGGAGTTTTGGGCCGAATGACCTTGAAGATGTAACTTTGGTTTGTTTAAATACGGAATGGGAATGAGGCGGTTGTCCCCCTTCTAGATGGTTATTGGTATTTATACATATTAATGTTTTTTATAATATGTATTCATTCATTTATAGTCACGTTGTCTTAAAATTTGAGATTTCACCCTTGGAAAAATGAATGAAATTGTGAGTTCTCGGTATGGTATCGCAATGTTACGTATTCCTAATGATTTTTTTTATTTTTTTTTTTTTATTAGCTTGCACTTTTGTTTATTTGTAGTTTGAATTAATTTTATTCATTACAATGAACTCTATATTAATTGAAAATTAATAATAAAATAATTTTATATAATGTTGTGGTTGAGTGATCATGGATAAACCACAAAAAATAAGTGTGATTGGATTGAGAGGGCTATTGGGTATATAGAAGAGAGAGAAATTAATTAAATATTTGAGAGATCGGTTGATTGAGTGTGATGTGATTGCTGATATTTGTAATCTCAACCGGTCCGCCCAATCAAGTAACCCTAATCAAGTAATTGTAGGTATGGGGGATTTGTTTGTTTTGTTTTGTTTTGTTTTTACTAAACGATTTACACCGTGTTTGACAGGTACTCATGGAAGTATGAATGGGATAGATACTGCAATAAGATTGTTGACTTTCCATTCTGTCATCTCATGTCTCTCGCATTTTTACTATATTATATTACTTAATACACATCTCATATGAATAGTTGGGTAAAAGAATAACAACGATCACTAATCTTTCTTGTCATGTTAGAATGAGATATAGTACGATGCCAACTGTCTACAAACAAATTTGTTTTAGAGTTGACGCTAGTTTACTGAAGTTATATTTCAGGAAAATAAAAACCGACCGTTTTTAACTATTTTTGTGATGTGAATCGCCGTGTGTGTTATTTGACAGCCAACAGACTCCAAGGGGAAAAAGATATACGAACTTTTTGTTGAAAGAGGGCTAGGTTTGAATCCTGATAAGGCGCTCCTGTTGTTTGCATTACTGGATTAGTTAGAGACCATAGAATAGATGTGCTCAAGATAGGAATACTCTCAACTGCCCTTCTCTTGCTTAATCTCACCTCATTACCCTGCTTTACATTCAGGTCGCGTTGTAGTTTGTATTCTGGTCTTAGTAGTTTGTGATCATTTTGTCCCCCTATTTCTAATACCCGACTTGGAAAGATTAGTAAGAGGGTATTTTTGGTGAGCTTATAAAACAATTAATTTGTTTGGCAAAACTTTAGATCATCTTATAAACTCATTTCCAAAACATTAAGAAGCTACATTAAGATTTTAACAAACTCAATTAGAGGAGGCAACTATCACAAGGAGCCAACAACGGTTTATCACATAAAATACATCAGAACGTGAGCGTAGAAATTTATTGAGTTGCTAAATATTGTGTACTCGAACAAACTGGACAGAAAAAGTAGTCCATACAGGAGGGGAAAAAAAAACTCCATTGTCGTACTCTATACTCATATCACAACTTCACAATCTCTCCCGATCAAGAGAATTATACAGAAGAGAAGAAAACATAAAATGTTCAAATCCAAGCTGACATAGAATCTTGATTATTTAAGAAGGGACAAGACAACTACTCATTTGGTTTTTATAATCATGTAGCTGCATTTCTTCAATTAAGTGCCTCCAATTTCGAGGCGTTTACATATTTTGCTACTACATAGCAGCAGAACCGAAAATAATTGCCCTGCACTAAAACCAAGAAATGCTAAGGTACAACCAGTAAGTATCAGGCATGCGAGTCTCGTGTTTCTCCTATGCCTAATACCACCTATCATAACAAGTAATAATTGAGCAATAAATGAAAATAGAGAAAGAGAAAAACAAAAATACCGAAAGAAAAGAAACAAATTGGAAAATGTATGACTGTCCCAGATTTCAGCCTGCTGTATTACCTAAGAAATCCAAATAACAATCCACTACCCAGACATGCAGAGAGAACTAAATGGAAAGGAGCAGAGACGAACACGAGCAAAGATGGCAAGCATGAGATGAATGGAACTGTCACCTCAATGATCCCAGTCAGCAAACTTCATAAGCTGACTCACAAATGAAGATCAGGGCTACTCCAAATCCTTATTGGGAAGATTTATGCCACCATCTAAACGAAGCGTGCCGGCCAAATTATCAGACAGTTGATTTATTGATTCAGTAGCAACAGTAGCTGCTGCTGCTGCTGCTGTGTTCCCAGTTGAAGTGGCTCGATGTTTGGCCTTCCTCTCGAGAACAGTCTTCTCTCGCTCATCATAAAAGTTGAAATCATCAAGCAGTGATGTATCAGGATCATGGTTCTTGAAGATTTTTAGCATTTCAACTCCTTGTTCCAGTTTCACCTGAAAAGAGGGGGACCAATGTAGACAAATAGGCGAAGCATGCGTCAATGACTATTAATCAAATGGTCGGAGCACATTTATGAAAAGGTGAATCAGCATCAACCAGAAACAGATGATAATATCTATATTTATGGTGTATTTGTGGAGAAAATGAAATGAAGCATTCCATGTTGTGTCAAACCGCCTGAGTAGATAGAACCCAATCTTTAGTTTTGTTTTGTTTTTCTTTGTAGTTTTTTAGAGTTCTTTTTGTTTAGTTTTTTATTCAGTTTAGCTTTTCTTTCTCAAGGATTTCCATTTTTTAGTTAAAAATAAGATAAAAATCATTCTTTTTGGGTTCTTTTTTCATTTTAGTTTTTTTAGGGTTTCTTATTGTTGGTATTTTTATTGTTTTTATATAAGGATTTAGTTTTAGTGGAACTGTCTTGCCTTAACCTGTTTGACAGGAGATGCCTCAAAACTCTATACCATAGATAGAGCGGGCACATTTTCATTCACTAATAAGAAATGCCACGCAAGACCAAGAATGATGTTGATGTTTGAAAGCAAATGGTGGCCAAACTATGTGAATAACCTACAATGATCATCCAAATATCAAAAATATATCTAATGCAGCTCATCTAAACTATAAACGTCGTAGATTCAGATAGGATAATTACATTAACCTCCCTGAAGTTTCTCCCTTTTTTCAAAGCAAACCACTTTTGTTATATAGTATACACAACAATTACAGTGCCGTGGCCTATCAGGAAAATTAAGTGAGAACAGTAAATTTGAATTTGTAAGTGAATGGTGGATGAGCTTTCATCAGCTAACACTTGGAAAAAAAATGCTTGAACTAAAAAACCTAATGATTTAACAATTTTAACTTGTCACAGTAATCCAGCCCCACCACTGTAGGGTACCCAATCTCCCAATAGCTTAACACCCCGATTTGCCATTCAGCAATGAATCATGGCACACAGTTGGGGGTCGATGAAGACCCAATAACACTTTGTGTGTGTGTGAACGCATAAACATATACATCTATTCGGTGCACTTCTGCGTGTCCAATAAACATAGATCCACACTTCAAAGAGTCCAGATTTTTTGGTCCAAATATCCTTGCATTGGAAATGCAAAGTTTATAAGAAAACCCACGCCTTAGTGAAATGGACAAAGAAATCTTCAAATTCTAAAAGTTAGAAACTTGGCTGCTAAGTTATTCATCTGTAAAGAGGGATCATTCTGTATAACCTCTGTTCTAAAAATCGCCCTAGGCGCCACCAATCCGCCTACGATTTTCAAAAATCGGCCAAAGAAAGCGCCGGGCGCCCCAGGCGCTGCCTCGGCGCCCAAGTCGGCGTCAGGCCAGTTTTTTTTTTTAATTTTTATGGCCTGAAAGGACGTCGTTTTTGGGCCTATTTTTTGATTATTTTGATTTTGTAATATATGTTATGGTATTTTTATTTGACTAATGAACTTATGGATCTATGTTGTTTTGAACTTTGAATCGAACAATAGCTTTAAACTTGTGAATTGTAACTTGTGATTATTACTTTTAGTTTTGAATTGTCATAGACTTTATTGTGTAGCAGGTAGTATGTTGAACTATTAAATGGTTGGATGTAATGTTGTAAATCGGGGTATTTATTCTCAAATTCTAGGCCCCGCTAGCGATTTTTAGAACAATGTGTATAACAATGTGAAAATGATACAAAGGGGCAAACCCCAATGAAAATTGAAAATATCCCTTTATATAGGACATATAGACACCATGCAACTTTATTGTATTGGAAAAGGCAGTACTATGACTATCCTACGGACCTCCCTTGAGATATTTCCTTATAAGGGCGGGATTTAATATTTTTATATTATGTTCATAATAATGGAAGAATTTTGTTCTTAGAAATCTTCTCTCATTTCTAATGGAACTCAGTAGAAAATAGACGTCAAGACTAATTAGTTTTTCATTCTTTCTTATCTTTTGGCAATTCAAGGGCCATTTGGAGAGATAAAACCTGATCTCGCATGTCTTGTTAAAAACTGAAGTCGAAAATTACTTTGGCTATAAAAAATTTAACTGACCAAAATTATCTGATTCATTTATATCAGTAACAAAACGCTTTAAAGCAGAAAAGGTTAATTCAGTAGATAGCAATACCTCTTGTGAATCTCGACTGTGCGTGACAGGCTTGTTGTCATTATTTTCAAGAAGTATGTGGCGAAAGCGACTGTTGGGTACATCTTTGATAATATGCCATTTGACAGGAAACTGACCACTCCACCTATCCTGCTGCCAGTAATCAGCATCATTCTCAAAGTCAACAGCACCAATCATCTCAGCTACACCACAAAATTGTCCACTAGCATTAACCTGCAGGTCATTACAGCAGCTATCATCAAAAGAATAAATAAACCAATTGGCAATAAAGAAGAACCAATCTGCAAGTCAACTGACATGATGCAACACCACACAATTACTAGTTCGTTCTTAGATGTCATGTAAAGTAAAAACAAATTAGGAAAAAATCTTGAACTGCTGCCATAAGGTTAAATTTTCTACATACTAAATGAGAAATGGGACTGCAGCATGATCCATACTGATGCAATCCATCAGTCAATCTCAATGGCCCTCGGAGAATTATGACAGAGTGCCATGCACCTCATATAATTTAAAAAAAAAAAAAAAAAAGTGAAGCAATGCATCTCTCATTGACAAACTGCTCCTTTTACAATGAAAGCATCTAGAAACATCCTTCCGCAACAGGCAACAGGGCTAGAGATCCATTCAATGAATATGCTAATAAACATCTCAAAACTTGTTCTAATCATTTCAAATGTCCCAGTGCACCACAATTCTTATTTAAGGAAACATGCACTTATTCAGCACAATACCAGGTTTTTAGTTCTTCTAAATGGCAAAGTTTCTCCTTGAGGGGATTACAAACAGTAGTAAATTCTCTCATGCAGTATTGTCACTTTAGTACAAACACACATATTAAGGATGAGCATGTCAGTTTCTAGAGTTGATCAAGTAGGTAAAATTGAGGAGGAACCACGAATATTACCGAGAAAAAGAGGAAAACTGGGCAAATGCCTTCCATTTCCTTTGACTCACGATAGGCAGCATCCAATTTTCGGTTTCCCAGTGGTGTGCTGGCCCAAACACTGTACTTTATACTTTTATGGATATTGTCTTCGCTGAAAGACTTAATGACAAAGAACTTTGCACGTTCATAATCGGTTATGAAATCTAGGGAGTTAATATGATCGACTTGAAACCTAGAAGTAGATTCAACATCATCAATGCCAGCTGAAGAACCATCTTCAGGGCTACTCTTGTTTTTGGGCTTCGAGGCCCTTGGTCCTCGGTTCCGATCACTTGATATACCAGGTGTATCTGTAGAAATATTGAAAGAGTCCCGATCCCTTTCACGTCTTCCACCTTTGTCACTGCCAAATCGATAGCGGTTAGCACCAGACCCAACAGTGCTTTGGTAAGAACCACTGTGGGCAAAATGTCTAGTTGAGGAGTTTGCCGCTAACCCAAAACCCTGATATGGTGCCTGCCATTATAATATTAGAAATAAATAGTGAGGACTTAGCAGCGAGTGCCTCTATCTGGTTTACAGGCAATATGTTACACAAATCAATAATCAATAGCATGTCCATGTTTGCACAAGCAATACTATCAATACACCTTCAAAGTAACAAAAGAAATGAAAGGAAACCATGCAGTAACAAAAGATAGTACAGTACAAAATGTTGGCAGAAACTTTTCACAGTGATAGTAAGGATTTGACATGAAGCAATTAGTTGTCATCAAAGGTAATATAAAACAAAGGGGCAGAACACTAAAGTAGCAGCATGCCTATTGGCTTTGATTTAATTATCCACTTTGCTATAACCATGCAGAGAATCAGATATTGAAGGATGAGGATTGAGAGGAAATTCGTTAGTTTGCCCCACGAGGTAACATATTACTCTCTCTGTCTCTCTTTAGACAGACGTCAACTTCATTAACCAAGCATATCAAACTAATTTGACAAATAAAGGGCAAACAGTGGTTTTTTCTTTTCTCCCTGTCAGTGTATGTGGGTGGCTGTGCAAGGATGTATTCATTTCTGCACACTGCATGTTTTGTCAAAAACGTAAAAAACAAACCTGCGCAACATTTTGCTCATACGATCCAAGTATGCCAAAAGGTTGATGGTACACAGTTCCAGATGTTAATGGAGACATGAACCCGCTAGTATCTAAGGAACTTGAACGGTTTGGCAACGGTTCACTGGACCCAAAATCGCCAGGGTATTTGTAAGGACCATGGCCACTACTTCCAGAAAAGTCACCTCCACTGAAGGATCCAAACGGTAGATAGTAAGCTGAGCCTGGCCCAAAAAACGCGCTGTCAATAAGGTTTTCTTGGCCGGTACTTCCTGATGCCATTAATTCAGTCTGTGAAGATGGGAGTGCTGAAGTAACGTGTGATGGGCCAGGTGAAATGGGTGGTGGATAATACGGTGGAGTCACGGGCATTTGATGAGGAGAAAACAGCTGACCATCAATCATTATTGGAGAAAGAGGACTAGCAAGAGGCGAAAACTGTCCATATGCCATCTGGGAGTCGAAGCCATAGCCCGGAGGAAAGAAGAGCGAAGAATTGTCATTGTACATTGCCTTCAACAAGATAAAAATGCAAAAATTTAGTATCTGAAGGCTTCAATCCATAAAATCATGTATACAAAACAATTGGTATCTTCACTCACCGGAGGTATGACGTTTAAGTTGTTGGCATTAACATAGTTTGAATGTTCATTCCAGTTACCACTGCCATTTTCATAACCTGGAGCAAAGCATGGTAAGATTAGCGTCCCAAGTGAAAGGATGAATAAACACCACAAACTAAACTTAAAGAAGGACAACTGTTTTTATTACATTACACACAGTTGAATGGACTTGTGCTGCTCCATCTTTTAAACCCGCTATTCTCTATATTTAAATATTATAATGTTCAAGCCCAAAAATGAAAAAAGGGGCATCATAGTTGACCATCCTTACTTCAAGATACTAAAGGTTATTTTAACCAATTTATTAGTGGCTACCAAAAAGTATATGCTCGAATGCTCCACACTATGCCTTCTCCTACTCAACATTTACCTTTATTCTCTCTCTCTCTCTCTCTCTCTCTCTCTCCCTCCCTCTCGTCTTTTTTTTCTTCTTGTTTTTTTCCCTCTCTTTCTTTGCATGTGCGGCATCAGGATGTAATGGGGGTGTTAAACAGAAAGGGATTTGGTGACTAGTTTCCCCCAGAAAAATAATACCACAGCAGGTCATCTATGATTAGGAACTATAAACTTGGGAAACAATGATCTAGTCTGACATCTCAAGACAACATGCTCAATAGACAAAATGACTGAAACTGTTGAAATATGAGCTGCTAATCTAGAGGTTCACAGAATGAGAAATTCAAATGCACAATAGGTTATTTAGGTGACTTCTTACATATTGATCAGACAACTATCATAGTGAACCCTTTGCCGGTAACGTTAAAGTAAAAAAGATCTGTATGCACCATATCCCAAACATGACTTTTAAAGGGTGGAAATTTTATGGAATTAAAAATAAAACAGCCATCTCCTTAAAAAATAATAATAATAATAAGTAAGAAAAGAATTGACAGATTCTCTATGTTAAGCTTCGCACCGTCTAAATATTGCACTACTGACAAAGTTAGCAAAATGGGTTAGTATACCAAGGACTACCTGTAAAATAATAACCCTGCTCTTGAGGGGTATATGTATTGAATGGATGCATAGTGGCAAGAGCTCCACTAACTTCGGAAGTCACAGGATCTTTGGCATTCCTTGAAGCCCCTGCAGTGGCTGCATCCGGAGGAGGGTTCGTAGAAACAATCCTTTCATCTTTTGGTGCAGTCAGCTAATAGCAGATATTAAAGATAGATATAAATGGAGCACATCAGCAATGCTAATTAAAAAATATGGAGCTAAAGGCACAAAAACCTAGTAAGGAACAGATAACACACCTCTTCAGTTAAATTATGCAGCTCAACAGCTCTGTCACCTGCATCCAACAAGACAATCCCAATTTTGTCAATAACAGAAAAGTAAATATATTATCCACAACTCAGGGCATAAATGTAAGATAAGTGGACAAATAACAATCGACGAATGATCCATTTAACCAAATTGTATTTCAGAAGATTGGTTATCTCATTGGACATCGATCATTTAATGGAAGATAATAAGATGATGATGATGATGATGATGATGATGATGATGATGGTGATGGTGGTGATGATGATGATGATAGTGGTGGTGGTGGTGATGATGATGATGGCAGTGGGGGAACAAGAAAAAGAATGGAAAGAAAACAGAAAATGGTCTAAAAGGGTTTTGAACCAAAATAAACTTGACGAATACATAAAGCACTATTAAGTGCCATTTCAGGAAGTAAAGTTTTCCGCAGAGAAAGCAAGGGGTGCACTTTCTTCTGCAACTATGATTAAAAAATACAATGTGAGAAACTAGAGCTTAGAAAAATCCCCTTGCATCATATTTAGCATGAAAATCAATCCAAATTATTTAAATTTTAGCCTATTAACCACATATCAGTTGGTGGAGCATTTCACTAATTATCGTTCTACTAAATAAAAATAAGCTCACGCTAATTTCTTGAAAGAAAAAAAAAAAGTCAAGTCAAACTTGTTCCTGAATCACAAATTTTTGTAAAAAAAAAATCCAATACAATATAAATATAGAAAAAGACGCCCAATAAAAATCCCTCCAGTGGGAAACCCTAAATGCTAATTTTCAAGAGCAGGAAATCAAAATTCACAAAAGAAAACAACGCCTAGCTTCAATTACAGGCTAATACTGCCTGAGCAATGTAATTCAAATCAAAGTCACTTGTCAGTGCACACAAAACGGAAACCCCCAAAATTAAAACTTTTCAATATCCCCAGCCACGACTCCTAATAATTTCATGATTAATGTAAAATACATATTCAACAAAACCTCAAACACACGAAATCGTAATCACGGGAAAGCAAGTATACTCAGAAAAAGAATTTTTTTTGTTTAAAGAAAAATAAGAAAACAGTAAATCCAAAGATGAGAACGAACCAGTCGATTGGATGGGGGCGAACGGATCGAGGCTCTGTGGTTTCGCGTCTTCCATTGAACTCAATCAAATAAACTTAGAACCAATCTTAATCAAAAGTCGGAAAAAGGAAGCAACTAAAAATCCAGATCCACCAGAGCTGAATACCCAATCGAATGATCCAATTGAACGAATCGAATTACTAGACTCAAGTATATATGTCTGTGTGCCGGAAAAGCCCTCTTTTCATCTCAAACTACTGGGATTTCGTAGAAGTTGCTGTGAATCTTGAAATGTAAAAATTGCTTCGCGGGAGGGTTTGAAAAAAAAAAACCAGACGGGAAAGGGTTTTAGAGAGCCATATTTACATACATACATACATACATAATATATATATATATACTATATATATATATATATACTATATATATATATTATATATATTTATTTATTTATTTATTTATATGCAATTATGCATGCATATATTTATGTACTAATAATTGTTGCCTTTTTAATTTCTGTCTTGCTTAATAACTTAATATTGTGGATTTTCTTTTTCGTTACCTTTATTTGAACGAGTTTGTGGAGAGCCTATACTTCAATGTTATGTTGTGTTACATAATTTGTTGGTTAGTAGTAACAAAATTTCAGAATTACTGCAAATTTTGTTATTGTTTTCTATATGATATTAAAACTTTGTGTATAGTAACAAAATTTTCTAAAACTTTCATTAACACATTTTTATTATTTCAAAATCTTATTTTTTTTTATAAGAAATTGTATTATATTGATTTTTTTTCTTAACTTTTCACCGTGTATATATAATTTTACTAGATAATTTGACTTTTCTTAATGCAATTCACTTATAAAGTCATTGTTCTTATGTTGATCTGAAATATGAAATTTGATACATCATGTGGCATCGAGATTTTTCAAATTTTCTTCATTTTCTTTTGTCAAGACTCTCTGATTACAATTGAATTTAAAATTTTAATAAATTAATTAAAAGTTTTTGACTCCAATTCTGTTACCATTATTTTTCATGTTCTTTTTAATATTTTAGGGGACATTCACATGTTTAATTAAATAAATAATATAAATTTAATTTAGAATTAAAAAATAAATTAGTTTGGAAAAGTTTTAAAAAAAATATGGCGGGACGCTGATGGCAAAACGGGACGCTTTTCACAAAAGCGTCCCGGACCTTTTTTTCGCCCCCAAAGTTTTTTGGGCCAAATTGAAAAAAAAAATTAAATTTTGGGTCGGGACGCTTTTGCCATAAGCGTCCCGGTCGATTTTGTAAAAAAAAAAAAAAAAAAAAAAGCCCGGGGTCGGGACGCTTCTGGCATCAGCGTCCCGGGGGCAGAATGCAAAAAAAAAAAAAAAAAAAAATCCTGGCCAACATACCCTACTCACTCCACGCACACACTCCTCATTTCTTTCCCTTTCATTCAAGCACACAGCAGCAGCGGGACGCAAGGAGCAGCGCGACCAGGTAAGTTTTTTTTTTTACTTTAATATATTTCAATTAGTATCAATCATAATTAGACCATAACAACATTAAAAACCAACATCGCATACACTTTAAAAGATAATTGCATAATTAAACTCTTAATAACCCCTAATTATAATTTTGTATAAATTGAACCTTAATTATATAATTATTCTTAATTTAACCCTTTTTAAATAATTATTTATAAATTCAACGCTATAATTTATTCCTAAACTGAACCCTAATTATATAATTATTTCTAAATTCAACCCTATTTATATAATTATTTCTAAGCCCTAATTGAAAATTAAACCTTAGATTAAACTATAATTACAAATTAAAAACTAAATTAATATATTATTAGAAATTAAAGCCTAAATTAAACACTAATTGGCAAAAAACCCCAAGATTAAACCCTAATTGCATTATCAATACTAATTAAATCATAAATAAAAATTAAATCCTAAATTAAATTATAATTACAAATTAAAAACTAAATTAATACATACAAATAATTTACAAAAAAAAAATTAAAAGACAAACAAAAAAAAAAACTTACCTTCGTGTGGTGGTGGGTGACTGGTGGAGGCTGGAGATCCGGTGGCGGCGGGTGGCTGGAGAGTGGTGGTGGAGGTGCGGCGGTGGAAGCTGGAGGTTGGAGCAGGCGGTGGAGGCTGGAGCCTGGTGTCGGTGGGCGACGGCGACGGCGACGGGTGGCTTCTCCTCTTTTCTCCCGCTTTCTATTTTTTTTTCACTTTTCGCTGTTTTTTTTTTTCTTCTGAACCAAGTGAGGCAGCGGGGTCAGCCCGTTGCTGTTTAGGTAGTGGGGCCCCACAGAAATCCCCTCGGTTTTCCGAAGGGAAAATCATCCCCTCGGTTTTTTCGAGGGGAAAATCATCCCCTCGGTCTTATAATAAAAAAAAACAGAAAAAAAAAATAATCGAGGGGACCACTACCCCTTGGAATTTTCGAGGGGAGACAATTTCCCCTCAGTTTTTCGAAGGGAAAGGAAATCATTCCTCTCGGTTTTTTAATTAAAAGAAATCGAAAAGAATAGAAAACGCACGATCGACACCCGATTTTCGTGGTTCCATGACATCGAGAAGCACCCCGTTCGTAAAATAAAATCGAGGGGACTAAATTTTCTCGGTTTTTTCGAGGGGGTTTTCTTCCCCTCGGTGTTTTATTATTTATTTATTTATTTTATTCTAAAAAAACGAGGGGATTAACCTTCGGTGTTTAGGAGAGAATTTTATTCCCCTCGATTTTTTATTATTTATTTATTTTTTTGATTTTTTTTTATTCTCAAAAACCGAGGGGATTAAATTTCCCTCTAATTTTTCAAGGGAATTTTATTCCCCTCGGTTTTTTCTTATTTTCTTATTTATTTTTTTTTCTCAAAAAAACCGAGGGGACTAAATGACCCTCGATTTTTCCAAGGGGATTTTCTTCCCCTCGGTTTTTTATTATTATTTTTTTTATTCTCAAAAAAATCGAGGGGTTTAAATTTCCCTCGATTTTTTCAAAGGGAGATTGTTCCCCTCAGTATTTCCAAGGGGGATATTGTAATATTACCTTCGTAAAGCCTTCTGTAATTATGGCGACAAATATTGGGGCTGTGTTTGTGAAAGATTTACCGAAGATATAATCATTCGTTAATTCACTCGATAAAAAGTACCCTCGTTAATTTCCTAGGAAAAAATCGAGGAGAATATTTCTCTCGAGAATTTTCTCGATAAAATAATGCTTTTTTGCAGTGATTCATTTCGTTTACCCATAGTATTTTTTCACATCGTTAATAAAATCCATATTAAAATGTGTCTAATTGCTCCCTGAGTACCTATATATCTTTTGGAACTTTAGTATCTATGATACACAAATATGATCTTTCGGAAACTGAAGCTATGCACCAATCAAATGAACAAATTTATACATTATGATTCAAGGTGTTTTCAAAAGTAAAACAATACTCTAAAGAATTTATTTCTTAACAACTCATTTAAACTTGAAACGTTGGTTCTTTATAACTATTTTAAATAAAAAAATTCATGTTCTGTCGTTGGTTCTTTATAACTATTTAAAAAAAAATAATAAAGAAATTCATGTTCTGTCGATCTATACTTTCATTAGAATCATGTACTAGCATATATAAGAATAAAGAAATGAGCTTATAAGGGCGGGATATTAATTATATGAGACATTACATAACTATATACTATATTTTTTCTTGAAATATAAGTAATATATTCATTGATATTAAGAACCACTGCAAGAACTTTTTACATCCTCATGTTCTTTTAGTATAACGTACATCTCTTATCTTGGTCCTTTTCAAATATTTACTCGGCTTACTCTTAGGCACCACACCTCTTTTTAATGCCAACCCGTAGACATGACAAGCATCTAATAACCTTCCTTGTTGATTCAACTCATCGATCAAGAAACTGAAAGGAATCCCATTAACCTTTCTGTTTTTGTGCATTAACATCAAAACCGCCAATGCCTTATCAACATCTCCAACACTGCAAAGAGCATGAATGACGATATCGAAAGTGAACGTCTTGGGCGAATATCCAATCCTAACCATCTCATTCAAGTTCTCGAAAGCCCTATCTGCCTCCCTTCCACTGCAAAAGGCTTCGACCACCAAACCATAAGTATCGGCGTAAATTGTATAATTCCCGTTCCGCATTTCATCGAACACATTGTAAGCATCTTTCAAAAACTCTTTCTCTTTCCTCGAACGCCTGCACAAACCTCTCAAAAAGGTGTTCATCATCCTCTCATCAACTCGTAAACCGATCTCAACCATTTGCTTGTAAACATCCAAAGCTGCTTTGATTTTACCRCATTTTAACAATCCATGCAACATTGTGCTATAGCTAATGTAATCGGGCTTGCAATTCTTCTCCCTCATTCGTCTCAACAGCCCGAAACCGAACAAGGGTTTGCCCTCTTTGAAATAGCCGTTAAACAGAGTGTTGTATGTGACGACACTCGGAGTCAACTCCATTTCTAGYGCTTCGTGCAGCAAATCAAAAGCCTCGCTCATCCGGCCCACTTTGCAAAACCCGTCCATCATGGCGGTGTAGGTATAAATATCGGGCTTCATGGATGATTTCTTGATACTCTCCATCAAGTCGAAAGCTTCCTCTACTCTCCCAACGTAGCATAACCCTTTTATCAAGCAGTTGTATGTGTTGATTGTGGGCTGGCATCCTATCTTAGACATTAKGTCGAACACYTCYTAGGCATGTTTCATTCTTCCATTTTCGCAGAATGAATTGATCAGCGCAGTGAAAGTAGCGACATTGGGCTCGAACCCATTTTCCAACATGTGGTCCAGAATACTTTTCGCTTCAATAGGCTCGTTTTTCTTGCAGTAGCAGTAGACCAAAATTGAATAGGTCCAATTATCGGGAAATAACCCAGAAGATGATAAACTGGATTTCAGCTTTAATGCCAATTCAAACTCATCTGATGCGAGCAGAGACGTAAGCAGGTGATTGAAATCCGACATGGTTTGTAATTCTCCATTTCTCTGGAACTCTTCGAAAGCTTTAACCTTTTCTGAAGAGGATACTGTTGAAACAGTTTGAAGGAAATATTGGACTTGCGATTTTCGGCTGTTACTCGTGTGAATGTAAATATTTTGATTTATAGGTGTGGCTAATAAACGGATATTAGGTCGATGGATTGAGCTGCTGGTGAAGAAGAAAAGGCCATTGATTTGCGCAGGCGGGTGAAGAAATTGGGACGGGAATGATTGGATAATGCGCGTGTGTATTACATATCGAGGCTCTTTGGTTTTAGATTACCATCGATTTTGGTCAAAATATAAGCAATATTTTTATGGTTTAATTAAATAAATAATATAAATTTAATTCATAATTAAAAAAAATAAATTAGTTTGGGAAAAATTAAAAAAAATCTGGCGGGACGCTGATGGCAAAAGCGTTCCGCCCTTTGGGACGTTTTTCACAAAAGCGTCCCGAACCTTTTTTTTCGACCCCAATATTTTTGGGGCCAAATTGAAAAAGAAAATTAATTTTTGGGTCGGGACGCTTTTGCCATTAGCGTCCCGCCACATTTTTTAAAAAAAATTCCAAACTAATTTATTTTTTTAATTCTGAATTAAATTTATATTATTTATTTAATAAAAGCGTCCCGACCCAAAATTTAATTTTTTTTTTCAATTTGGCCCCAAAAATTTTGGGGGCGAAAAAAAAGGTTCGGGACGCTTTTGCCATTAGCGTCCCGCCATATTTTTTTAAGACTTTTCCAAACTAATTTATTTTTTTAATTCTGAATTAAATTTATATTATTTATTTAATTAAACCCAATTCACATATGCTCCATTAGATAAATATTTTATCTCAAATACACTAGTAAAAATATTAACTTCTCATATAATTAATTATCTTCTCATTTAATATAAACTACTACATAAGAATACTACTTTACCCTTATTGATAATTTTCTTTTTTTTCCTTTTAATTTTTTCTTTATTCAACATTTAATACAACCAAAATTTATACTATTACATGACATTTTCATATCATTGTCATCAACCGAATTTTATATTATACTCTGCATTTTCATACTACATAGTGCAATTTCATACATATACAGTATACAGTCGGAATTCCATATTACTAATTTAATTTTTATACTTTTAATCATTTTGCAAAATTTCACACTACACCGTGAGATTTCATACTATATCATGAAATTATTTTATGCAATATGTCACACTAAAATACAACCTTTTTCTTTCCCACAATTTTATATTTTAAATTTCATTATCATATTATATATGAAATTCATACTGATATCGTGGATTTCATACTAAAACTCACAAAATCAACAAAATTTCATACTATTATATTTTAAAATTCATACTACTATTATCAAATTATATACTATTATATTTTATAATTCATATTACTATTATCAAATTCATAACTCTACAAAAATTAAAATATTAATAAAAATACTATTATATTTTAAAATTTACAATACCATTATCAAATTACATACTAACCCTACTAGATTGCAAACTACATTATGCAGTTTTTTTTTCTTCAAGATTTTAGATTGGACTGTCAAATTTTATATTAAATTGCATAAGATAATTTTATACTACACAATATTTTCAAAACAAAAATACATACTACACCGAGTATAATTCTATACTACTCATTTACGTGTGTAGCAAAATTCCATACACCATATTATTATTATTATTATTATTGTTGTTGTTGTTGTTGTTGTTGTTGTTGTTGTTGTTATTAGTTTTTTAAGTTTAGGGGTAGTTTTATTCATTTAATTTGTAATTTTGATTAAATAGGATATGTTTGATTAAATGAGATAAAATATTTTTCATTATATTATTTGACAATTAATGGTAATGGAAGTGTATTAAATGAGAATTTTCCCATATTTTAGAATCTGGATGGACCAAATAAGAACCTGATATTAGTAAGTAGCAGATAATGGTTGGAATACAAATGATGATGTATATTGACACCCAATTTCTTATGATAACACCCTTATTTTCAAAAATTAATAAATTCTATTATTTCCACCTCAAAATATCTCATATTAAAACACAAAAACAAAAGGTCAATAAAAAGAGGGGGCATCAATCGGACAGAATTGTTGCAGGTTTATTTGAATTTTCTTAAACTTTAGGGGTTGTTTAATTGCATGATATTGATACAAATTGGAGATGTCTACTTCAAAGTTGTTCGTAGTGGGAATTTGTATACATCTCATGGCAAAGAATTGGTGTTCGTCCATAAATAAAATCAAAAAATAAAAATAAATTACGTTTTCATGAGATTTGACTCTGGTTTCCGAATAATTAAGCATGGCAAAAAAATATTTCAAACTAAAGTGTAATGTGGAAATTTCATTCGAAGGGTGATATAAAATATAGTTCGGATACATTATGTTTCTTGTCGAAAATATAGATTGTTCTAATCATATTTTTGATTTTGAAATTCATATTTGAAAATCAGCTTACAATAGATTGTTTTTTTGGCAGAAACAAAGTATACTCACTTTCTTTTTTTTTTTTTTTAGAAAATATTAATTATTTGCATCAGTTATCCAAACATAAATTTCTTATTTGTAAAAATGGTGTGAACATGCTTTTTTTTCCATAAACAGATTGTATTCTATCAGTTTTTCTTTTTAAGGAGTTATGATGTGTTCGAAAAAAGAAATCGAACATTCTTTTTATATTTATCATTACAATCCAAATTTATATCCGACAGTGAATCTTAATGAACAGTAGTATGACCAAAAAAAGGATAAAAAAAGAACAAAAATAGCGATGTGTGATGCTTTTTACATGAAATTATCGAGAAAACTTACATCATTCATCGTGTTTGTATTATTATCTTTCATTGGAATTTTCGAGTTTTATATGATTATGAAATCTTAGAGTGTATTTTGAAATGGTTTTGAAAAGATTTTGGAAGATGATCGGGTTTTTTTTCTCTTTCTATAAAAGAAAAAGTATAAGAAGAAGATATAAAAGAGAGACGAAGGAAACGGTAGAAATTAGGGTTTCTCTTATTCGTCAAAGACTCCCTTTATATAGGGTATCAATTACATGTTTCCATAAAACATAAAGATAACAAATACCTAAATTGTCCCTCGTCAGTTACTTGTTGACGAAGGCACACTAATTGTGTCTTTCCTTCAACACTCCCCCTTCTGCCAAGTCAAATGGTGAAATGGTGTTTCATTGTTGCCTCGTTAAAACCTTGCCAAGTAACAAAACCCAATGGGAAAAATAAAACTTGGTCCAAGGAAAAAGAGTGCAATACACATATGTTGAGACTCCCCCTAAAGTGTACACCTCTCTCTGATATGTACATCTATCAAGAGAATTTCGAAAGTCTCCACTTCCTCAATTTACTTGATTCTCGAGAAAGTGCATAGTTGTTGGTTGTAGAAGAGTTGTGGTGATATTACTCGTATTATCACATTTTCTTCGGTGATAGAGTTCAAGCCACTATCATCAGATATATGAATGATCATAATATTTATTGTAGATACTCACGAACTACTACATGTATGATAATAATCTCTTTACATGAACCGAATGAGTAACCAACATCAACGATACTATTTGGTGTTTCACTGTAGGAAGTAAACTCAATATTTTTTATAGGGATTACAAGACCATCTGCAATCCCAATTATATTTATGAATGAGAAAAATAAACTCACGTCAATGGTTTCTTTTAGGTATCAAATTACATTTTGATTCCATTCCAATAACATTGCGTTTTCTTGAGTTGAATCAAGATAACAATTTTGAGAAATTAATATTTGATCAAGTGTATTAGTAATGGTACAATAATGCGCATATTGTACGTAGGTAGAGAATTTCAGCTCCCACCAGTTCTTCGTCATTCCATTGACGAAATTGATATTCCTTATATCTTCACTTTGACAAATCATATGAGTGCTAACATATTGCCTGATCATCTTCTGGATATATGCAAATTGTAGAATTTAGTATTCCACAAACTCGGTTTTAGTTTAAAGCCTTAACATGACCGAGTTTTCCCATGGTTCATTATCTCAAGTTAAAATTTCAAATAACTGGCGATATCTCTTATTTCATTAAGAGTGTATATTATGTTCCTTTCATCGACATATACAATTATAATCGCAATTCTGAAACTTATTTTCTTTATAAATACGCAAAGGCATAGATTATATTTTCCCAATCAAGTAGTCACTTAAACGGTTATACCACATACGTCTGGATTGTTTCAATCCATAAAGCGAGTGTTTTAATTTAATTTTAAATGCACTCCGTGGCTTAGAGTCACTTGCCTTGACAACGAAAGGCCAGCAAGTACTTTCGTATATATATCTCTAAATCACGATCCTCATAGAGATATGATGTAACCACAGGTATAACCTGCATTCTCAGTTCTTTGGAATTATAACATCTATTACGGGAGAGTACATATCCCCATAGTCAATCCCAGAGCGTATTGAGAAACTTTGTGCTTTAAGTATATATTTGCATCTCATGGCTTTATTTTTCTCATTGCGCTTTCTGACAAAACTTTGTTTATATCCTATAGGCTTTACACTTGGTGAGGTTAGCACTACCAGACCAAACACATGTCTTGTTGTCAGTGAATTTAGTTCTATCTGGATTGATTCTTTAGAATTAGGTTAATTTGCTCAATATTGACATTTCAATAGAGTGTGGTTCGATACTATCATCAATGTGTGTGGAAGATCTTTCCATCAACTCATATAAACTCACATTGTACATTGAGATTTCTTTATTCTCTAGAATCATATTAAACATCGGAGCGTCCTCCAGTAATGATTCATGGACATAAGTATAATCAGAGATAATCTCATGAGAGTCATTTTCTTCATTGATGATCAATTAAAGTTGTGTCATACATGCTCTCTTATTCCTTGGCAAGTATTGATCGAACCAAGTGACCTCCCCCTGTTCCTTTTGGGAGTCACGACCTCAACCACACCTCCACTAAGTATGGTTGAATGTCTTAATTTGTGACATTATGCCCTTTATGGGGACTTTTAAACTTGCAGACACGTTTGCAGCTGGTATATATATGATCTCGTCACTTTAGAAATCGAGTCTTCTGTACTTTGAAGATCAATTGTTCACTTTACTTTACTTTCACGTTACATTGTGAAATGTGGGGATCATAATGAGACATAGTACGAAACTATTCCTGTCGTTCCATTAGAAAATAATTTCTCTTATCTCCCCCTAACGACAGGAAGATTGTCTCATTTGAGTGACAAATTTGCTAATTTAGCGATAAAGAGATCGTCTGTCAAAGGTTTCAAATAGCGGATGATTGTTGGAGATTCATATCCAACATAAATACTTAATCATCTTTGAAAACCCATAGAATGCGATGTGGGGGCGCAATAGGCACATATACTGCTTAATCAAATATGCGTAGATATGAATTATCAGGCTTATATCCAGTTACCAACTGGTACGCAAAATATTTGGTTAGCAGGGGTTCATAAACAAATAAGTAAGAGTTGCGTGCAATATTGCATAACCCTGTGCAAAGACAAATGAGTGCGCTTAAATATTGTCTTAGTCACCATCTATATTCTTTGTGATGGTGTCTTCCTTGAGACCTTATTATATATGCACATTAGGGTACAAGATGCATTACATCGATCTTGATTAAAATGCAATAGACATCGAATACTTTTGATGTGAATTCTCTAGCATTATTAGTTTGGGTGCTCTATAAGGGTGGTGAGTCCTCAATCATACTAAATGTGCTAGTAGTTTTGCAAATGCAATATTTTTATGGACAATACGTGCTGAAGCATCGACCAAAACTATACAATACTTGAATGATCCGCATTTTGAATGGTTGTGTTCACATGTATCAACAATTATCAATTATAAGAATGAAATATTATACTTTGTATCTTTAGCAAATGCAGGTCTCAATCATACAATTTAGCTAATGAACAAGTTTTGAAATAATGAGTGATGTATCTTTGAGATATGAATATATGTAGTGCTCCTAGTACTTTAGAATGCACTAGCTGTAATTGAACAACATTAGTTCGACACTATATTGTGCATCAAATCTTTATCTCATTTTATGTTTCACTCAAAATAAAATATGTTCATGTTAATTTCTTATAATATGGACCATCATATCACGATGACCAAAGAATCCATGTCAGTCGTGTCAAAACTTGAATGAGTCAGTGTCCAAAAGTTCTTTGTTGGTCATATCTTATGATTCAATGATCAAAAAATAATAATGTAAAATGACTAGATTGACTCTAAAACGTGCTTTCTTCCACATAAATTAAAGGCATAGTTCCATTCTCATAATGTACTTCTTATTGATAATCATCAACATGAATATCATCAAACATAATAAGGTTCGTTCTTGATGAGAATGAGCCCGAGCTTGAAGATCCTTTGGTGGTTCGAGAGGGACCAATTACGAGAGCTAAAGGAAAGAGACTTAAAGAGGCGTTGAAACTATTTTTAGTTGAAATCCAAAACAAGCATTGATGAGAATGAGCCCGAGCTTGAAGATCCTTTGGTGGTTCGAGAGGGACCAATTACGAGAGCTAAAGGAAAGAGACTTAAAGAGGCGTTGAAACTATTTTTAGTTGAAATCCAAAACAAGCATCCTTCGGGCCAATCAAAGAACCAAGAACAAGAGTCTTTTCATGGGGATAAATTTGTGAACTTGATCCAAATAAGTGAGCTTMCACCAAACCATGATGAAGCCCAATTTTCGAACCAAGACTCCAAGCTTGAATCCACATAACCAGCCCAAGGTTGCAGCCCATARAATAAAGCTCAAGTTGGTAACCTAGAAGCTTCCAAGGAGAGGGATGGGCGGATTTAAGAGGAAGGATTTAAGAGGAAAAGATGAAGAGCTTATTTGAATTTAATTTGTGGCTTTCCATCTAATTAGCCATTATTTTAGCTTTTAAAACTCTTCTTTTCTCTACCTATAAAAGGGTATGTGTTTTCTTTGTTTCAAGACAACAACTTTCAGATTTTATAAACACTTTAGACTTCAAGTCTTATCATTGTGAGTTTATTCTTTTTTTTTGTAGAGTTTAAACAAACAATTAAGAACTTATCAAGATTTGTGAGCAAAATCTTGTGGCGTTCAAACATACCAAGGTTCTTAGGATCTTCTATATCCAAAGGGGTCAAGGTTCGTATCAAACTCAAGGAGGGATCAACTAGAGTTTCGATCTAGGCGATAGCTTTCTTTTCTTATAATTATAGTTCTTGGATCTTAAATATCCAATGGGTTATAATTCTTCTAACCTCTTTCTCATCAGTTCTACTCTTGGTCCATACCGAGCTTTTATGACTTTAATCGACGTGTCACTAGACATCAAGACTTTGTCACATATAAACATCAATTTAGTGAATAATTGTCTATTCGTCGACAAATTCTCACATTCTACAGAGATATTTGAACAAAATACTTTTCATTCTACATTATTTATTAGATATGTTACATTATATCTAATAGTTTACTCCTGAACCTTTTATGTGAATGTGTGGTAAATAAACTCAATTATATTCAATGCTTCAGAATAAAATGCAAGATTTATCAATAAGCCAAAAATAAATAAATTAGGCCAATCACATAAATCTAACTCAAAATAAATTTTAAGACCAAATACAATAGTCTAATATGAATGATTGATTATACTTTCATCAATCAAAATAGAGGATATCCATTGACGAAGTAAGGTTATTGGAAGAACCTCCATGACTTATACCACGACCAATATATCACGAACTCTTACATATCTTACCTTTTGGTTCATTCTTCCTACATAGGTAGGGATCAACATGTCTCTTCCCCTTTACATTGAGGTTATTTTCACCATTCAAATCGATCATGGTTAGCTTAAAGAAATTTCTTTATTCAGAGGTCTAACATTGGTATTATGAATAATAATGTCATGTCACTTAACGACTCACTATCATAATTAATATTATACAAGTGCATCAGTATGTTTGCTCAAGTGGAAAAAAATAGAGTGAGATCGTATCTCTCAATTTATTATTGTCATTTAAAGTGACTTTCTTTTTCACATATGGTAAGACATATTTTTAGTCGCAACATATCAAAGTCATTGACCCTTTTTAGCAAGCAAACCATTTCTTTTCACTAAATTCTTAGGCTTGGAAGTAGTGTTTCATAAAATTCTCAAAATATTCATTTAGAGTACATCCAAAATTTATTGAGATTCTGAAACTATATATACTTCCAATATAAGATTTGGGGTCAATATGAATTCTCAAGTTCATACGAGAATTGACTTTGACTAAGTTTGGCGATTCTTTGTCAATTAGGGGTTGATGGGTGATATTATTGTGGAATTGTAGTTATTCTAGTTTCCACATCAAACGAATAATGGTAGTACTCAATTTCTTTTGAGTATATTAAATTGTATACATTGAGTTAGTTTAATCAATTTTTATAGATAATGAATTTGAAGTATGTCATAATCTTTCTTTGATATCATGTGAATATACTTTATCACAAGACTTATTTACACAATTCTTTATTGTTCATGAACTTTCATTATCATGAGAATATTCAAATATACAATCAATGATACATACATTGAAAGTAGCTTATAAAATCAACTTGAAGAGAATCACCAACATACATCAATCTATCAATTTATCGAAATTCGTGATCAACATACATGAAATCTATCAATTCATCGAAATTCATGATTAACTAAACATATTGGCAAAATCATGATTAATCTCTCATCTAATAGTGTAAATAACTTTATTTACGATTTCTTAGAAATCATCTAAAAGTATAAGTAATAATATATTACGTACACTATGAATATCATTAAAGTAATAATATATTATGTACCCTATGATTATCATTAAAGTATTGCAAAATTTCATGTTTGTCAGTATTGCACATAACATCACATGCATATACTCATAGGTAACATATATACATATTGCCAAATATTTATTAGTTGCATTTAATAAATAATAGGGTAATTCAAGTTACCTTGGAGGAAAGTCATGATTCTTTCCTAATTTTGTTTTTAGGTTTCGGATGATAAAAAGTTTCAAATCCGATCTTCACCGTACAGATTTAACCTCTATGTGTTTCGAATAATATATCCAAAATTCAGCTTCATCCAACGGTTAGATTGTGCGTAATTGAATTTCTAATATAAGTTGGGCAGACAGTTCCGAGAAACAGGATCAGCTCTGTTCCAAATTTATTATCGGATTCTTCAGATTTCATACTCAAATCCTCACTGTTCATATTGAACCTGCATATGTTTAAAATAACATATCCAAAATTTAGCTTGATCCAACGGTTATATTGTGCGCAATCGTATTTTGAAAAATGCTCCACAGAAATTTCCGAAAATAAAATCTGCTCTATTTTCTCGTATCTCCAAATCCGATCTCCATCGTTCAGAACGTAATTCAAAAGGTTTTAAAGGTTCTATAAAAATTGTAACACTATCCAACGGTTGAAACATGAGAAAATAATTTTTCAAACTTACAACACAGTTAGATTATCGACCTACGAAAATTATGAAATTGTTGCTTCGATTATGAAGGCTTATTCTCGTTCACTTTCAATAGGTCAGAGGATCGTGCTGATAACGTGTAAAAGGAAAAACATAAGAAGAAGATATAACAGAGAGACGAAGGAGACGGTAGAAATTAGGGTTTCTCTTATTCATCAAAGACTCCCTTTATATAGGGTATCAATTACATGTTTGCATAATACATAAAGATAACAAATACCTAAATTGTCCCTCATCAGTTACTTTTTGACGAAAACACACTAATTGTATTTTTCCTTCAACACTTTCTTTTTTTCCTGATTTTCTAATGTTATAAATATATCTTACGAGACGGCATTTTTTTATTTTCAATAGTGTAAATTTGTTACAAAAAAACAAAGGGTTCTCGTTAAAAAAAGGGTTAATTGCACAAAAAATCACCATCTTTGTTCAAGTTTCAATTTAAACCAAACCTTTTTAAGTTTGCAAACAAGGACACCGCCTTCATTAGTTTTCGCAAAACGAATCATGAAGTCAATTATGAAGATATATAATGTGTGTATTAATACATTATAATGGGATTAGATAAGGAGATTTAAAATATATTTAATATTTACTTTCCTAGGCATAATGATTTATTATTATTATATTTTTTATTTTTTTTGTTTTCCTTTGTTTTGTTTTTCTTTTGGCGTAACAATGATTTTTCATATATATTTTAATGTTATTCTCAATGTGTTATATATGATTAGATAAGGAAATTTAAGTTTATATTTTTTATATTTATTTTCCTTTTGTAATAATCTAATACAACTCGTATCTTAGTTAAATAGAATATTTAAAATTCTAAAAATAAAATTATTTCTATTTTATTATAAATATAAAGTAGTTCAACTTATACAGATTTGTTTCTTCTAATTAATTATTTTATATTTTTATATTAGGAGAATAAAAGTAAGATATTGAATAAGAAAAAATATGATAAAGAAAATATTGAATTAGGTAATATATAATAAAAGAAAATTATTGAATTTGGCCTATAATAGGAAAAAATAAATTAGGTAACATGCAATAAAAGGAAAATATTAAATTAGGTAGAGCTCGAATGACACCGAAGCACCAAAAGTTTTTCTAAAGCTAACGAAGCGTAAAAAACAGACATATAGTATAAGAGGATTCTGCATTAATATTAATATATAGGGAAGATAAGTGGAATTATGTGGCCGAAAACGTGTGAAGTTTAGATGCGGAGCTGATTTCGTAACTCATTTTGCAAAAAGTAGTGAAGGTGGTGACTTTATTTGTACACTTAGAAAAATTTCAATTTATAATTTGAACAAAGGTGGTGATTTTTGTGCAATTAACCCTCGAAAAAAATGGGGTGCCAATATTTGTGATCAAGGATAATACAGGAGTTGGAAAAGAACATCCTTGAGCTACTTGCACCCCACATTTGAGCCATCAAATTTTTATTGAAAATCTAATATTCTTATCATGATCCCAGTCAATGCAATGAATGTAATATATATAGATAAATATTAACCTTAATCTTAATAATAATAATAATAATAATAATAATAATAATAATAATAGTAATAGATCTTCAATAATACGATTAATTCTCATGAAATGTTGGGAGAGAGATTTCTTTTTGTTTTTCTTGCTTTTTCAACATTGAACAAAATAAACAATATAAAACATAGTAGAAGTCAATAGGTTTATTCACAGTACATAGTCCACAATGAATACAAAAGGGGGAAATTACCCAAATTACAAATTCCTGTGACCGGAACAAAAGCCATTAGAGTCATAATCTGCCTTAAATAACTGATACTCTTGCTGATGGGAGGTGCCTTCATTAACATTATGGACCATGGTAACAGCTAGTCCTTGTTCCAGTGGATTAATGTCAAAACACTGAAAAAGTGACAAGTTTTGTGTCTCCGAGTTGGATTTCCTCATGACTGGATTATTATAGCTTCCATGCACAAGGCCATTCATGGGAGTTGATTCGCCCTCGTTCAAGCTCCATGAGTTCGATGACAGAAGAGAGTGAGCATTTAGCAGATCCGAGGCGATTGCTGAATTAGCTGTGGGAATTAGTAGGCCTGCATTTTGTGGAAGCCAATAAATATAAAGAGAGTACTGAATTACTTGTTAAACCGTTTTCTATATCTAAAGCACCTCATCTGATTTTCAAGTTTCCGATTTAAGTTATACAAAAATAGAAGCAGAAGTTGGCATAGCTGACAATAGCAAGTGTTTCGAATCAAAAACGATCAATTTAAATTGTCGAAAAAACACTTACATTGATCAAAAACGCGAGGATTTGAGCTCTGCATAGGAGACAACTTATCCAAATCCATATGTTGTTCGAAAATGGATTTACGTATCTCATCGCTAGAATAACACGGAGGTGTTCCTTCAAATCCTCTGGTCTTGGAGGGCCTAATAAGGGCTTGTCTGAACATGTAAGTGTTAGCATCTTCCCAGGTCGAATTTGAAAGTGAGATCGGGAGTCCATTCAACAACAAGTTTCGTTGTCTCTGTTCTGTTCAGTTAAAACTAAACTTGTTAGAATAAAATTAAAAAAAAAAATGGCTTCATAGGAAGATGTATAGAAGCAACTTTTTATTTTGTTTAGTTATTGGTATAAGCTACTAAGATTCCACTAAAAACGAAGGGAATAATAGAGGACAACAATAACCGGAAGCTTCGTTTATTTTTATTTTTTGGTAATATTTTAGAGTTAAAAGAAAAACACCATATAATGCAGATGACAGTCCTGCGGGGCCAAGATGAACGGATTCGGGCTGCACCCTACGCCGCCTCGCATTGTGATCGGAAAGTCGTCTTCTACAGCTTCTCTTCTTATCATCAAACTCAGACAAATCATGGAACCTTTCAAAACCATTAAGTGAACAGCTCAATGTCAAAACTCAGATCAGTTAATTACAAAAAGTACCCTGGTTGTTTGATCTAATAATAGTAATTAAGATTACAAAAACTACCAGTAAGATTTTATTTTGTCTTATAGTAACCTAGTCATAAGCAAAAATAATAAATAAAAAATCAATATCCATGCGTCACATTTATAAAAATATTAGAGTTAGCTCCTTAATTTTAAGACTTGAATCAAATACCAGGGTATTTTTGTACTTCAGATTTTTTATTTTTGGTAATTATCTCATATATTAATCAGTTCCAAGTCTAATTACTTGCTGCATTGCTGGCAAAACCGACGTTCCATTCCGGCGACGATGACCTTGGGGCTCTTGGAATGACCTTCACAGATCCTATGCCGCCGGTGATAATCCTTGGCCGACTTAAGGTCGAGGTTGCACCCCTCGACTTGGCAGCACGGGTTCTGCATATTCTGATACGAAGCCCTCGATCTTTTCGCGGGCCCCGGCGGAATAGCATCGTTCTGTCTGCCGAGCCTTAAACCGATAATCATCGGATCTTGACAAGCAGAGACAACGGGATACTCTGAAGATGACCTCTCCATCATCAATCACTGAAACAAGCTAAGAAAACAAAACTATTCAACAGAAAAGTGGCTTTTAATCTCACATTTAAAGATCCTTTATGGGTTTAAGCTAAAAAAAGAAAAGGAGGTTTTAATAAATATGGAAATTAGAATTCCCTGGTTGAAGGGAAATTCCAAGACTGTGAGAAAAAAGTGCAGCTTATAGGGTGGGTGGCAAACTGATTTATTGCTCCCTCTAGTAAAACAGCCTACATAGGTTGCTTCCCGGGGCCTAGGACAAAGTCTCCACGAATTAAACGTATCTAAACAAAAGTGATTCTCAGCTTCTACACGTTGCAAACGCTCCCTAAGTATATATATATTTTTTTTCTTTTACCTAAAAGCTGAGGATCATTTTTTATTTTCTTTTTAAATTTTACAAAAATGGCCTAAGCAGTTTATATCCCTTTGGCAGGATAGTTTTTGTTTTCTTAGCTAGCTAGAAGTTGAGAATCACTTTTTTCTTTTTATAGAGTTTGCGAAAACGGGCCAATTCATTTGCTTTCGGCCGGTTAAGTACTTAAGCAGTTTAGACAGTACAGTTTGATTGAATATGAGGTATGGTTCAATGTGTCAGGCTCATCCCATGTGGATTCTTACCTTTCTATTTCGGCCAAGACAGAATACATTCACCACATGCTCCAATAATTTTCTCATATTCTTTTACTTACACTTGACACATAAAATTTGATGCTGTCCATTTCTGTTAAAGTAATTTTTATTTTTATTGTTTTGAAGCATTTATATCTATGGACTGGATTTTCATACTTGAAAAGCTAATACATAGCTTAACACTCGCATCACATGCTATTAATGCTCACAACATAGAAGTTGGAAAATTAAGAAAAAGCGATGAGCCTTGATTTCATCTCATATTTCCCCACTTTATAAGACAAAGCGGATTTTTTGTAATTTCCAAATTCTTCTGGGATTTCCCGTAATTACTCCAAACCTTATGGGTAGTTTTTAAATTATTCCTCCTACTCAAGATTCTAGACATTATTTTTTTCTGGCACAAATAATATTTATCTCGTAGTAATTGATGAGCAATAAAATGAACTGAAGCAATTTTTCGCACTTTGACCCATCCAATAGCTGCAACTGATGAATGAGGGACAGCTATAATTGAGTCCAATGAATAAAAACTGAGATCACAAATGTTGACAGATGAAGAATGAGGACGATGATTTCTACTGCAGTGTAGGGTATAGTGAAGTGAATTCACTGGCAACAGAAACATGCACCTTTAAATTACTAAAAACAAACTACTTTTTAAAGGCCATACCACTATGCTTGGTTCTCTATATTCAATCACCTTGACCTACTTCAATTTTTCTTTTCATATATATTGTTCTTTCTTTGATCCTTTTCATTTAATTTTACTTAAATTGACATTGACATTAAATCAATGGACGAAATAGTAGATATGTGCATAAAAAGTAAATTAAAAAAAAAAACTCAAATTCAATAGAGGGGGAAAAAGGCTCAATTATATTTTAAAATCGTGGGTAATTGTATTTTTTTTAATAAGTTGCGCGGAGTATAGGAAATAAATATTAACAAGCTATGAGGTTTAAGAGTTAGATTCTTGGGAAACTTTAAGTATGTTGCTAGTATGGGCTAATGTAGATGAATGCTAGATTTGATGTATCTAGATATTGCCGGTAAAATGTTTGCGGTTGATTTGGCCGAGCGGCCACCCTCGTTTGGCACGGTTTTGGCAAGTGACCAAGTCCCCGTTGTACATATTTGACTGTAGGTACCTCTCAATTTGGTTTATTTTCTTTTTATTTAATTATTCTAATAATATGAGAAAGTTTTTTATACTCTTAATATTATAAATTTTAATTTTAATTAATTAAATACGGATTCATAATGTCAAAGCATGAATAAATAATTAAATAATAAGTTCACTACTTTAAGAATAACTTTTGCTTTTACCTTATTAATAATTAATTCATTAGAAATTTATTGCTTCATCTTTTGCATTTATTTATTTATTTTTCCTTTTCTTCTTAGGCAAATTTTAATGCTTATGTTTGATGATTAATAAATGATAATGATATACACGAGTCTCTAATAAGTTTTGGGAGTTTATCGTAGCTTAAATGGTAAGAGCGCATGATTATATCATACATGCAAGTGTATTTGGCAACATACATACTAGTAAGATTTCATTATTTTTATAATTGGAGGTTTATTATTTTTTTAACTGAATTCACATTTATTTGTTACTAGAAGTTTAGGCTGCAATTGCATGTGTTCCGTTTGAAAATTTTAGAAATAATAAAAATAGTGATAAATTTATTATTAAGAATAATGATAACTTTAAAAGCGAATGGCTATTAGATGAATTGTAATGATAGAATTTAACTTATATAAAAATTAAAATAATAAATAATAATTAGAGTTACGTGAATATGTAACTAGTAAAATTTAATAAAAATTGTGTATTATTGATAGTAATGTCATGCCACTTATATTATTATAAAATGAGTTGAAGTGGTGGATGATGGAAAAATGTGAAAGTGATTAAATATGTAATTTTTAAACTATTTAACAAAAATAATAAAAAAAATTCAAAATGAAATTTGAAAAGAAGAAAGTAGGCAATATCAGTTGGATTTTTCTACGGACAGGTACTCGTTGTACTTGTCTGTCGGCAAATACCCCTTGAATGAATGTCATGTGTTATAGATCAATTTATATTTATTAATTTAAATATCAATTGTATTTCTCTAATATGCCCTTTGTATGTATAATTTTTTAAATAAAATGAACAAATAATTTTCATTTATTACAAAACACCCTAAATATTTATTAATCACAACACACCCACCAATCATAAATATATTTAACAAAACACCCATAATTCAACAGAAAACCCAATTTCAATATCCAGTCGTTCAATCTCACGCACCCGCACCCCCGTTTTTTCGTTCAGTCTCACCGTCCAGCATCGCTATTATCGACTGTCCGACAATGCGATTCTCCACCGTTCGACACCGCCACTCTCCATCGTCCGATGCCACGATTATCCACCGCCTGACATCCCGTTTTTACCCCGTTCGAGACCGTGAAAAATTTATCGACGAAGTTATTCGTAGCCCATTTCCACTGGCTTTTGCTTCTGCAACAATCTGAAGTGCAAATATCAATTTATTTTAAGGTTAGCAGATTTTTTAGCATAAGAGTGCCCTAGTTGTTATTTTCAATTTCTTCTGTGTGTAAATTATTTGTAATTGTCTGTTTGCGATGTGTATTTTAGGGGTATTGTTCTAGTCCCATTTTGATTGTTGTATGAATTAAGGCTTATTTTATATGGTAATTTTGCCCTACTTTTACAAGTTCTGGCGATTTATGGATTTTTGATCAGGTGATTTTTTGCTTAAGTATCCAAAGACTGAAGTTTAGGGCCTTTTCATCTAGTGATTTGTTGCTTAACTTTTCAAAGTAAAATCGGGAAGTATAACTTTTCTAAAAGCTCAAACCATAATACTCACAAGTTTGGATGTTTTCTTGGATGCCTGAAAATTTGTTTTCCAATTCGATGAGGAGTGAAATGTAATGAACCGAGATTTCTTGGCTGGGGGTGATAAATTGTTAATTGTTTGCTGTTCCTATTTTCTTAAACACTTGAGATATTAGCTTTTAATTTGCTTCTTTTACAATTTCTTTAACTGTATTTTTTATATTTTGTTCTTAATATGTTCTAACACTTGAGATTTAGTATATCTTATGTAGGCTTTGTTGCATCAGTTTTAGTGGTACAATCATTTGGTGTCTTTATTTTGAAATTTATTTTTGAGAAACCTTTATTCTTTGGGCACTTGTGTTATATGTGGAAACATTTAAACCATTTACACTTAGTTATTTAAATGGATAAAATAGATAAATCATCTTTAACCAAAACCTAATTACAGAGCTACTTGTGTTCAGTTTAATGTTTGCTTGCAACTTTATTTCAATGAGGAATATTGAAATTCTTTGGTATTTTAATGACCAAATTCACAATCCCTTGGTATTTTGGCATTGAAAAAGTCAAAATTAGAAAAAAGATGTGAGATTACTGATTAATTAGTATTTTCTAATTCTAAAACATGTAAAAGAACCAAACATCAATCTTTTTTTTGACATTATATATATATATATATATATATATATATATATATATATATAGGGTTGGGTTCAAATGAGAACCTGTCAATATAT
>BMAC01000086.1:447960-459339 GCA_014905375.1 Phtheirospermum japonicum | reverse complement strand
AAAATTATACGCTATCTGACTTTTGTATATTTGTATCAACTCTCAATGTCTCTTTAGTTCAGTTTTTTTTTTCTTTGTAATCCCCAGAAATGGAAAAAGCTCAACTCTGGACCGATGATGGTGCTATCTTTTTGTGATGCCTTGCCCTGATGCTCAAATCGCCTATTGCCGATCTGCCTTTTGCTCGAGTCTCGTTTTTGGGCTCAGCCGATTCTTTGTGATATCCTTGTGAAGTTGTTATAAAGCTTTCAGAACCCGAAGATTTTGGAAAAATCTTACACCGCGTGTGTCTGTTTTGACTTGAAGGACGATCTTTTAGACCGGAAAACAGCTTTGTTCTTGCCGGCYTTTTGCTCCCGATGATCCCGTCGTTGTCTGAGTCAAAATGAAACATATTATGACAGATAAGGTGTTGATAGTTGTTCGGAGATTCATAAATCCAAATTCTTAGAAGATATGCAAATACAATATAGTTGTTTCGAAAATTCAAAATATTATAAGCTTGTCTTTTTATCGGTTGTCGGATACTAGGAAAAATGCTATAAAAATATATGGAAGCCATAAGAAGAACGAATTATTACCTCTGAATCTATTATAATTCTAAAAATAGCCGAGTAATACAATCTCCCCTCTAGAGACTCTGAGGGAGCGCTTGCAATCACTTAAAAGCAGTGATCTTAACGTTTTAATGTTCGTAAATGTCAACTTTTGCTTCTGATTCTMCTTCATTTAATTWAATTAAAATTGAATAGCATCAGGGAGGGGTGCTTTAGATTTTTATTTTATTTCTGATTTAACTATTAAACCATAACCTTTCGACTTTTCCACCAAACGCTCTAAAATCTTCTTAATCAGTTTTCAACTTGTATGTGTATAAAATCACTTCTTCCAAAAGCAAAAGAGTAGGCAAACACTCCCTTAAYCCACAACCAATTATTTGACCATGTATTAATGTCTATGCATAGCATCAACATATACTGATCCACAAAGTAACAGAACGAGGAAATTATTCAGCGCGAAAGAGATAATAATAAAAAATAATAATAAGAGAAGTTACATGCATGTATAGGCTTAAATTGTGCGAGTTACCTGGACTCGACAGGACAGCGCGCGGACGTGGGGCTGATGAAGGTCTAACATTTTTTTGGTTCTCCTCCGAAACCGTCTTCTTTTTGTTGGTATCTTCATTTGAGCATAAAATATGAAGTTTTAATTCATAACGAACCACTTGGATTACGATACCTTAAAAAAAATAAAAATAAAAATAAGGAGATTTCCAAACCTTTGGTAAGAAAGCTAGGAGTTGGTGATTTTGGGGCATACGATCGAGGAGCTCTCACAACTGATACTGGCGACTCGTCTACACATTTTATGACAAAAACAAACGATCTTAATACGAGCCATTGGAAAATTGCAAAGTAATACTTATAAGACTTGTATAATTTCACAAGCATGAAAACCAGTGTGATGAGTTTGAGAAATAAAATCACATCACTCTCAAAAAAAATAAAAATTTAAATAGCTATGGAAAAACACAAATTAAACTTCATTAATTCAGCAGAATCCCATATGTAATGCGTATCAACAATTATTCTAGATAATCACTACTATACTATATATGAGTTATTGAAAGAATTATACCAAAATCTAAGAATCTGCACATAAAAAGATTTACAAATTACAATGATACTATAACCAAAAAAAAAAGGCCTGAAAAACAGGAGAGAAATTCAACCAAACCAATAAATTTAAGAGGGTTAATATATTCGAATAAGGAATTAATTGGCAAATTAAAGTGGGGAAGAAATAAAAATAAATAAATAAATAATATACATACTTGAAGAAGAAGAGTGATGCAGAGAGAGCCAATCAAAAGCCTTCAAGGACTCTAAAGAGCTTTTCTCATATGCATATATATCATCTTCTTCTCTCTGTACCCTCACCTTCACTTTTGGATACACTAAATAAAACTTAAAAAAAAAATCAGAAAACAATGAAATAGATTTCAAACAAAAAAAATTGAAAAAAAACAAAAAAAAACTCACTGTTTGCCTGCAGAGACACCCCCCAGATTGAGTTATGCAGAGGTTCTCAATTTGATTGATGAGAAAAATCTAGGAAATAACAAATTAACAAGCATGCGGGAGCACATGAATTAAAGGTAAAAAGGCATGTGAAAAAGATGTGTTGGGTGTTTTCAACTTAAACTTGACACGTGCCATGCACCCACACCGCTTTGACGTTCGGCGAATTTTTTTTTAAGAGGGCTTCCACTTATGTTTTCATTATCACGCATGACGCTTTCGCTATTAAGAGGTGCGACTAGCTTCTCGCCCTCTCTATTGCAATAAACGGTTTTGAGCATAATAGTGTTATCACGGAACTTTTTTCCCGATCCCAGACGAACATCAAAACCACACTTCGAGGCGTAATTTCTATAGAACTTAATACCTTCTTCTAGCGACGTAAATTTCTTTCCCTCGAATGGCTTGTAATTCATTTCACAGAAAGGCACATAGTACTCGGTTAATCCAGGTGATATCTCAACGTGATACTCGTTCCTTTCACTACACTCATTGGTGTCTGCGAAAAAATGACACGCATAATATAATCGTGTCAAACGATGCTTAAAGACATTATCACATAGTGCTTTAAAAAAGTCATACGGTGCTTTTAGAAAATTACCTTATATATTGGTGCTTTAAAGATCATTAAGCGGTGCTCTGTGCAGTTTAAGGATTAATTACTTTTGATTCAAAAAAAGACGTGAAAAAGACCTGGTAATGATACTGATCAGTTAGTGCTAGGTTTTATGGTACTTCAGTGCTTTTTATGTTACTGTATGGTGTTTTTTCAACATGCCGATACACATGCTTTCGTTTCTTTTTCCTTTTTTATGTCGTTCATCAATGGCGTGAACAGACAATAATAAGCCGTTCATCTCTTTTCTTCTTCTCTTTTTTTTTTTCACCACGCCTATCATAATTAACAGATTAGGCTTTCGGATGTGTTTTGTGTAACAACGAAGAAAAAATAAAAAGGACGACTCAAAGATGGAGCCTGACCTAATGATTCCATATTCTTCCGCCGTCGATGAGTTGAGATTGGTGACTGGTATTTCGGCGTGAAGTTTCAGAGAGATGGAGTTAATGATATTTCGACGTGGTAATTATTGTAATAGGATCAGACAGATTGATTATGATTGAATATTCCTTAATGTAATACACGTTATTATAGGCCGCAATATTTGACCAGATTTTAAAAATACGAAAATAACCCTAGCATGCTTTAATTAGAGTCATCTGATTCTTTTTATCTTGACCATTGATTCTATTTAATCAACGGCCTGGATTGGTCCCTAGGTTCGCATATATTGACGTGGGTTTCATTTGAACCTAATCCTATATATATATATGCGCGTGCGCGTGTGTGTGGATCCAATGGGTCCACTTCTTATAATGAGTCCGTAAGGTCAAATCACAACCATCCAATACATATACATTAGATCCAATGGATATAAATTAGTTTGGGTGACAAATACATCTATGTCTTTCTAAATGTGCATCAATGGATTTTTAAATATGTACCAATTAACATTTAAATGAGCATTAATATTATTAACTAATATAAATTACATCATTTATCTTTCTCTCTCTTCTCAAATAATAATTCTCATCTATTGAAATCTCTTTATAAGTCTCAAGAAATATAAATATTGCCAAAATAAATTACACCATATTATTCCTTACGACCCAAAGAACAATACTCGTACTATTTTTCCAACAAATTTGTACATTTAGAAATTCTAATTGAAATTATTGCGAAAAACCAAATAATAAAATATAGAAATTCACTGCACATTTACACGCATGTTATTGGACATTTTGAATTATATTGATGCATTATTAGAATGACAACGATGTTTGAATTATATGTCATGTTTCTCCAATTCAAATTCCAACAGTTTCATTGCAAATTTAGTCATTTATTAAATACACATTTACATGTCCGTTGATGCACAATTAGTAGTACAAGTAAACAATAATACATGATATATGTTTATTAGTCAACCATCCTCCATTCGATTTATATCCATCAGATCTAAATCTAGTGAGTGACGGGGATTTTGCCCTATGAACTCATTTTAATAATTGGACCAATTGGATCCAATTCCTATATATATATATATATATACACACACACACACACACACACACACACACACACACACACACACATACGGTGTTAATGATTCTCTTAGTATATTAACAAGGGAACTCACAATCTCTCGTTATTTTGGCATTAAAAAAAATCTAATCTAATGTAATAGCATTAATAAATTGATATAATGTCATTTCATATTATATGACGTTCATAAGTAATTCATTAATTTACACCATTAAAAAGCCGACCAAATATATATATATATATATATATATGTGTGTGTGTGTGTGTGTGTGTAGGGGTGGGTTCTAATGAGAACCCTCCCTTATTTGCAAAGATGCGAACTGGTGCTTTTATTATATATCAGCAATGCTTGTATTATATAGTCACAGTACTTTATTAATATTTTAGTTATATACACCAACAGTGCTTTTATTATATAATTTCAATTCTTTTAATCAAATAAGAAAATATACAAAAAACCTAATCCATCCATTTAATTAGATCTAAGGCCCATAATTGACCTTAGGTTCACAAATAAGGACATGGTTCTCATTTGAACTTAACTAGTACTGTGCCCGTGCGTTGCACGGTAACTTTTTATTTTATTTTTTAAAAATAAATATGATTGGATTTGAATGTGTTAAAATACTTAATTAATTATTGTATACATGTACATTTAAGTTATATATATATATATATATATATATATATATATATATATATATATATATATATATATATATATATATATATATATATATATATACTTGCGTCTGATATTACCGTCAATATATTCTCTATCATCTAACAATAATCATAGAGATTAACATGTATCTTGATATGTATCACATTGCTTGTCGTTAACTTTTTTAATATCAACGTGACATTGGGATCCTCGAATTACATTTAAGAGACCAAGCATAAAAGTTATCATCTGATTCTTCGTGCTAATGAGAACAAATCTAGCTGCCTAGGTATCCATTCTTTTGTTGTTGAGTTCCAAACAAAGTTATGAGAAAACTCAATATAAATCAAACTCCGTGTTTACAAATATTTTCTATTCGTCTCGAACCAACCTAAAAAATGCTATAATGTGCTGATTTGCATATCACGTCCAACTGATTATTATTATTATACAATACATTATACTCTTCTGGAAGATGAAAACTCAAACGCATGACATGTAGAGATATATTAGATTTAATAACCTAATATTCCCCACGCCACTTCGCATGGAGAAATGTAACGACAATCATAATGCATGTTTATCTCATTGATCCTTTTATCCTATGCATCCCTGTTCTTTTTCTAATAGAATGTTGCAGTGATCCTATCGTTACCTTTATTGATATATTTGAACAAATGAGCTCCATACTTCAGCAATAAACAAAGATTATATAGAACGACCACCGGTTATTTAGCTAAATACCATTTTTTGTAACAATTCTTACAGTTTCTCTACATTTATATACTGAGTAACCATCATTATTGACAGTAATAGTATCTACAAACTTCTTTGGAAAATGTTTTGTGCGATTTCTATCAACATTGCAAGGAGACAATTTTCGTAAATGACCACATGGTTCATGAATCATCAAATTCGATAAAGCGAAATAATATATTGAATCTTCTTTTTCATTAGGGATTTTAGCTGAAATGATTCGATCAATAGCATCAACATTTGGAAATGTCTTGCTTTGATAGAAAATGATGTATGTACGCATGAGGAAGACCTCTCTTTGGAACTCCACAGTGTAAATAACTTTAAAAAAATTTATAAAATATAAATTAATGATAAATTAAAAATAATAAATATTAATAATTTATTACTCTTAGATTAAATAAAATGAAAACATACAATTTCTTTATACCCACCTAAAATAATTTATCCAAAAATTCTGTTATCACGTAAATCTCTCGTCAAAGTGTCTAACTTGGTTGAGAGATTTACGTGAAGTCTCTGATGAAAAAAAAAGTGAATGCTATTGAAAATAACAATGGATATTTTAAAGTAAGGTACGAAGGATGAAACTCGTTGATACGTTTCAGATTACCAGATCTCTTTCCTACTATATTATCCATCCTGCCACACTGAGTATCAAGATCACCAACAACAAATATAGAAAACTCGTCCACTTCTGAAAGATTGTGCGTCCTTCCACCCTTATCTCTTCTCCTAAGTAGACAGAACTTCACTTTAATAACATCATCTCCTCTAAACGTTTGTTTGACCATTTTAAACGACTTGATATAGCAACGTACAATTAACCATGACTGAAAACTGACTTATTTAGGAAAATATTTGTTTGGTAATTCTAAACTTTTGCAACACCATCATCTCCGAAAATATTTATTTGATCATTCTAAACGAATTATTTTACTATCCAGCATGAATTGTAGGTATGCTACAAATTTGGTATGAAGAGAATTTTTTACATTGTTACCTCTATATAGTGAGCAAATAATAGTATAAGTATACGAAACAAAATATGAATATTCCAATGAAGTTAAAGTGATTGGTATGTAAAACGTAAATGCATATCTAATGGAATTATCTAGATTTTGAATTTCAATATAAATTAAGTATGTCATGAATGTTTTCAAGATTACAGTCATTAGTTTCCCTTCTTGGTTTTGGGATTAGTTGATCTTTTTACGAAACTATTATAGTTGATGTCACAGTGTTCATTCCACTCGATGATAGTTTCGGACTTGTGTTGTTTTGCATTACTGAGATAGTAACAAAATATATTATTTTATAAAACTAATTCAAATCAAAAGTATTGAATCGTAATAATATTTTATAAATAACATGTTGATAGCCAATAAAACAAATGCTACATTGTATTGCACTGTGCAATTTTGCATATTTTATTAAAAAGTGGTCAAATTATTTTTGAGAAAAAATGACAAATTTCATATTATTGGACTCATAATAAAAACAAATATATATATATATATATATATATATATATATATATATATATATATATTCAAATGATCTTATTAATTTTTTTTATATATTAATTAGGGTATCCATCCTAATTATGTTAAGAAAATTCTTACATAAATAAGAAAGAAACTAAATCATCATTAATATTAAATATTATTTATGAGATCAATTCAAAAAAAAAAAGTATTGAATCGTAATAATATTTGATAGATAACACGTTGATAGCCAATAAAATAATACTAAATTATGTTATCATTTTTATATAATCTAATTTAAAAAAGTGGTCAAATTACTTTTGATATTATTTGGACTCACAATTAAAAAAAACAAAAAAACAAAAAATAAAATAAAATAATATTTATATGTACTGTTAGTATATATATATATATATATATATATATATATATATATATATATATATATATATATATATATATATTTATTTAAAGGATCTTGTTATTTTTAATATTAATTAGGGTATTTATCCTAATTATATTAAGTAAATTCATATATAATAAAAAAAATAATCCTACGTGACTTTTTCTCTCTCTTACATGGTTTTTTTAGGTCTACTATAATTTCGTGTGAAGATAAATTTTTTTTCCTCCGCACAATGAGCAGATGATAGTATAAGTATTAAATTAAATATAAATATTACAATGTGTTGATCGATTAGTATGTAAAATATAAATGCATACCTAAGAGAATAAATTCGATTTTGAACTTCAATCGATATTAAGTATGACATTAATGCTTTCAAAATTACTTTTTTTAGCAAAATTTGCTTTCAAAGGCGGCCTTCCCCTTTTTTTGTTTTTGAATTAGTTTGATATTTTTTAAAATCTATTGTAGTTGATGTCATAATGTTCATCCCACTTGGTGCTGGGTTTGCACTTGTATTGTTTTAAGTGGTTTTTGAGATAATAACAAAATACATTATTTTATAAAACCAATTCAAATAAAAAAGTGTTGAATTGTAATAATATTTTATAAACAACATGTTGATAGCAATAAGAAATAATATCAAATTATATTATATTGTGCATTTTTGTATAATTTAATTAAATAAAGTGATCAAATTATTTTTGAGAAAAAATGACAAATTTGATATTGTTGGACTTGGAATGAAAAAATAATGAAAAAACGTAAAAGAAAAAAACTCATAATAAAAATTAAAATAACATATAAGTGATTATATATATATATATATATATATATTATATTATAATATATATATATATATATATATATATATAATATTAATTTTATTATAATGTTAATTAGAGTATCTATCCTAATTATGTTAAGAAGATTCCTACATAATTAAAAAAAGAAACTAATCCTAGGTGAATCAAATCATCATTAATATTAATTATGGTATCTATCATAACAATTATGTTAATAAAACTTCTACATAACTAAAAAAAAAAAAATCCTACTTGTCATTTTTGTGCATTTTTGTATAAATTTAATTAAATAAAGTGATCAAGTTATTTTTGAAAAAAAAAATGACAAATTTGATATTGTTGAATTTGAATGAAAAAAAATAATGAAAAAACGTAAACGAAAAAAAGCTCATAATATAAATTAAAATAACATATAAGTGATGTATTATATATATATAATATATATATATATATATATATATATATAGTATATATATATATATATATATATATATATATATATATATATATATATATAATATTAAATTCTTATTATAATGTTATTTAGAGTATCTATCCTAATTATGTTCAAGAAGATTCCTACATAATTAAAAAAAGAAAACCTATTCCTAGGTGAATCAAATCATCATTAATATTAAACTATGGTATCTATCATAATTATGTTAATAAAACTCCTACATAACTAAAAATAGAAAATAATCCTACGTGGCATTCCACTCATATTTTTTTCTCTCTCCAGACCTCTACTTTAAGTATATTATATATATAGATAAATGTACTAGTAATATTTCATTCTTCGTCGTGGCTTCAATAAGTTATTCAATTTGTCATTTATTCTAAATGTATCACAACAATTTAACAAGGTTATCACCTTCTCTCGCACCTCAAATGCCCTCTCTCAGCACTCTTTTTGGCCGCCAACTCCCTACTGCTGCAATTGCTTCGTTTTTCGACGATCTTTTGGCAGTCAACCTCACCGCCATTCTTTTCAAGGCAACTTTACTCTACAATTCTCCCTCAATTGCCAATGGAAAACCCTATAGACCACCAGAACCTAGTACACTGTCGCCATATATTTAAATTCCGCCCCTTTTTTCAGCCAACTCCCAACATCCTCTCCCCAAACTGAATGGGTTCGAGGGGGCCTGCAGTATCACTTACCACAAACAGATATCTGGCTAGCGCTATTGGATGATATAATTAATCATCCAACAACTATTATTTATGTTACTTTTTAATTAATTCCAACCATATTCTTAAAAAGGGAAAAAAAAAATTGTAATGTATAATAGTACTTATGCATGTTTTTTTTGGGTTTACATACTAATTTTTTTTCTTTTTGTAATTTAACGTATCTTATACTATACGAGATTGTGAAAGTTCTTACTGCGGTCAACCATCTCTCCCCAACTTGTCAGACCTCACTTGAACTCGCGAAGTGAGGTTATATCTTTTCAAACGCGTATATTTCATGATGGCATTTTATCAAAAACTTACCTGGATTTTTTAATTTTCATAATTTAATAAATTACTGGTTTTGAATCTATTTTTAATGTATATTATATCAAATTAGTAATTTTTTTGACAATAAGAAAGATTTTAGGTAACACACACACACACACACACACACACACACACACACACACACACACCACACACATATATATATATATATAATATTACATATATATATATAAATGAGAAACCCAGTCATTATATGTGAACCTAGGGACTCATCTTGACCATTAGATTGGATAATTTTGATGGTTGAGATCATGACATGTCAGCATGGTAATAATGTAAAAAAATGCATTAATTAATTAAAAAGGGTATTTTGGACATAAATCAACGTTTACAAAGAGCACTACATTGTTCTTTAGAAAGCAAAATATATTAAGAAAAAAAATACTACGATTGTATACAAAAAGCATCGCAAATTTCGTCTATAAACTGCAAATTCAAAATTTTGAAATAAAACTCAAATTTTCAACAAACCATAACTTTTTCAAATTTTATTCGTTTTGAATGAAATATATATCAAATTAATCACATTCTCAAGATCTAAAAATTTAAGATACATATTGCATGTTTTAGAACGTAAGAATATATATATATATAATTAAATTAAAAAAATTGGATAGTAAAAGCATCGCACATGACTGATTTTAGCACTACAGTACTGTATAAAAAGCACAATGAATCTGGACATAATTGCACTGTGCAATATTTGGAGTGCTTTTTCTTATATTGTTATGGTGCTTTTGAACTACACTAAACACTGCTTTTTTTGAATGAAAAAATAATCGGCCAACATCGCCGCCGAGTTTCACCATCGCAGCCATCCGAATCAACCCCGACAATCCAAATCGCCACCACCCAACGACCCTACTTTCGCCGTTCGCCGAGCCCGATTCGCGGCAACCTAAGTTGAAATGCGAATAAATCCCAGCCAACCAACCCAAATCACGCTGAATCACCAAAATAACACAGGAAAAATAGGTATTTACGGACCCAAGAAGGAGGAATCAGCCGCCGGTCCCCAATGACACCCCGCAGCGACAGGGAGGTGACGGTGAACCGGGCGGAGATCGGCGACAGGCAGGAGATCGGCGAACTCTCCATCCCTCAGAACGTCGCCCGACTGCTGGAAGTGCGGCGTTGCCCCAGATTTCCCAATTTCAGAAATTGGCGACCCGCAGCACCGGCGAACAGACGGCGATGGCGACGGCTCCAGCGGTGATGGCGTTCGGCGGCTCTTCCGGCGAATGTGGGCAGTTGCGTCGAAGGCGACGGCTTCAAAATCGGCTTTAATCCTGGCCTTAGATTTTTTCTAATCCTGCGTCCAAGGCGACGGCTTCAATCGGCGGGCACCAGCACTCGTCCGCGCGGCGGCCATGGAGGACTCGGTGACGGTGTCCGTTGGGGAGAAGACGCAGAGGTTCGCGAGGCCGCGCGGCGGCTGAGCTTGGTGGAGAGAGTGACGGCTGAGCTTGGTGGAGAGAGGGCCGCGCGGCGGCGGGCTTGGTGGAGAAGGGATGAGTTTGGATTTTGGGAAGAGATAAGGTTTGGGGG
>BMAC01000086.1:346449-447935 GCA_014905375.1 Phtheirospermum japonicum | reverse complement strand
TTTTTTAATTTTGAAGTCTTTAATATCAAATACCGACCTCATTAAATCATCAAGGGAATTCAAATTCCCTAAGTGATTGACTAAGGAAACTCAAACTCTCTAGGTATTTTAACATTATAAATAATTTAAGAATCATCTATTTTAATTCCATTTTTTTCATAATTGAGCACCGAGACTTTGAATTCCCTCAGTCAATGACCTAGCGATTTATAATTCCTCGGTAATTGAATGAGGGATATAAAAATCCCTTATTATTATTTTTTAATATTTCTTAAGTTGAAATCTCCATTTTGTCGAGGGATCTAATCTCTCCATAATCTATCTCGGCATCTCACTCGGAAACTATGACGATAAATATTGGCGCCAATACACTGAGAGATTCACCAAGGGACTATGTACCTAGAGGTAAATCCCTCAAAGTTTCTCTTAGTGTTTACCGAGGGACTGGATCCCTTTGTAAAACCCTTCGATAATCTGCTTTTTTTGAAGTGGAATATAATGTGTTATTTTCTAGAATATTTGTTCAACCATTTTTAAAAAGACATTAAACATAATATGCATCATTGTCTATCCTTACTAGATACGTGGCAAAAGACTATTGAGTTAAAATTGAAGGAATGATACCTTTGAGAAGAATAAAAACGCCATATGATTTTCCTATATTAGGGTTATACTTATCCGACTAATAACAAAAATGGCAATTTCACTTTTATAAATGCTCAACATATTCTATATGATTACATAAGCTCTTATTTTTAAGTCAGAAATTATATAATGAGCAAGTAAAAAAGAAAACAACACGTAAAACGTCTACAAAATAATAATATATACAATATAATAACGCATCTATATTCATTTTAGAGGTCCATAAATATAATATAATTACATTACACATAAATATAACATTTAATAAGGCATTCTGAAAATTCCGGGGACATAGAACGAATATGTTTACACGTGATACATGATATTAAGAATATTTGTATCTCAATTCTTGAAGTTAGATGTTAACAAGGTAACGTGGAATTACGGATTCGTCTTGTGTATGAGAATGTTGTAATGCAACTATGGTTTGAATTTGAAGTCGTTTGACCTAGTTCGGACCGAAAATGAGAAAGTTGTACGCTTTTGAAAATCTAATAAAGTATTTGGGGTCAATAAGAAATTTAAGGAACTTTCAAAGTTCATGGGGCCAGTATGAGATTTTCTGAAAGCTAATTTGGGGTCAATTCGGAATAAACCAACACTTAGAATAAACTGAAACTTAGAGGGGTCAAACTAAAATTCTTAAAATTTTTAATCAAGTCTAACACTCTATTTAATTCTCAAAAGCCAATCTATTAACTTTTAACCCATTTCATTTCTACCAGAAATTTTACATTGTCATCTACCACCTCCGTTTTCTCTCTCCGACGACATCTGCCACTAGTAACCACCTAAAACACACACAGAACACACATTGGAAAACACACAGAAACACTCACGGTTATAAAACAGACATCACATACACATCACACACAGTCACTTATCAAAACCAAAACCCGAGTTTACCATGTAAAGGGCATTGGAATAGTATAAAATTTGTAAGCTTCCCATGACCCGACAGTCAAAACGAGAGGTTGCTGGCAAGCTCCAGTTCTTAGCATCGTTCCGGCTATTCCAGCATCAATTCATGGCCCAAATTTATATCTGTATTTCTGAATACGAGGTGGAAGGATTTGTGTGAATTGATTCCATATTGAAAAAAGAATATTCATTCATCAAATCATTCACTCTATAGTCCAATAGATCTTTCTAAAAATATCTAATTAATTGGATGAGATAAAGATAGGGTCCCATTCTACACGTTAATACGGGCAAAGATGAAATTTATAGTAAAAGGATTGGAAAATCAAAATTTACTCATTAATACAATTAATAGACATTAAAGTTACAAAGATAAATCGACAAATTTTCAAAAATTCCTTGCCGACGGTTTGCCACCCTTGCTGCCTATAACTATATTGTTGTTGTTGTTGTTGTTGTTGTTGTTGGTGGTGGTGGTGGTGGTGGTGGTGGTGTTGTTGTACCTATATAAACAGATTTAAAAAATTAATTATATATATATATATATATATATATATATATATATATATATATTTAATTTTATGAATAAAGTTAATTTATAATTTAATTATTAAAATATTATATATCAATTCAAAAAGTTTGTATAGACACTTGCACAGATATATTTTGATATTTTTCCGTTTGTATAAAAAATAGGAATTAGATTGATTTTATATTAAGTTTAATGGTTATAAAAGGTTTACCTGCGGCCATTCGCAGTGACTGTAGAAGCACCCTTATTAGTTTGCCCACATGAGTACTTTTATTTTTAAATTAAATGATCAATAACAAGATTGATCATTTATTTTTTAACAAAATGTTTTCTAATTTTGTATTGGAGATTCATCAGTTTTCAACATTTGTTTGTTACTAGGATTCATTAGGGTACGATTGGATATACTTTCGTTCATATTCGTTTCGTTTCACTAGAAAATAGTGAAAATGAAAATTTTAGGGAGACAAGGTTTTTTGATAAGATAATGATTGAATAAAATTTGTATATTTTTGAGTAAGTGATTGGATATAAAATTATTTGGTAAATAGAATTTCAAATGAAACCTACAAAGTTTTTGTGTGGTGAGAATTAATGACGGTGGAAAAACGAGAGAGATAAAATAAAAGAAAGTTTTTGTGTGGTAGAAAATTAGTGCTAGTTGAGAGATAAGATTGAGGAGGGAAATAAATGAAAGAGAAATGATAAAAAATTTTTTTTAGTAAAAAAGTGAAATATATTTTTTGAATTGTAAACAATTATTTGTTTGCCACTTGAGGGAAACAAAAATTTCTGGTTTCCAATCGCACCAATATCTTCCAATTTTATGTCGGAGGTAGGGATAGCAATTTAGCCCCGCCCTGCCCTGGTGTGAGCCTGTCTCTTATACACATCTAGATGTGTATAAGAGACAGGGGCGGGGCGGGTTCGGGTACCACTTCCGCCCCGCGGGTACCCGCCTCGCCCTGCACAATATCTTTTTTTAAAATATTTTTTATATGTTGTATATATATAATTTATATATTATTCATATTCTTATAAACTTAATATTATATTTAACATTTATACATTGATAATGATATTTTTTTATAAATAATATACATTAATAAAATAAATGATAAATAAGCTTATAAATAAGCTAATAAATATATAATAAATTTATTTTCTTGGTTGATTGTTGTTTTTATTAAATTTGTAGTTTTATGTTTAATTTTTATAGTAATATTTTAATTTTTTGTATTAATAATAATTGATATTTTATAATTAAAAATAAAAAATTCGTATAGGCGGGTCGCTCCGACCCAACCCGTGACATGTGACGGTTCGCCCCGCCCTGTGAGGTTGACGGGGCGGGTCTAGGTCTCGTAGTACCCGACCCGCTCCGCCCCATTGCCATCCCTAATAGGTGGTTATCACTTTAAATAAAAAATTTATTAATATTTAATTGGATGTTCATATAATATGTTACTCAGTGAAAAGTTTTCTAATTAATATATTTAACTTAAATGAAGCGCTTAAATGACCACAAGGTGCACAATATGAAACTGTTAGATTTTCTTTTTTATGTATTCTTTTCAAACAGAAAAAAAAATAAAATGAAAACGCTCCTTAAATATGTGCTCAGTTGCACATTAAATGTACTTTAAAGGGGTGTAAATGAGACATTTAGTGAATCTACTACCTACACGGACATTTTTGTTGGCCTAAGTGCCATTATCTCCTAGGGGAACAATTTGTATTTTCTGTTTCAAATTATATCATGGGAAACATTTCCTCAAATTTTCGCATCACAGACATAGTATAATTTATACACTGTAAACACAAACAAAGTACATGTTCGGAATAATTTGTATTTTCTGTTTCAAATTACATCATGTCGTGAAATATTTCCTGAAATTCTTCACAATAAAATTCATGACAATTCAAAATTAAATGTAATAATCACAAGTTACAGTTCACAAGTTTAAATCTATTGTACGAGTCAAAATTCAAAATAACATAGATCCATAAATTTATTAGTCAAATAAAAAAGGAAAAATATTATTTGCCACCTGTAGCGTTTTAATGGTTTGCAACCTAATGTTTTTTTGGTTGTTATTAACAACCCAAAGTATGTGGGTTTTACTCTTTGCACCTTCAGACTATTTTTTATTCAAAAAAATAGTTGAATCGAAGCACGTAAACCTCATGCCTCATCACCAAATTCTTATGTTGACAACATGATTTTAGAATGAGGCATGAGGTTTACGTGGCTTCGATTCAACCATTTTTTGAATGAAAAATAGTTTGAAGGTTGCAAAGAGCAAAATCCGCATACTAAAAAAAAAAAAAACTAGGTTGCGAACCATAAAAACGCTACAAGTACAGGTGGCAAAGAGTTTTTTTTTCCTCAAATAAAAATACCATAAAGTATATTACAAAATCAAAATAATAAAAAAATAAGTCAAAAAACAACGTTGTTTCAGGCCATAAAAATTAAAAGAAAAAACTGGCCCGACACCTAGGTTTTTCCAATAACGGATGAGATTTAGAATCTCGGTCATCGTTTATTTTATGATTTAGATACTTAATAATTAAATAATAGTTTTTTACATTTAATTCATATGTGATATTATTATATTCACTCACTTAATATCCAATACTAGAATTTAAAATTTCAACGAATCATATCTATGTTTGGGATATGGTTCTAAAATCGGGATTGTGATTCTAAATCTCAATTCACATTTGTTCAATGATTCAAATTTCCATATCTAACCCACAATTTTTTACATCTAACACCTATTATATACAAACATCTCTTTAATCATATTATCATTACATTCAAATAACTAAATATTGCTAATTAGAATATAATAATAACACAACATCATCCACAGTTCAGATATAATATTACATCAAATACAATATAATAATACATTATCATATATTTTTCAGACATGATTGCAGTATTAAGTAATTGATTCATTTTATAACAAATAAAGATTCTTATGATTCACATAATTATGAACCTCAAGATTATGAATATTAAGATTCAGGATCTCACTAAATTATAGTTCAAACTTGCCCTAAGACATCATGAACCCAAAATCGAAACCAATGGGTCGAACAAACATTTGTTTTAATTTACGGAGAAACCCCACACTCATTATCCTCTGGGTAAACAATGATTTTTATTTTATTTATGTTCAATGGAAGAGCCTACAATTAGGGATGACAATGGTGTGAGCGGCTGGTATCCCTACCTCTGTCTCCGCTACCCCTTGAAAAATTTATCTTCACCCCCAGTCAAATTATACTGGTATTCCTGCAATTGACCCCGCCCACAGGTGCACTACTCGCCCTCGCACCACCTGCAATACCCGATTATCCACCACCATTCGAAATACCTGATTCATACTCGCCTGCACTTGTCTTTACCTATCGCATATCAATTATTACTACTAAAAGGAGAATGAAAAATAAATTCATGGACTAGTTTGTTAGGTCTTCTTAAATGTAACAAAAGAAAGTTACAAGAATGTGAGTGGTAGGCATAATTTCTTATTTGTACACATATAATAATATATTAATATTATAAATAAATAAATAAATATTTAATTAATAATATATGCGAGTATGAAATAGGTATAAGTTCATGTGGGTACCCAACCTTACATGAGATGAGCTCAGTGCTTGGCCTTCCAGTCTAAAAACAACAATCATGCGAATTAGTAGCACTAAGGCGCGCATGGGCGTTGACCGCGTGCCTGTTGAAGAATGAGTCGGTGACTCATAGGTAGTGATGAATATGAGTGCCACTGAAATTCCTGGGGTGAGGAGGTGTAGGAGGAGTCAGTTTTCTTTAGAGATCAAGGAAGAAATCGGACAATTATTGCTCTATTCGGGAATCTCCGGATCTATGCTTATTTTCAACTCCCCGAAGAGTTTTTTTGATTACTACACCCTTCCCCAAAGATGAGGAAAGGGGTAGTAATCAACAAAATGCTTCTGGGATTTGAAAATAAGCATAGATCTAGAGAGTTTCCTTCATTTTTCAACCCTACGCATTTGGGCGAGGAGAGATTCGAGCGGGCATATGTTCTGTCCTGAGGGAACTAGTTTAGCTGAAAAGACCTATGCAGGCTATGTTACAAGTATATAACACTCAGGTACATTTTTACTAAGAAAATGAAAGAAACCCCCAAAATGAATTTCTAAATTCTCATGGCAATCTATTATTCTCCTCATAAACATAAGAGAGGATTTGTATGAGATGATATCACGTATGAATTGGGACATTAGCACTATTTCAAAAAACCAGATGAGGGAGCCCGGGAGAGCCGCCTGTCTACTCTATTTTGAACTAAGTCATCATAAAGACTTTTCATAAAGGGCAACACTCTTGTTAGGCCGGACTAACGGATCATCCGTTAGGCCAAAATTTCATATCAATACATTGTAGTTCAAAAACTAATACATTATAATAAAAAACCAATACATCATAGTACAAAAACATTACAGTACAAAAATCAATACATCATAGCACGGGTTAGAGATTTATGAAAAACTAATACTTACAGTACAAAAACCAATACATCACAGTACAAAAATTAATATATTATATTAACGGGTCAGATGGTCTAATGAGTCATAACCCATTAATTTGGCCTAACACAAGTGTTTGCCTTTCATAAATTCTTTGTTTTTTGGGACACCCGTTCCCACCGCGCTCATGACCATTCTCAAGAACTAAAAAGACTGAGTTGCGAGACCAAAGTCCGTGGAAAATGAGAAGATTAAGATGACACAAGTCTTCCTAACTCTACTGGTAAAACAGATACGGAGGCTAGCTGTAATGTCTTGCATGTTGGTCTCTCTTACCACTAGGGGCTCTTTTATAATTATATATGTTAGTGGTCCTATCCAAGGTTTCTTTCAGCCCTTTTGCTAGATTCTTAATCCGCAGCCCTCCTTCATATGCCTTTGATTTATTATTTATTGCAAAGTGGGACCAGACTTCGATCCTCCTTGGAGAGCACTTCTAAAAGATCTGAAAAGGTTTTTAAGGGGAAACCATTAGGAATGCTCAACCCTACCAGGCTTGGGCCCATATCCTTGATCTATGGATTTTGTTCAGATTGGTTAAAGTCGAATTTGTGACTCAGTTTTGTTGCTGTCACGGGCTTTATGCAATTAATAAGATTAGAAGGAACCCTAAAGGAGAACTGCCTATGGTCATGTTCTTAATGAAGTTTTCTCTAAGAGGTTCATAGCACCTCGACTCGAGTTTCCATTGTAGGTTACTTGCATTTTCATGTATCTCAGTGTGGTAGGTTACACGTTCCACTGTGCCGAGATGGCAGATTATTGGTCTCATCTAAGAAGGCCAGAGTTAAGAGAATAAGTTCTAGAACACCATAAACTCCTACTCGGATCACTAAGATCTTATACCACTTTACTCTGTTAATTGGATAGGCTACTTTAAATTTCCTAGGACATGCAAAAAGTAATAATAGATCTCGTCGGGAACCTTTGAGAGCCATCGGGCGATACTAGTTATCAGTTCAGAGAGATGCCGGGCCAGTAAGCTGGCCCTTAGGAAGAGGTCAAATAGAAACAACTTGAATTCGCATGTCTCAACAACACAAAATGAGGGTTTTGCGCTGCAGCCACTACTTTTTTGACTTCTTTTTATGCAAGACTTGAAACAACAGTCAAAAAAAAAAAACATCAATACTTTTTCTTTCAAAGAATATCTTGTTCTATCTTTGATAAGGGTGTTATACCACCACCTATCAGGCCCGGTGAGTGGTCTACAGAGCTACATCCTTTTTTCAAATCCATCCAAGGCTTTCCATTCCACTCTAGTCTAGACAAAACTATTGCATGAAAGCCATTCCATTTTTTTTCTTTCAGCAAGTAGGCATCCTTTCTTCAAACGGAAGGAACACAGATAGTATAGTCATTCGATCCAAAATTCTTTATTTAGATTTGAATATCTTATTTCCTCCCTGAGGAGTCTGTTTATTCTCTCTGGCTAGGTCTCGATTCAGAAAGATGAAGGTCCCAAAAGTATAAAATTTCTTGTTTATTTCATTTTTGAATTGCGTTGTGTCTAAAACTATTAGCTACGTTCATGGGCAAAGAGACTAAGGCCAGGTATGTGTGTTGAGAAAGATTCCTAGATTAATACTTAACAAGAACCTATGGTTCAATCTAGATACTCACTGAATGGTTTAGGATAATATTAATAGGATTGAGACTATATAAGCTCATATCGGCTAACACAACTAATAGGCTGAAGAAGTAATGTAACTCGATTATTCTAAAATGGACGGCAGTCTTTTTCCTTTTCATCTTCTTAAGATAACAAGTGAGAAATCGGATCGAGAAAGCACCGCCCAATCTCTTCCTTCAACGATCCGGTCCTAATATCACTCTGATGATAAGAAAAAGAAGGAGTGCGACGCGATGGCTTATATGCGACCTGTGGCCCACGCCTCCTATTTTTCAAGCGGGCAGCGTGAACGCCATCCTCATTCCTGGGGGGTGCATTATCGTATTCCTTTGAAAACCCACAATACCATACTTGTCTCCATCCTCATTCCCATTTAAAGCGGGTAATACCCATCCCTTTTAGGACGAGTGCGAACGGATAACAATTTCAATCAGGTTTATCGTCATCCCTACTCACAACCATCACCCTTAGATGCGTACTAACTAAACCTAAGTTTTAAATAATAGTCTGTAAATTTTATTAGTCATTTAAATAATAATAGACAAATTATGTACTAAAAGGCTTGATTTAGTGGTGAAAGAAATGAGTACTCAAACTATTGGAGTCTTTAAGATTTATAATTCACCTTAATTCACTATTCCACCATATGAAAGGCAAGTCGAAGTGTCTTAATAACATGGTGTGTAGACTTGCATTATACCGATAAATTAATACTCCCTCCGATTCACAGTACTTGTTGATTTAATATTGTGCAAGAATTAAGAAATTAAGGTAAATGACTATACTATATATCATTATCAACACATACATTTCGTTTTTAAGAAAGACACTTTATAATGTATATAGGCAAATGAGAAAGGGTAAAATTAAAAAAATGTGTACAAAATTATTTTTTAAATGTAGAACAATGACCTGCTAAGTTAACATATGACCTGCTAATTATGTGAATCAACAATTTTCTTTGAAACAACAAACATTGTAAAACGGAGGGGGTACTAATATAATTACAATGACCTGCTAAGTTAACATATCACAATAGATTAATTATCTGTATTCACTAATAATCTAAAGTTTTTGTATGAGTTATGTGTTAAAGTAGTACGAGATTGTTGGATGGACTTTCATTTTATAGAGAATAGCCTGAATTTTTTTTATTTTGAAAATAATAATGAATTGTAGGAGTGATTGGTTAATAATGATAGTTTATATGATATAATCATAATCAAATAATTATTGAAAACGATATGTGGTTAGAAATATTTGAGCTGGTAAATAATAAGTTTGTAGTAATATATTCTTTTAATACTAAAGTGTGTAGATATGATTGAAAATAAAAAATATGAGAATAAGCAAATAATAAATTTTCTGAAATTTATATATAAATTATAAATTAGCATTAAAAAATGTTGAAGTGAAATGGAAATAGAAGTTTTCTACATCTAATCACAACATTATATCTTTTTGTTTGAGGTGAGATCTTGTAGTAGAATTCAACCGAGTGTTTAGTTAAATTTGTTTAAAAGATCTTATTGTAAAAGTAAAAACAGAAAAGAATGAAGAAAAAGAGAGGCGGAGCAAGATTAGGGTTCTCATTAATTAAGGGGCCCTTTATATAGGGTACCAATTACATAGTTTCATAATTACATAAGGCTAAAGAATACCTAAATTACCCTCATACTTGACTTATTGATAAGGACACACTAAATGTGTAATTCCTTTATAACTCCCCCTTGTGTCGAGTCAACAAGTAAAATGGTGCATGAGTAGTTGCCTCATTAAAAACCTTTTCCAAGTAACAAATCCCAATGGGAAAAATAAAACTTGGTCGAAGGGAAAAAGAGTACAACGCACCTAATGATAACACCTGTCCCACTGATACGTACATCTCAAGAGAGCTCAGAAAGTCTTCGCATACCTATACTCTTCACATGTTTCTCAAATATGGCTTGAGGCAGTGATTTGGTAAACATATCAGCCACGTTTTCTTCGAAGGTCACTTGAGTAACTTGAATCTTGAGAATTGCCTGTTGTTGCTGATTATAGAAAAACCTTGGTGATATATGCTTTGTGTTGTCACCTTTGATGAAGCCCAATTTCATCTGTTCAATGCAAGCCGCATTATCTTCATAAATACAAGTAGGCTCTTCAGTGGTAGACCTCAAACAACTAGTCCCTCGAATATGAGTGATGATAGACCTTAACCATACACACTCACGAACTGCCTCATGAAGAGAAATGATCTCTGAGTGATTTGCAGAGGCATATACAAGAGTTTATTTGGCTGATCTCCAGGATATCGCTGTGTTCCCCATGGTAAATACATAACCAGTTTGAGAACGTCCTTTATGTGGGTCTGAGAGATATCCAGCATCAGCAAAGCCAACCAAAACATTATTAGGTGTTTCAGTGTACGGGGTGACACTCTTGATTTTGACATTTTCTTTAGGGGATACAAATTCATCTGTGGCCCCCCTTGTCTTTCTACAAGGGAAGAACAAACCCATGTCAATGGTTCCTTTCAGATATCGAAATGTGTTCTTGATACCATTCCATTGACGCCGCGTTGGCCCTGAGCTAAATCTTGCTAACAAGTTCACTGATAATGAAATATCTGGTCGTGTGCATTGAGCTAAGTATAATAATGCGCCTATTGCACTTAGATAGGGAATTTCAGCTCCCAATAGCTCTTTGTCATCTTTCTTTGGACAAAATGGATCTTTCTTTACATCCAATTTCTGACCGATCATGGGAGTGCTAACCGGGTGCACTTTATCCATATTAAATCGTCTGAGCATCTTTTGGATATATGCAGACTGGTGGATTAGTATTCCACAAGCTCGGTGTTCTAGTTCGATGCCTAGACAAATTCGAGTTTTCCCAGGATCTTTCATCTCAAATTTGGATTTCAAATATCTAGAGGTTTCTATTATTTCATCAAGAGTACCTATTATGTTCATATCATCGACATACACGTCTACAATTGCAAATCCAGAACTTGTTTTCTTTATAAAAATGCAAGGGCATAGTTCATCATTCTTATATCATTTCCTAATCAAGTAGTCACTTAAACGGGTCCAGATTATTTTAATCCATAAAGTGAGCGTTTCAATTTAATCGCAAATGCACTCCGTGGTTTAGAGTCACTTGACTTGGGTAATTGAAGGCCTTCAGTCACTTTCATATATATATATATATATATAGGGTTGGGTTCAAATGAGAACCCGTCATTATATGTGAACCTAGGGACTCATCTTGACCATTAGATTGGATAATCTTGATGGTTGAGATCATGACATGTCAGCATGGTAATAATGTAAAAAAATGCATTAATTAATTAAAAATGGTATTTTGGACATATATCAACGTTTACAAAGAGCACTACATTGTTCTTTAGAAAGTACAATAGATTAAGAAAAAAAACACTACGATTGTATACAAAAAGCATCACAAATTTCGTCTATAAACTGCAAATTCAAAAATTTGAAATGAAACTCAAATCTTCAACAAACCATAACTTTTTCAAATTTTATTCGTTTTGAATGAAATATATATCAAATTAATCACATTCTCAAGATCTGCAATTTAAGATACATATTGCATGTTTTAAAACGTATATATATATATATATATATATATATAATTAAATTAAAAAAATTGGACTGATTTTAGCACTACAGTACTGTGTAAAAAGCACAATGAACCTGGACATATAATTGCACTGTGCAATATTAGATCTAAGGTCAGGATTAGTCCCTAGGTTCACATATAATGACGGGGTTCTTATTTGAACCCAATCCTATATATATATATATATATATACATATCTGAATCAAGATCCTCATAGAAATATGCTGTAACCACACCCATGAGCTATATTTCCAATCCTTCGGATGCTACTAAGCTAATTAAATAGCGAAATGTAATAGCATCCATTACAAGAGAGTACGTCTCTTCGTAGTCAATTCCAGGGCGTTGTGAGAAACCTTGTGCTACAAGACGAGCTTTGTATCCCAGGACGTCATTTTTCTCATTAAACATTCTGACAAAAACTCATTTATGTCCTACATGCTTTACACTTGGCGGGGTTAGCACTACCGGGCCAAATACCCGTTTTTTTGCCAGAGAATCAAGTTCTGCCTGGATTGCTTCTTTCCATTTAGGCAAATATGCTCTTTGTTGACATTCAACAATAGAGCGTGGCCCTATGATTTCTTTAGCAACGGTGTATGCAAATACATCATCAATTTGCGTAGAAGATCTTTCCATCAACTCATACGCACTTTCATAATCTATTGAGATTTCTTTGTTCTCTGGAATCATATCAAACATCGGAGCGTCCTCCAGTAATGATTCATGGACATAACTATAATCATAGATAATATCATGAGAGGGATTCTATTCATTGATGATTAATGGATTAGGTTGTGCCGCACCTGCCCTCTTTTTCCTTGGGTGGGTGTCGATCGAACCAGGTGGCCTCCCCCTTTTCCTTTTTGGAGCCACAGCCTCAACCACACCTCCACTGTGTGTGGTTGCAGCGTCCCTTTCTGTGGTGCTGTGCCCATTATTGGGGACTTCTAACCTTGCAGGTACATTTGCAGCCGGTATATGTGATCTTGTTACTTTAGCGATATCAGCAAACGTATCAGGCATCAAATCTGCTACGTTCTGAAGATCAATTATTCTTTTTACTTCACTTTCACATTATGAAGTGCGGGGATCAAAATGAGACTGAGTGGAGACAGACCACAACAATTCCTGTCATTCCCTTAGAAAATCCTTTTTATTATCTCCACCTAACGGTGGGAAGACTGTCTCATCAAAGTGACAATCCGCAAATCGAGCGGTGAATAGATCGCCTGTCAAGGGTTCTAAATAGCGGATAATTGTTGGAGACTCATATCCAACATAAATACCTAATCGTCTTTGAGGACCCATTTTTGTGTGCTGTGGGGGCGCAATTGACACATATACTGCACAACCAAATATGAGTAATGGGAAATGCCAGGCTCATATCAAGTTACCAAATCGTACGCAGAAAATGGTTGGCTAGTAGTATGTCTAAAATGAATAAGTAGGGCTACATGCAATATGGCATAACCCCATGCAGAAATAGGCATGTAAGTGAGCATAACCAATGTCGAGCCACCATTTGTAGTCTTTTTATGGTGGCTTCTACAAGACCGTTTTGTATATGCACATAGGGTACGAGATGTTCAGCATCAATCCCGATTGACATACAATAATCATCAAATGCTTTTGATGTGAACTCTCCACCGTTATCAGTATTTATAGACTTGATAGGATGATCGGGGTGATGATCCCTTAAACGTATAATTTATGCTAGGAGTTTTGCAAAGGCATCATTTCGTGTGGACAATAGTGCGACATGGGACAAGCGTGTCGAAGCATCTACCGGAACCATAAAATATCTAAATGGTCCGCATTCTGGATGAATAGGTCCACAAATATCACCTTGGATTCTTTGTAAGAATGGAATGTTTTGCTTTGTATCTATAACATAGGAAGGTCTCGATCCTGTTTTTGCTAAAGAGCAGGCTTTGCAAAATGAGTGATGTACCTTTGAGATAGATATTTTGGCGGAGTGAGATGTAGGTAATGTATCTTGTGCTTAAGAAGTTATTAGCTACACTTGGGCAGCAATAGTACCGATATTGGGCAGTGCATCACGTTTATATCCCACTTTATGAGTCACTCAAAAGAAAGGATGTCCGTGTGAGTTTTTCAAAATATGGATCATCATGTCATGACCAGGATATCCAAGGTGGTCATGCCAAAGCATGTATGAGTCAGTGTCACATAGTTCGTTTTTGGTGACGACATAGGATTCAATAATCCTGATATTGGTGAGGTATAACCCACTAGATTGACTCATTAGTTTCTCTAAGAGTGCGTTTTCTTCCACATTCATTAGAGGTAATATATATATTCCTTTCCATTCTCACAATGAGTTTCCAAGTGATAGCTGTTGGCACGGATATCTTTAAAACTCAACAAGGTTCGATTTGCTCTAGGTGCATATAGAGCCTATGTGACTGTTATCATTGTGCCATTAGGCATCAAGAATTTGGCAGTTCCTCGCCCTTTGATTAGTTGGGATGTCCCAATCATCGTAGTCACAGATGAGCTATAAGGAATTAATTCAACAAATAATTATCTATTCTTTAAAATTGTGTGAGTAGTCCCATTATCAGCTAAGCACTCTATTTCGCCGCGCGACATTCCTACAAGTAGAAGTGGTGATAGTGTCATAAAAAGAGTTAGAGGAACTTCTCTAATTCACTAGATTGTTGTGGACGATCTAGAATGATATACTTCTCATTCGAATATGTAGCTCTATGCGTAAGATGTATTTTTGCACACCTTGTTTCTATATTTGAACCAAGCACATAGTTTTGTAAATAATAAATTCGAATACATTCAATAATTTAGAATAAAATCCAAAATTATTAATAAACTAATCAAATAAATGTCTTGTCCAAAATAATCTAATTCAAAAATACCAAACTCCATAGTCTGAATAAAATGAGGCAATAATGCCTTCACAAATTTCTTGAAAAATAAGTAWARAGATAAAGTAGATCACTCAAYATCYMYAACATCAAGTGACTGAGCAAGGTTCTTATTGCCATTGAAGTCCGTAATCATGAGGTTGACATCAGCATCATGATCTCCATTTTCCACATAGTGAGTCTCTTGTTCTTTAGACTCTCTAAGTTTCTTGTAGATGGGAGCAAGGTTCTTATTGCCATTGAAGTCCGCAATCGTGAGGTTGACATCAGCGTCAAGATCCCTATTTTCCACATAGTGAGTCTCTTGTTCTTTAGACTCTCTAAGTTTCTTGTAGATGGCTGCCACCTTATCACTAACGCGACAGTCTTGGTACCAATGCCTAGTGTCACCACATCTATAGCAAGGTTCATTCCCAACTCTCTCTCGTTTCTTTGAGGGTTTCTCGTGTGGTGCCTTGGTTTTATAACCACCAGGCCCAATATTACCATGGCCACTTGGGGCGCTACCACCATCTTTTCGCCATACATGGGGAGAGCCTCCACGACCCTTACCACGGCCTCTACTGCGGCCCCCATGGCCCCTGCCTCACGGTGCATAATTACCACTTTGAGGGGGATTAACACATCCAGTCCCCTTTACTTTGGGGTTATTTCCACTATTCAAGAGAACCTGATCATGCCTCTCAGCTACTTGCAGCATATTAATCAACTTATTAAAAGTTGTAATCCTTTTGTTATCATACTCGAGCCTGTACTGGTTCGCTAGTATAAGTGCTGAAGTAGGAAAAGTGGATAGAGTTTTTTGTATCATATCATCTTCCGTGATCTGCTTTCCATAGAAGGTAAGACGTGCTTTTAAGCGCAACATGTCCTTGTTGAAGTCATTGACCCTCTTATAGTCAAGTAAGCGGATTTCATTCCACTTAACGGTCAGTTCTGGAAGCAAAGTGTCATGTATGTTTCCAAAACGTCCCTTGAGGGCATCCCACAGTTCTTTGGGTGTCTTCAACTGAAGGTACTCCCAGTGTAATCTTGGGTCAATATGACGCCGCAAAAACATTAGGGCATTGGCTTTAGTTTTATCAGACGGTTCTTTGTCTGTTGGATCGGTGGATGGTATGATCGTGGATGTGAAATCCTTTCCCATGAAAGTAATTTCCACATCAGAAACCCAATGATAGTACTCAATTCCTTATGATTCCAATATTTCAAATTCGGGACGAGTGGGTTCAACCATCTGTAATAAAACAAGATTGGAGATATTTGAATTACGTAATTATAATGATTTATAATTCTCTTCAAGAACATGAATTAGATTATAAGATCGTAGGCCGCATATCATGTTTTTCGATACTTTGTGAAATTACGTTTATCACATGAAAATTTTATATTATTTTGTATTACTCATGAATTTTCATTATCACGAGCATACGCATATAAATATGATTAAATTATGCACCAAGGAAAATAAATATATAATCACATATGATGCATTGAAAAGATTTTAATTTAGTAATTAAAAGCACCAGATAACAAACTGATATTAAAAGAAGTAAATTAAAAACAAAGAATACAAGTAGTGAAGTGGTAGATGACAGGGTGTATGAAATAAAAGTACTTAGAGGACCCGGGTTCGACTGTGCCAAATGAAGTCTCCCCATTTTTTTTTTGGAACAGGAAATGAACAGTTATATAAAAACAAAAACAAATTCAAGTATGGTCAAGTAGTATATGCAGCCGAATGGTCATAGTAATCAAATATGCAAGCCCCAACCTGGGTTCGAATCTGGCCAGGCAAAGAACGCAATAGCAACATAAAATTTCCACAACACAGAACCAACATAAATTTCTTTTATCAGAACCAAAGAATAGAAGAACAAAATAAAAGCAACGCAATATTTTCACAACATAGAACCAACAGATTTTTTTTGGAATAGGAAAGGAACAGTTATATAAAAACAAAAATAGATTCAAGTATGGTCAAGTAGTATATGCAGCCGAACGGTCACAGTAATCAAATATGCAAGCCACAACCTGGGTTCGAATCTGGCCAGGCAAAGAATGCAATAGCAACGCAATATTTTCACAACACAGAACCAACATAATTTTTTTTAACAGACGCAATATTTTCACAACATAGAACCAACAGAACAACAACACTTTTTTTTTTACAGAAGCAAAACAACATAAAATTTCGGACGCAATTTCAGAACCAAAAAAACAGCAGAAATTTAATTTCACAAAATAGCAAAAATTGCAGAACAGCAGAACGCATAGATCCAAAACAGAAAATTTCACAATTTCACAGCAATTTAATTTCACAATACAGCAGAAATTGCAGAACAACAACACACAGATCCAAAACAGAAATTACAGAAATTCTGGACAACAACAACAGTTAATGGAGATAAATAAATAAAACCATGTATGCTACTAATATCATTAAGCCAAAAAGGAGTAAAAATTCATACCACAATTTACATCTAATATAAAGAAGAAAAGTGTACTGGAACTTGCTGTTCTTTGGGGAAATTTAAATCCATATAAATACTTCTTTTTAACTGACAGTACAAATAAAAACAAAATCGCATGTCCTTGAAATTATTAAGACAAATCATAAAATAAGAAATTATAATGAACCTATAGTTCCACTTAAAGAAAACAATGCTAATCATGGGATATTGAAAATACCTTGCAATATAGATACGATTCGTCCTTAAAAAGAATAGACCGTCCAAGAATTCTTCCGAGTTGCACGGTCGTCCTTCTCTATTTTTTTTTTTGAGAGCTAATACGTGCTGATAACGTGTAAAAGTAAAAGTAGAAAAGACTGAAGCAAAAGAGAGGCGGAGCAAGATTAGGGTCTCATTAATCAAGGGGCCCTTTATATAGGGTACCAATTACACACTTCCATAATTAAATAAGGCTAAAGAATACCTAAATTACCCTCATACTTGACTTGTTGATAAAGACACACTAAATGTGTAATTCCTTTAACACTTATAAACTTTTATATCTTATAAAAGGTTTTGAGAGATGATTAGAAGTTAGATCTTATTTCAAATATATGTTGTTAAAGTGTTTGAATTAAAAAGAATGTTTGAGTTTATAAATTATTTTCACATGTTACAATAAATAAGCTTATACAATGTTATAATATAAGTAGAGTGCAGTATTTAAGGTGTTTATAAGCTCTTAAATAATTTCTTTTCCTTTTTTTGATTTGTTCATTTTATAAGCTCTTAAGAAAATACCAAACAAATTTAAAAAATTAAAAAGATGAGTAGTAAACATCCGATAAGTATACACACTCCGGTTTGAGAGAGTATAACATGGACCCAGGTGCACCTTGAAAGGTGCACCCTGTAATTTAATTTATCATCGCATATAACTGACATATATCATCACATATAACTGGTACATATCATCACATATAACCGATACATATCATCACAAATAATTGAAATTCTAAATATAAAATTTAAAACCCTAAATTTTAAAAAAATAAACCTAAAATAAAAAATTAAACCCTAAAATGAAAAACTAAACCCCGAATTTGAATATTAAACTCTAAATTCTAAATTTCTATCATATATCATCATATATAACTGACACATATCATCACATATAACTAATACATATCATCACATATAACTGGTAGAATGATAGTGCCGGGACCCTAAAATGGAAAATTAAATAAAAAACTAAACCTTAAAATGAAAAACTAAACCCTAAAAATGGAATACCAAACCCTAAAATGTAAAATTAAACCTAAAATGGAAAAGTAAACCCTAAACTCTAAACCTTTGTCATATATCATCACATATAACAACCATATATCATCATGTATAACTGACATATATCATCAAGTATAACTGAATGATAATAAATTTTTACAGGGTGCACCTTATAAATTGCCGTCCGGTTTGGTAGGGATAAAAACTGATTTTACATGATTTAATGAAGGGTTTTTATGTGAATTCCATACTTTTCACATTTACATTTAATTTTTGTCCTATTAAAGCAAATCTATTTTGATTAATTAAAAAATAACAAAATTCCAAGATTAGTTTTTTTTTTGATAAATCTTGATGAACTAATACACACACACACACACACATGTGTGTGTGTGTGTGTGTAGGATTATATTTTAATCAATCTCTAAATGAGAATGTAAGAACCTGTTATATTATATTATATTATATGTAATGCTAATTTCATCAATGTAAAGTGATATTATTTTTTTCCAGAAATTTGTATTGTTATTTTCTGTTCCCTTAAATGTACCATTTTTATAATTAAAATTTCATACGACTCATAAATAGAAATGTATATTATATAATGTAGTAGGTTCTTACATTCCCACCTTGAGAATGGTTTCTATATGAACCCACTGATAAATACGGTTTTTATGCACATATTAAGACTTATTTGGTTAAGTTTCAACCACTATTTGTGCACTTATAACGTCTTTAACTTTATTTTTCTATTATTTGGATGTTATTATGTATTTGGTATTTTTATGATTATTTTTATAGGATTTTGAAATCAAATTGGGCTTAAAAGAGTATAAGGGTGAAAAGAATAAAGTTTTGAACAATGGATAAGGAAGAAAAGAGTCAATTGGGCCATTTTGAGAGCAAGCCCACAAGTGCACGGTGTGAACGAAGCCTAGAGACCCAGTCATGACCCCCTTCGTGGTCGCGACTCGGGTTGTTACTGGGTGCTATTTTAATGGAAAGTGATCGCGACCCCAGTAGAGGCGACTCGAGTCATTATTGGGTGATGTTTTAACGATAAGAGATTGCGACCCCTTTCGCGACTGGGTCAGAAATCGTTACAAAATACAGTTTAATATTGAAGATTTCATTCGGGGCTATAAAAAGAAGGCCTAAAACCAGTACAAGTACACCTTAGACACTTTGATATATCTTAGACATCTTTACATCCCACACACCACCCATCAGTAGAGAATAGTTTCAAATTTGTGAGTTAAAGAGCTTGGAGATTGATTCAGAGAAAAAACACTATGAGTACGAAGATTGAAGGATCCACACATTCCATATGGTTTTATCTCTTCTTAGTTTTTAATTATGACTACTATGTGTTCGATGAATTGTCTGGCTTATTTTATGAACATGTGTAACTAATTTCTCTATTATTTTGGGGTTTGGAAAAACTATGAATGAATAATGTATAATCTTTCTTTCAATTGAGTATGATCTCTTCGCTATTTTTATATTTTGTTTCCATTATTATATAAGTGGTTTACGAACGTTTATGCATATTTATTTTATGATTTATTGACAATCTTTTATAATGAATAGTTTCATAAATCATAATTCGAGAGATGAGATTTATGAATAGGCTTTCAAACACAAAGCATTCTAATCAATATGATCGAAAGGTTTGAGATTATTAGTGAAGTCGGATAAATCTTTAAAATCTCTTGGACTTTTAAGCGTGATTTCAAAAGAAGACGTTGTTTCATACTTAGAATCTATGTTTTAATTACTTCAAGAGAATGGTTAAACTATATTTGTTATTGTCTTATAGTGAGTTGAATCATAAATAAAATTTAATTGATAGAAAAGAAAGAACATTGAAAATCCATTGCGATCCCAAACCCCAAAATATTTTCCATCTCTTAATATTTTCTATCTTTAAAATTGTACTCCACTTTTGGATAATTTTTTAGTACACACCTTTAATTAGTATATGATCATCGTTTGCACAACAAAAACAAATGATATTTCATACCATTTAGATAATACTACATTATCTATATTATATTAATTATTAACTTTGAATTGATATATGGTCCTTGTGGAATCCACCTTGATCATTTTATACTACATCTACACCGTATACTTGCATTTGAATAGATTGTAATAATTTTTTTTTTTATTATTACTCAATTATCGACCCATAAAGTGAAAGCGGTCAAGTTTTTGGTGCCGTTTCCGGGGACCATATGATTTATGTTGATAATAGTATAATTGATAATATAGTTTTAATTTAAACATTAGTTTTTATTTTGATTGGAGTCTAGATTGATTAGTTTGCAGGTAGTGCATGCGCACACGTTCTAAAGGGTCACTCTTCGAACCCATAGATTCTAAAATTGAAGCAACTTATTGAGGAAACAAGTACAAATGAGTAATTTTGGGGGCAACCTTGGAACCCACCCAACATGAACATTCAAATAAATCAACTCCAACAAGAGTTTCGAGTGATAACACATTTTTTTTGTACATATTGTGACTTATTAAATTAAGATTCATCTACTGTTTGTACGCTTGTAACATCTTTTTACTTTAATTCCTATTATTTGGACGTTATTAAATGTTTGGTTGTTTTATGTTGTTTTTATAGGACTTTAGTGCCATTTTGGATGGATTGAGCTTAAAGAGTATAAATAATGATGAAATGGACTAAAGAAAGTAATGACTAGAGTCCATAAGACCAAGAATGAAGCAACCCACAAATTTAAAGAGTCAACGGAGCCCAAAAGATCAATAGCAAACCCATCGGTGCTTGATACTTGGCCTGCTACTGTGTGCCATTTTCAAGAAGACCATTAACGATCCCATTAGTGGTCGATAAATAGGTTGCTAATGGTGCATAGACGTTAAAACACATTACAAAATTAGGTATAAATTCTGGGATTTCATTTTGGACAGTAAAAGGAGGGCCAAGAAGCTCGCCAAGTACACCCATTAACATTTTTCACCACTCGTTAGCTTGGGAACCATCATAAACCACCACAAACACTCCAAAAAGTTGTAGATAGAAGAATCAAGAAGATTTTGAAGGATAAACACGAAGAACAGAAGATTGAAGGATCCATGCACCCCTTACAATTCTTCCTTTATTTTTTCTTATGAATATTATGTACTCAACGAAATGCCTAGATGAATTTTTAATCATGTCTAGCTAATTCATTTGTATTCTGGAGCTCAGTAAATGATGAATGATTAATTTCTTGAACTTTTGTTTTAATCAGGCATTTGGTCCTTTTAATATTTTTATTATTGATTTATATATATGCATTATTGCTTGACACACATTTTATGCCCATTTGTTTTAATACACCATAAATCGAGAGACAAGATTTATTAATAGAAACATGAACTCAAAATGATCTAATCAATAAGATCGATAGAGTTGAGATTTGAATTGATGTTGTTAAAATCATTTAAATTTAGGAGATCTAGGTGCGATTAACAATGCGTCTTGCATTCAGAACCCACAGTTTAATCACTTCAAGTGAAGTGTTAAACTATATTTGTTATTAACATATATTGAATTGAATCACAACAATGTTTGGTTGATTTAAAAGGCTTTACATTCGAGTATGATCCATTTACTATTTTTTTATTTGTAATTCATCATTGTATATTCGATTAACAACTGTTTGTTCTTCTTAGGTTGTGATCGATTGACAACCTTTTACAAATACTAACTTTGATAAATCATAATTTGAGAGATGAGGTTTATCAATTAGGATTTCAAACACAAGACACTCTAATAAATAAGAACGGGGGGTTTGCAATTAGTAGTGAAGTTATATAAATATTTAAATTATTTTTAGAGTTCTAAAAGCGATCTTGACAATGCGTCTCATAGAATCCACGATTTAAGCACTTCGAGAAAAGGTTTAAACTATTTGTGTGATTGACTTATAGTGAATTGAATTGAAATAATACTCAAGTATCTAAACTTAATAAACATTGAAAGTTCATTGTAATCCCAAACCCCAGAATACCTCCATCTCATTTGAAAACCTCATCTTAGTTTTGTGCTTTGTTCTTGGTAAATTAGTTAATTAGCTTATTTTCTATTCATCATTTTTAATGACAAAACCAAAATCATCTTTCCAATATATTTAATAAAATTAATTTATTAATATTATTAATTGTCGATTTTTAAAATTTGGTCCTTGTGAAATCAACCTTGCTCATCGTGTACTAAATCTATGTCATGCACTTGCGGTTAGATAGAGTATAACAAACGAATAAGTTTTTATTACTCGCCACACTAAAATAAAGTGCGGTTAGCAAACACACTCTAACAAGATGCACAAACGACCATACAGAACATGTTCCACCCCAACCCAAATCGAGCTCACGGAGAAGCTAATGAGCTAATAATTCTAGCAAATAATTTCGAGTTGAAGACGAAATTGACTACAATGGTTCAAAAGAACCAATTTGGGGGAATTGAAACAGACAATCTGAATGCACATTTAGACTGATTCCTTGAGATATCCAGGGCCATTAAGATGAATGGGGTCCCAGAAGATGCAATAAGACTACACCTATTCCATTTCTCTTTAAGGGATAAGGTGAAATCTTGATACATGATAGGCTTTGGAGCCATTGACATATGGTATGAGATGTGTCAAACTTCTTTTACTCAAATTCTTTCTGCCAAGCAAGATAGAAAAGTTCAAAATCGAGATTACCCAATTTTGTCAACTAGATGAAGAGCCATTACATGAAGTATGGGAATGATTCTGAGAACTATTTAGAAGATGCTCTCAACATGTTTCCCAAAGACCACAAAATTTTCCACTTTTACAATGGGTTGGGTGGACATAAGAAAGTAATGGTAGATGCTTCAGCAGGAGGTGCCTTGTTAGATAAAAGCTCCAATGTGACAATGAACATATTGGAAGAAATGGTGGCCAATATCTATCAATGGATGACATAAAGCTCGATTTTAAAGACGGTAGATAGGGTGGGCGAGAATGATATACTATCATCTATGACTCAATAATTAGCAGGGATGAATAAAAAATTCGACATGTTGATGTCTCAAAGATCGGGAATGTCACTGGGCCAAGCAAATAGGATTAGTATGTATGAAGCAGTTAAAGACATAAATTTTATCAACCAAAGAAACCTCAATAATAAATATCAAAGCAACCAAGGTGGAAATCAATACCATCTAGGAATGAGAAATAATCTGAACTTCTCATACACCAATCCGAGCAATGTACTCTAACCACCATCGGGCTTTTCAATGATGAATGAGGTGATCAACAAGGGATAGAAACTAAGCCACCACATTTATGGGAGAAGCAAAGTCCTGATTCGAGAAAGGCGAAGCAATGATATATTGGATGGAAGAAAATCTAGCTTGATGAATGGCTCAGTTGGGAGCCATATGAAATCACTTAAGACTCAAAACTCTCAGTTGGCTACCATAATTGGAAAACCAACACAAGAAAGGGTAATTTCTGAGCAACACAGAAGTAAACTCTAAAGAGAAAGAGAATGCAATTCATTTGAGAAGTGGAAAGGAGTGTGAAGGCCTGAAGATTCCATGCATTAAATTTGAACTTACAAAAGATGCTGACAAAGATGTTGAAGAAGATGTGGTTGAAGTAGAGATTTAAAAAGGTCTTGAGAAGCCAAAATTAATTCCTACTTCTCTTAAATCTTCTAACTCGTTACAATTTTTGTAAAAAGTTCAAAAGAAAAAAGTAGATGAACAACTTTCTACATTTTTAGTCATTTTTTGAAAAATCCACATAAATACATAACTTTTATTAATGCTTTGATGCAGAAAAGGGAGAACTCACTTTTTGTATCAATAATAATCATAAATTTTTTAATATTTATAATCCTATGAAAATATGTGATGATGTGCAACATATTGAAGAATGCAATAGGATATATAATTTCACCATTTGTGTTGACAATGTCTTGATTACATCTTTAAATCAAGGAAATAATTTTCATAACTCTCTTGATTCTTGTTTTAATGTGTGGAGGAATTTTGAATATGTGCTGGAAACTTGAATGAAGAAAGCGGACTTTAGAACGTGGGAGAAAGGAAACAAGATGGTGACATCATCACCATTTTTAAAAATGAACTCTTGATAGAAGAGAGCGTCGAGCTAAAGACATAAAATAAATACCACCCTTTTCATTTGACGTAGAACTTAAGATTTTGGAATAGATTATCTTCTGTTCTTTTGTTAATGATGAGCATAACTTCTGATGTTCGACTTCCAAAAGACATCTATCTAAATCAATTTCTTGCTGAATAAGCTTGTTATTTCTGTTAGTCATTAATGAATCATATGGAAGAGGCATGCTGTAAAAGTTCTTGAGCGATTTTCCATTACTTTGGAGAATTTATTCTAGTTCAATTAATGTATATTTTTTCAATATATCATCGCTTAGTTGAATCCTTGCACAAAGTAAAAAAAATAAATAAATATATTTGTGTATATAAGTGAAATATATTTATGTAGAATTAAAAATCATAAATAAAATAATGAATATTTGTAAAATAAGCTAAATAATAATATATTTGTTAAGTTAATACTAATTGCCTTCTATGCCAAGAATTCTATGTTGTCTTTGTATGTCTTCTGCAAGAAGATGCCAAGTATTTTCCCATACATATTCTAGTCTTAAAATATTTGCAGACATTAGCAATGATTCGAATAGCTCTCTGAGAAACAAAGGTAAACCCTAATAACTCGCCTCAACAATACCATCAACATATTCTCTATCACCACCCAATATTCCAATAGAATAACATGCAACCTTGAAAGTGGGGTAGACAACATTTTTAATGGTATGTATATCTTCATGAAAAACTGCTCCTCGAGAATGATGTAACATTATTGACAAATAATATGCTTCTCCAACACTGCGTGGAACATAATCCAACCTACAAATTCTAAATCCACGTTGTCTTTTGGTCCAAACACGTTCTGTGCCATTCCAAACAAAATATATCAAATTCTGATAGGAATACAATTTAACGGGAGGATGCTTCTTATTACACGCCATCTAATAAAGAAACATTGATTCCCTTCTATCTTTTTCGGCAATAACTCAATCAATCTAGGAATACAATTTAACGGGAGGATGCTTCTTATTACACGCCATCTAAGAAAGAAACATTGATTCCCTTCTATCTTTTTTGACAATAACTCAATCAATCGTGTCATCATCTTTATAGAAGACTGGTTGATCATCTAGTAGGTAGAAGTTCAGTCTTTGTACAAATAGATTCCTATAATGGATATCCAATTTGAACAAACAATAGACAACCTTGGATGGAGATATATATCTACAGTTGTAGTAGTTTTAATCTCATCAACAACTTCCTCCTTTTAAACCCCGCCATTCGCATCGTCAATTATAGACACCGTCACTCATTCGACTTATCTATGTTCTTGAACATGTATTTGATTAATCTAAACTAATCATTTTACATAAATGTGACCTTGATACCTTGTCAAGGCTTGGAGACTGTACGAAATAACAAACCTACTGTCTAAAGTGAAACTATTCTTAACTATTGAAATTCTCGTATCTCTTCTCTTGTACATTGGGTAACCATAATATTCAACAGTGGTTGTATCAATATAAGGTTTTAGAAAGCCTCAGTACATTTTTCTATCTTTAAGCATGCTTTCTCTATTTTAGAGATGCAAGGACCGTGCATCATGTGTTGAGTCACCAGTTCATGTAAATAGGGATTTGTTTCTTTATTTGGTATCTCTTTCAATATGATTTCATCAACATCTTGTGGTGTAGGATTTTAAGATCGCCGTCAAATAATATAAGAATATACGCATGAGGTAAACCTCCTTTTTGAAATTACAATATGTTGATAACTACATTAATATATAACTTATTAGTACATTCAAAATTAAATATACAAAATAAACATTAAGTGTGCTGAATGTTTTTGAAATATATATAGATGAAATAAAAAACTGAAATAAGAATGCTAGATATATACTTAAAAATGTTAATGACATTAATTAGATAAATCTTTATTATAATTTAAAATTGTAAAGTTGATAATATTTAATAATAATTGTATGTGAAGAAAAGAGAGCCTATTCTTTATGTAGATTTGCACCTGCTCGAATGTGAACCTAGTGACTCATCTACACCATATATTCATTTAATCCAGGGGTTATATTTAATTTAGAATTTGTGTTTAAAAATGGGAAATATGAAATCCAAAAGCTGGTTTATTAATTAAGAGGGGCAAATCAGACTAATTTTCAATTGTATATTATCTTTCCTTTTCTTTTAAAAGGAAACAAAGATTTTATTTTATCTTTCATTTTCTTTTAAAAGGAAACAAAGATTTTCCATAAAAATTATTAATTTACTTAAAAAATGAGATTAAAAACAAACTAATGACGTTCTTAATTAAATTACTCATGTATTAATAATATTATAATATAATAATATTGATTTTCTTAATATATTAAGAATGCTTTTTTTATATAATCGCAGTGTTTTGTACTACACTAACAATGCTTTTTCTGTTGAATAAGTAATACAATAAGAGTGCTTTTCTTATGTAGTTGCAATATTTTTTACTACGGTAACAATGCTTTTACTAAAAGTATTCTTGTACAAGGAAAACACACCTCAAATGCAATAAAAAAGCACTAATTTTATTTAGCTTTTGGTCTGAAATATAAGTATTCTTAGCTAAGAAAAGCATTGTCCCGAAGTATAAAAACTACCGCCATTGTAATTAAAAAAATAATAATTTGAGAAAGAAAGTACCAACAATATTCTTAGAAGCACTCGTCACTATCACCAACACAATTACATTTGACGAAAGCACCACCAAATACTTGCAGAAGCACTGTGTAATGTTAAAAAAAACACTGTGTAAATAATTCTCAAAGAAGCGGAGAATTGGATGTGGCGGCACCAATTTCATTGACGAATATTCAAACTCAGCTTTGAAAATTGAAACCCTCGGCATGAAACCTTCAACGCCGCCACACCCATGGGTGTTAAACTGAAAAAATAAAAAGAGAATTTCAACAACCACCACTGCGATCGGAACCCCAGTGATGGAGACATCCCCGGTGGTGAGATTGGATGCCATCACCGATCCAAATTGCAAATATGGGCTATCGTGTATCCTTGCAATATAGTATACCCAGAAAACGTATATGAATTGGACGGTATTTTCAGCAAAACAGCGTATATGAATTGACAGCCTTCGAAAAAAAATAAGGAAAATCTGCAGCATAAACTGAAGAGTTGACGCTTTTTTAAATATATATTGGTGCTTTATGAGTAATCGGACAGTGCTTTCAAAAAAGCAACGAAAAGATTTTCCTTTTTTTTACAAACAATTGTGTTTTTTGTAATGGAGATTGATTAATTCTGAATTATCCCGTAAATCTGGCGAGAATGATTATAATGGAGATGAATTAATTTCTTATTATAGAAAAGGAATGAGTATAATGGAGATGGATTAATTCCTTATTATAGAAAAGTAATATATGTAATTATGGGACTATCTTAATTGCAAAGATTTGAAAAAGACAAAAATATCCTTATTATGCTTGATTTAGAGTCAAAACTTCCTTTTAATATTAATCATTGATCTTATTTAATCAATGGTGTGGATGAGTCTCTAGGTTCACATATAATGACGTGGTTCTCATTTGAACCTAACTCTCTCTCTCTCTCTCTCTCTCTATATATATATATATATATATATATATATATATATATATATATATATATATATATATTCTCAACGTGTGTCATATCATACTGGTAACTTGAACCAAAATAAATATTTCAAAAATTAATATAATAATTATTGGTGATATCAAATCATAATATTAATATACTACTAGTAAACATGTAAAAATTATTATTATTATCTTAACTTATCATACAAGTTTTCCACTATATGTGTATTATCATGCGCATACTTGGGTATTTCTTTCAAAATAAAAATTATTTACATGTTTAGATTACATTTGTTTGTAATTCCTAAGTAAAATCAAATATCATATTGCATTCTTTTAAATTATATAATTTCGTAATTTATTTATATTATTTGAAACTTTAAAAATGAGTACTATAAAGCTAAGACATCTCCGAATGAACTCCGACAGTACATTGAACTTCTCACAAACAATCTGCTATAAAATATGTAAAATAAATCCAAACAATTATAATTTATTTAAAATAAATAAAGAAATTAGAAATAATCTATAAGTCATTATTTAAATAAAATAAATAAGATAAAGATACTATTTAAAATATATGAATTCACATATATAAATGGGAAAATTGTATTTTTTGTCCTGTAAGTTTGACCCATTTTAATTTTTATCCTGTAAATATAGGCAGTTCGAAAATTGTCCAGTATTTTTAAAATTTTCGCTTTTTATGTCCTCTAAATATAGGCGGTTCAAAATTTGTCCTGTATTTTAATTTTTTTTTTTTGCATTTTTTGTCCTCTAAATTTTCGCGTTTTATGGTCTCAGATGACATAAAACAAGAAGATTTTTTAAGATACAGGACAATTTTCGAATCGCCTATATTTAGAGGATATAAAATGCGAAGATTTTAAAGATACAGGATAATTTTAGAACTTCCTATATTTACAGGACCAAAATTAAAATGGGTCAAACTTACAGGACAAAAATTGCTACTTTCCCTATATAAATTTATAATTTTATTATAAATACTTATTCAATGAATTTGAAGATTGAAAAATCATCAAATATATCTGGAAAAATTTATAAAATTAGTGGAAAAATATTAAGAAATTCTAAATAATAATTAAAATATAAAACATAGAAACAAACATAAGTATTGAAAATGATATAATATAATACTTAAATAAATTGTAAAACCTTATAAGTATAATATGCAAACTTATGATTATTTTTACTTATAAATCATTATTATATTTTTATCCATTTGAAAGTATCTTGAGATTAATTTTATAATTTCTTATAATGTTATCATCATGTTTTCATTTTTAAATATATTAATGAATTTTTAATTATTAAATCTTTAATATTATATATTTATTTAAATTATCTTATTAATTTTAAAGACTTATAATATTTTTTTTTTGTTTTTATTAGATATAAAAATTATTAACTAATTATATTTAAACGGTAGTTTTTCATAGACTTTTTCTGATTTCAAGTTTTGAGATTTATTTAGTATTGTATTATAATATTTTATTTTGTTTAAAAAAATTCATTAATTAATTTCATGACCTAACACCTAATGTTTTGGATTTTTCTTTGTTTATTTGTGTTATTTATTAATATATTGTTTTATTTTATAATATTTTGTTTATTTGGATTAATATTTCTTTTTTATGTTTATGAAATAATTATTTGGAAGATAATTATACTTTATTATATTGTGTGTAATTTAAAAGTATTTCAAGATTTATATTACAAAATTTTATAACATTTCTATTATTATTTTCATTTTTAAATTTATTATGTAATTATTCATGATTAAATATTTATTTTCTATATTTATTTAACTTGATTTATAATTTATAATGACTTATATTATTATTCTATATATTTTTAAGTTTTGTTTTTTAAATTTATGAATAATTATATTAGGGGTGTTGTGGGGTAGTTTTGATTTATATAGGGGTAAGAGTTATTGTGAGAAAATAACTACAATGGCATATTGGTTTGAAACTATAACATAAAATTACAAATGGCCCGGTAGTATTTTTCGCATTGTTCCCCTTATTTGAACTCCCCTAACTTCAAATCCTGGGGGTTGTATATCTTGAAAGATTTTTTTTCTTACATATATAGGCTGAACATCAGGTGACATATGGCACTCCAAACCTAGTTACGTTGTGACACATCAGCTCTCGAACCTCAAGGTTGTCAAAACCAATAAATTTCCTTCGTGATGGATCTGGAGTCCACAAGTCAGAAACAGAGCGAGGAGAATGCGACATGTGTCAACCGAAGTAATGGTTAACTGACAAATAGGTTAGGGTTTAATAGTATGATGGGATTGATATCTAATCTATCTATCTATATATCTATCTATCTATCTATCTATCTATCTATCTATCTATCTATCTATCTATCTATCTCTGTGTGTGTGTGTTTGTGTGATCAATTATATGTAATTTTGTTTTTTCTCGCAATTTCTTTGTTATTTTGTTTTACATTTTTTTATTGCGAGTCCAACAATATCAAATTTATCATTTTTTCTCAAAATAATTTGACCTTTTTTTAAATAAAATATACAAAAACTTGATATTTGTTTTATTGGCTATCACATGTTATTATAAAATATAATTATGATTTAATACTTTTTTTTTATTTGAACTGATCTCATAAACTAATGTATAAACTTTTTTTTTCTTTTTGTTATTCTCTTTATTATAAGTCCAACAATATCAAGTTTATCATTTTTTCAAAACAAAATTTCACAACTTTTTCTAATTTAATTATTAAAATAATGAGCAATATAATATAATTTAATGTTTGTTTTATTGGCTATCAAAATCTTATTTATCAAATATTATTACGATTCAATACTTTATTATTTGAAATGATCATAAAATAATATTTAATATTAATTATTTTCTTTTTTAATTAAGAACCCACATAGGATTAGTTTTTTTTAATTATGTAAGAATTTTCTAATCATAATCAGAGTAGACACCCTTATTAATATTAAAATAATAGACCATTTGAATACGTGCGCACACACACACACACACACACACACACACATATAGGGGTGGGTTCTAATGAGAACCCTCCCCTATTTGCGAGCCTGCGAACTAATATTCTTATTAGATACCAACAGTTCTTTTATTATACAAAGACAATGCTTTAGTAATATTTTAATTATATACATAGCAATGCTTTTATTATATAATCCTAATGAATTTAATCAAATAAAGAAAATATACAAAAAATTTGATCCATCTATTTATTTAGATATAAGGCCCATAATTGACCTTACGTTCACAAATAAGGACATCCTTATATGTTACTTTAGTTTTTATTGTGAGTTTTTTGTTATTTGGTTATGTTTTTCTGTTATCTTTTTTTTTTTTAATTACAAGTCCAATAATATCAAATTTGTCACTTTTTCCTAAATAATTTGATCACTTTTTAATTAAAGTATACAAAAATGCGTAACTCAATATAATTTAATATTTATATTATTGGCTACCAACATATTATTTGTCATATATTATTATAATTAAATATTATTTTATTTGAATTGATCTCATAAAATACGTACTTTGTTATTATCTCAGAAACATCGCAAAACATACAAGTGCAAACCTAACATTCAGTGCAATGAACACTGCGACATCAACTATAATAGATTTGAAAAGATCAACTAATTCTAAAACCAATTAGATAAATATTGTCTCTAAAAGCAAATGTTTCTAAAATGGTAATCTTGATGGAATTCATGGCATACTTAATTTCTAAAAAATTCAAAATAAAATTAGTTTTGTTAGGTATGCATTTATATTTTACTTACCAATCACTTCCACTTCATTGGAATATTTATATTTTATTTTGTATGCTTATAATATTGTTTTCTCACTGTGTAGAGAAAACAATGAAAAAAATCTCTTCACATCGAAGTTGTAGCAGACACTACAATTTATATTGGATGATGAAAAATAATTTGGTTAAGTCATTTAGAATGGTCAAATAAATGTTTGGAGAGGATGGTGTTGTTGAAGTGAAATTTCATCTACTTAGAAGAAGATGAAAGGATGGAAGGATGCACAATCTTCCAGAAATAGATGAGTTTTCTCTTTTAGTTGTTGGTGATCATGATCCTCAAATGAGTAACAGAGATATTGCATTAGAAAAGAAATTTGGTAATTTAAAATGTATCAACGAGTTGCATACTTCGTACCTTACTTTAAAATATACATTGATATTTTGTTATGGGGACGGTAACTACAGGGAAGATATATCTTTTGCATAATATCAAATATCTAAACGTAATGGTAGATAATATATGAAACCTTAGGGAATTCTTTTTTCACTGGTTGCATCAAAGAAAGACTGAGGTATCCACTATTCTATATAGTTAATGACTCACATAATAATTCATAGTTGATGGATATACGATGATTGAATCTTCAAGATTATGGTACATCAGAACCCATCAAAAAGAATGACAGAACGAGATGTGCAGTGGGCTTGTTGATGTAGTGTTACGAGATGAAGATGATGGCTCCAGTGTTGGTACTCATGTTGTCTTGCCTACGATATTTACCGATGGTGCTCGATTTATGATTCAAAATTACTAAGATGCTATGAAAATTTATTGGTAGGTATGTTATCTTGATTTTTTTTATTACATTTATGTGCAATCCTAAATAGCAGAGATTGTTCACCTTATTGATAAAAGGAGTCTAAATCTAAAGGATCGACCTAATATAATTTCAAGGTTTTTAAAACCAAGTTGGATGCTTTAATGAGAGATATACGTGATAACATAATTTTTGAAAAAATTATTTCAGGTGAGTATAAAGAAATTTTGTGTTTTCATATTATTTAATCTAGCATTAATAAATTATTAATATATGTTGTTTTTTATTTATCATTAATTTATGTTTATGATTTTATTTTTAGTTATTTACACCGGGGAGTTCCAAAAGAGAGATTTTTTCCTCATGCGTACATATATTTCTATCAAAGCAAGACAAATGCCCAAATGCTTGTTCTATTGATCGAATTATGTTAGTGGAAGTTCCTGGTGACAAGGAAGACTCAAGATATTATTCTATTGTATTAGACTTAATAATTCATGGAACATGTGGTCATTTACGAAAATCATCTCCTTTCAAGGTTGATTGAAATTTCACAAAATATTTTTTAAAAAGGTCTGTAGATACTACTATTGTCGATAACGATGGTTACCCAGTATATCGACATATAAATACTGGAAGAACTGCTATAGATAATGATATTCGGCTAGATAACCAGTTGGTCATTCCACATAATCTTTATCTATTTGCTGAATTATGTATCTCATTTGAGTGTTGAATGGTGTAAACAATCCATATCTATAAAGTATTTGTTAAAATATATCAGCAAAGGTAATGATAGGGTCACTACAATGTTCTGTCAAAACAAAGATGGCGACGCAGAGGAGAAAATGATTGATGATATCAATGTGCATTATGATTGTCGTTAGATTTCTCCATCTGAAGTGGCGAGGAGAATATTAGGTTATGAAATCCAGTTTAAAACTCCACCTGTCATGTGTTTAAGTTTTTATTTTACAGAAGAGGATAATGTATTGTTAATTATAATGATCAGTTGGACGAGGTAATGAAACGCAAATCAACACATCAAAACATATTATAAGGTTGGTTTGAGGCGAATAAAGAATATCTGAAAGCACAGAGTTTGACTTATGTCGAGTTTCCTAAATTTTTGTTTGGAACTCATAACAAAATAATAGACACCTAGACAGCTAGAGTTATTCTCATTAGCACAAATTTACTACGTTCAACTAAGAACAAGTGATAACTATTATGCTCGGTGTCTTCTAAATATATTTTTGACGATCTCAATGTCACGATGATAAGAAAAGTTAATGACACACAATACAGATCATGATGCATGCTATTTTATGGGGTTGTTGTTTGATGATAGAGAATATACATGATATGACCTGAATAAGGAGATCTGGATTGGGGTAGACCTGGTCTAGGGTCACTAAGAAAGTGCCCAGTAGGCTAACCTCCTATGCTCTTGTGAATGTCCTGAGCTGACTTTCCCAGAGAAGGTCAAGAAAAATAAATTAAGGTGAGTTGAAGGAATTGCCCTAGCATAGGATAATCCTGATCAGACTTAAATTCTGGGATGAGATTAAGGTCAAGAAGCCTAGAGCCAGGAGAGATATTCTGATCTGATCCGAATCATCATAGAAGGGTAATGGGAGGTCGGGCTTATGGGATATCGAGCAATCTGATTCTCCAAGATGGAACAGGTGGGTCCCCTTGTCGTGACTACTTGCATAACGGCCCGAGATTTGCGGATCCTGTTTTTGAGATCCCAGAAGCGGTCCCCACTGGGGAAAGTTATAAATAGCTCAGCCCCAAGACTGAGAGAGGTATGATATTCTTGTGCATTCCTTTTGTTCTCATTGAAATATACGAGATGCTTAACTGACTTAAGCATCAGAGAGGTTTCCACCGGAAATATTCCAGTGGTCCTTTCTAATGTATTTTTGGGTGAAGTTCAAGTTTATTTCCAAGGAGATCGGGATATTTCGAGTGGGAATATTCATTTTCTTTGGTTATTTTCTGGGTGAAACAATTGGCGCCGTCTGTGGGAAATCCCAAGCTAAGACGTGAGTAGAAGACATGGCATCAGATGGGCTTCGATGGAATCTGGTAGGGGAAATGGGCGGAATGTCGTCTTCCGCTACGCCAAGGGATGCGCCTTAAACATCAAGGCTATTGGCAATAGCTAAACCAGACACAACTCAATCTCCCCATGGAGAAACACACGCTGAAGGATCGCTGAACGATTCCATTTTGAGGCAATTATCAGATCTTATCAAAAAGGCGGTGGAGGTGGCCGTGGAGAAGAAATTTGCTGAACTTTCAACACCACCCCTTAAGGAAGGCCGGCCACAGGAGACAGAGCCACCGTGTACAACCCGACGAGCAACCAGATCTCCGCCTCAAGGAGATGAAGAAAGATTTTCTGCTTCAGAAAGTGAAACCTCAAGCAAAACTAACCTAGATCTCACTGAGCAAATGCAGAATCTGTAGAAGGAATTTAGAGAGGTGAAGTGGAAAATGGCTGGGGCGAAGGTAGGTCAGGCGCGACGAAGCGCTCCGTTCAAAGAGGAGGTCATGAGGGATGATCTCCCAGCTTCATATCGCTCCACGGGCTTTGAATATAATAGAACGACTGATCCATGGGATCACCTGAGCCGATTCGAGATTGCATCTACTTTGCAAAAATTTTCTGACGCAGTCATGTGCCGGGTTTTTCCTACGACGTTCACGAAATCAGCTCATCTCTGGTTCAGTCAGCGTCCTCCTCGTTCCATCCGCAATTTCGACAAATTCAGCTCTGCGTGTTTACACCAGTTTACCAGCTGTAGAAAGTAATAGAATATGCCATTTGAGTTATTTAGTTTGAAATAGAAAGAGAATGAAAGCTTAAGAGGATATATTAAGCATTTTACAGAGGCTATGTTAGAAATCCCGTCGGCTTCTGAGGAGATACTGATGAATGCACTGGCGCAAGGACTCGGGAGAGGTGAGTTCTTCCAGTCATTAGTGGTAAAACCAGCCCAGAAATTTGGAGAGCTCCTGGAAAGAGCGGAGAAATATATCCATTTAGAGGAGGCTTTGAATCTAAAGGATGAGGGGGAGAGAAGGCGGGAGCGACCCGATAGAGAGGACATGGTGACCACGAAAAAGCCTAGGACAGACCTGGTAGGAGGACGTCCTTAATTTGAACGATACACGCCCCTGGCTTCACCCAAGAGAGAAATTTTGCAGGTAATAGAATAACATCCTGATCTCAAATGGCCCAGGACTTATTCCCAAAAGCCACGAAAGGAAAATCTGATCGGTTCTGTCGGTACCATAACGAGTATGGTCATGACACGGATGAGTGAACTCATCTGAAGGATGAGATTGAATTGATAGTGCAGGCAGGGCACCTCAAGGAGTTTGTGCAAGCAAAAAGAGAAGATCCCAGATCTGGCTCATACAGGACTGATCAAACCTAGACCAGGCAAAAACGAAATAGTACCCAGGCAAATGTGCCCAGGGGAAACCAAACTCAAGAAGTGCGCGGGGAGATATTGATGATAACAGGAGGTGAATGGGATGAGCATTCTAGACGAACCCAAAACAGCTATGTCCGAGCTACAAAGGACTTGGTCAGGAAATTACGTAAGGTGGATCAGATAACACCAAGACAGAGCATATGTTTCGGATCAGAGGATGAGAATGGCATCTTGGCTCCTCACATGGACGCCCTGGTCATAACAGCTACTATCGCCAATTACAATGTGAGACGAGTATTTGTCGATAAAGGGAGCTCGGCTGATATTCTGTTCTATGATTGCTATCGAAAGTTAAAGCCAGATGTGGAAATGGAAGAGGTGACAACTTCGTTAGTAGGATTTGCAGGAGGAGCTCTGAAGCCGATAGGGGCAGTGAAGCTTTTGGTGATGTTGGGAGAAGAGCCATTTAGATTAACTAAGACGGTGCAATTCGTGGTAGTGGACACACCATCCTCATACAATGTTATGCTGGGACAACCATCCCTGAGCCAATGCTAGGCAGTGATCTCGGTATACCATATGAAGTTAAAGTTCCCTGCTCAGGATGGAACAGGTGAAGTTAAGGGTGACCAATATGCGTCCAGACAAGCGTACGTCGAGTGTATTTGACGTAATGAGGAAGAGAGACAGAATAATAGGGCCAAAACGAAGAGCACAGTGCCAGAGCTGGCCCAGTGAGAGGAAGGCTGATGATGGTAGAAGTGGTCCCAGGGGATGATAGTAGAGTTTTGAGAGTGGGAACGACTCTGAGCCCAGAAGTCCTGGTAGACCTATTTCATTTTTTGAGAAGCAACACTGATGTTTTTGCCTGGTCTCCTCAAGATCTAGTAGGGATAGATCCAGCGGTCGTGGAACACCACCTCAATATCAGCCCTGGAGAGAAGCCGATTAAGCAAAGGAAGCGTAACTTCGGTCCTGAAAAAGAAGCAATCATCGAGGCTGAAGTTGAAAAATTGCTAAAAGCTAAGAATATTAAAGAAATAAAATTTCCGGAGTGGCTTTCCAATGCGGTGTTGGTCCCCAAAACCCTGGAGGATTGGCGAATGTGTATAGATTTTTGGGATCTCAATCGTGCCTGACCTAAGGACCACTACCAGTTGCCAAGGATAGACCAGTTGGTTGATTCCATGTCTGGTTGTGAGCTGCTAAGCATGATGGATGCCTTGCAAGGGTATCATCAGATCAGGCTAGCTGAGGAGGACTGGAAGCGGGTTAGTTTTATAACCTCAAAGGGGACCTATTGCTATGTGGTCATGCCATTTGGGCTCAAGAATGCAGGCGCCACATATCAACGATTGGTGGATAGAATGTTTAAAACCCAGCTGAGATGTAATATGGAGGTGTAAGTGGACGACATGTTGGTCAAGAGTGTGAAGTCAACCTCCCATGTGGATGATCTAAAGGAAACTTTTGACACCTTGAGAAAATACAGGATGAAGCTCAAACCTAAGAAGTGTGCGTTCTGGGTAAGAGATGGGAAATTCCTTGGGTATATGGTTACAAAAAAGGGATAAGAGTCCAACCCAGAAAAGATTAGAGTTATTATGGACATGCAGCCCCCGAGGAATGTCAAGGAAATGTAGTGCTTAGCTGAGAAAAGCAGGTTTGTCTCGCGCTAAGGAATCAACGCTCTAAGCAGGTTCGTCTCGCGCTCAGCTGAGAAAAGCCTACCATTATTCCATGCCTTGCGTAAGAAAGCTCAGTTTCAGTGGAATGAAGAGTGTCAAGAGGCATTTTAGAAGTTGAAAGAGCGTTTGGCTGGCATGTCGCTGATCACTAAACAAGTTCAGGGTGAACCTTTAATCCTATACTTATCTGTCGGGCAGTAGGCTATGAGCACGGTCTTGCTCAGAGAGGAAGGAAAAACGCAAAGACAAGTATATTATTGGAGTAAGGTGTTACATGATGCTGAGCTCCGATATGTGGAGGTAGAGCGGGCCATGCTAGCTCTGGTCGGGACAGCTCGTAAGTTACGTCCTTATTTTCTTTCACACAGCATAGTGGTGCGGACTAACCTACCTCTAAGGGACATCATGGACAAGCTAGAGTCCTCGGGACGTCTGGTCAAGTGGATAATCGAACTTAGTGAATTTGATATTATTTCTGAAACAAGGACCGCCATCAAGGCCCAAGCGTTAGTTGATTTCATGCAAGAAATGACCAGCTCTTATGAGGGTAAGAAGAGTGGACAATTTATACAGACGGCTCAGTAAGAAGCCTGGGCTGTGGTGCGGGCATAGTGTTGACCGACCCGACAGGTGTGACCACTGAGTATGCAGTGCGGATGAACTATCCCTTGTCTAATAACTCGTCAGAGTATGAAGCTCTTATGGGAGGGATTCAGATGGCAAAGGAATTGGGGGCAGAGCAGATATGCGCGCGAGTAGATTCGCAGCTCGTATGCAGGCAGATAAATGGAGAATTTGAGACGAGAGATGAGCACATGCAAAAATACCTAGCTTAGTTTCAGGAGTTAGCCAGTGCCATGGGGACTCTGACTGTCCTCCAAATCCCTAGAGAAGAAAACGCGCTAGCAGATTACTTAGCTAAAATAGCCAGCTCGGCAGCTGATTGCCAGGAAAGAATGATCACCCTACTAATGGCATATCAGGAGTTCGGGGAAGAGAAGATATGCTCAGTAGACGAGGGAGAAGATTGTCGCTCTCCTATCAAAGCATATTTGGAGAAAGGAGAGATGCCGGATAGCAAAAGGGAAGTAATAAAAGCGAGGATCAGGTCGTCTCGATTCTGCTGATTAAGGGAGAGCTGTTTCGTAGGGGATTCAGACAACCTCTCTTACGGTGCCTAAGCCCAAGGGAGGGCACCCATGTCCTTAAAGAAATCCATGAAGGATGATGTGGTAATAACATGGGTGCTAGAGCTCTATCAAGCAAGATCATGAGGGCGGGTTACTTTTGGCTACAATTAAGGAAAGAGGCAGAGGATTTCGTACGTGGGTGTAATAAATGTCAAAGGAACGCACCCTTAATACATTGGCCTGCAGAAGAGCTCATGGAAATGAGATCCCCTTGCTCGTTTGCAAAATAGGGGATAGACCTGGTAGGATCATTCCCCACAACTCCAGCCCAAAAGAAATTCCTGATCGTGGCCATCGATTATTTCAGAAAACGGGTGGAGGCTGAGGCCTTCACAAAAATTATAGAAGATGCGGTAATTGGTTATTTTTAAAAAAATATAGTGTGCCGGTTTGGAATCCCAAGGATTTTTGTATCAGATAATGGCACCCAATTCATGGGAGCTCTGATTCAAGCTTGGTGTATTGAAATGAAGATAGATCAACATTTCACATCTGTTTACCATCCACAAACCAATGGCCAGGTCAAGGTGATAAACCGAATTTTAGTTCAAGGAATTAAAGCAAGACTAGAAAAGTCGGGCGAAAAATGGGTAGAGGAGCTTAGTTTAGTCCTATGGGCTTATCGAACTAATCCCAAAGAGAGCAATGGAGAAACGCCATTTAGCCTGGTATATGGCATGGATGATGTGGTCCCTGCGGAGATCAGTATGGAAACCCACAGAATTCAGGACTTTAATGAGGAGCAAAATGAGCTATTGATACGAGATGACCTAGATTTGGTTGAGGAAAAAAGGGAAAGAGCTGCCGTAAGAATGGAACACATTAGGGGGCAAGTCAAAGCAGCCTATGATAAATCTGTAATCAAGAGATATTTCCAAGTGGGAGATCTGGTTCTTCGCAGATATGACTTAGGAAAAGCAAAGGGAAAGCTGGATGCTACCTGGCAAGGAGCCTTACAAGGTTAAAAAAATCCTAAGGGGCGGAGCTTACGAGTTGGAGCAATTAGACGAGATTAAACTACCACGAGCTTGGAACATATCAAAACTTACGAAAATATTATGTATGAAAAATGAAGCTAAATATTTATAATAGTTCTGATTCGCATGTCTTTGTTTTGTACAGGTTTTAAAGCCAGGATTAGTTAAGGGCGGATGCCCATAAATTTCCTGACCTAATTGTCAGTTTTAAAATTCTAACGCCAGGATTGGCTAAGGGCGGAAGCCCATAAATTTCCTGACCTGATTTTCAGATTGAAATCTTAACGCTAGGATTGGCTAAGGGCGGATGCCCATAAATTCCCTGAACTGATTGTCAGTTTTAAGATTTTAACGCCAGGATTGGCTAAGGGCGGATGCCCATAAAATTTCTGACCTGATTGACAGTTTGAAATTTTAACACTAGGATTGGCTAAGGGTGGATGCCCATAGACTTTCTGACCTGATTGTCAGTTTAAAATCTTAACGCCAGGATTGGCTAAGGGCGGATGCCCATAAAATTCCTGACCTGATTGTCAGTTTAAAATTTTAACGCCAGGATTGGCTAAGGGCGGATGCCCATAAAATTCCTGACCTGATTATCAGTTTAAAATTTTAGCGCCAGGATTGGCTAAGGGCGGATGCCCATAAATTCCCTGACCTGATTGTCAGTTTTAAAATTTAAACATCAGAATTGGCTAAGGGCGGATGCCCTAAAAATCCTGACCTGATTGTCAGTTTAAAATTCTAACGCCAGGACTGGCTAAGGGCGGATGCCCATGAAATTCCTGACTCGATCGTCAATTTTAAATGTTTGAAGTGGATGCTCACGATAGTCCTAACTTCATTATCCAAGAGCTTTTCAAAGCACAAGGCCAGCAGATCAAAAACAGATACAAAGAATGCAAAAATAATCAGAAACATAGCGAGATTTTATTAACTCCACAATTTTGATTACATATACATGAGAAAAGGCAGTCTGAAGAAAATTGCCAAAAAAAGCAAAAAATACGTCAAGAACATCATGGTTGAGAAGAGATCCTCTTATTAAAAGATAAAACTCGTCTAACGCGCCAGAGTTTACGCTCAGTCGCGTGGAGACGCTGACGGTACCTGCTTGCCCGGTCGGTCGCAGAATACGCCTCACCGGCAGCGGTGGTTAAGCGATTTACTGATTCAAGGAGAATAACCTTCTCCTCCTGGAGTTGGCGGTTGAGCAGGCGGAGCTCCACCCATTCCCGTTTGTAAAATTGTTTCTTCTACCTCTTTCATTCCAGAAGTTTGCGCATCTGCAGAAGTTTTTCTTGAAGTTGAACATTTTCTTTGGAAAGTTGGAAATTTTCATTGAAGAAGGAAAGATTTTTCATTTGGAGAGCTTCTATCTCGAGTGATGTTGAAGAAGCCATAATGAGGTGAAAAAAGAAGCAAGCAAAAACACATATATATATATAAAAGAGGCACATAGAAAATTCATTAAGGACATTAGGGTTTCCTTAAAACAAGGAAACCCTAAAGTAGCATTACAAGGAAAATGAAGAAAAAGACAAAAATAAGGCGGTTCATAAATCTAGAAAAACAAGCCACACATGCAAACATGACCTATCCTATGACGTTTGGCATGCGGCCCCCTAACTCCCCTGTTTCCTGATCTTTCGCTCCAGAGCTCTCTTCTAACAGGTCACTCGGCGAGACACTGCCAGGGAGCTCACCCAGACTTACTAAGGTAGGGGAGGAGACAGAGGCAGGAAAAGCCAAGGTCACGCCCTGGTCTGGATGAGCTGGAAGATCCTGAACAGGAGCGCGGAGAGACCTGATAATGTATTCAGCAAATTCAGGAGCTCTTAGGAGGTGGAGGCGGTTGCCCTCGGGCTCATAAGTAAAGCCGGTGGGTTCAGGAGCTTCCTTCAGGGGCTCGCTGCGGTCAAAAGTTGTGGAGGAGCCTGCCTTAGACCATCTCTCATAGGCGTCAAGGCCAAGAGGATAATACACCTTAGCCTCAGGAAACAAGAGCCTGAATAAAACCTAAGAGTGGAGAAAGGCCTGGAGGGCTGTCTCTCTCGAGGTCTAGATAAGCTTCAGGCCTTCCTCCGAGCTAAGAAATTCGGACCTCCCTTCTTCATGATCCCGAACCAGAGTTTCCTCTACTTTATTGACCACCTCGGCTTTGTCCTGTCTCTATCCTGTATGAGCCGCCTCCAACTTCTTTATTTCCACCCCTCTCTCCTTGGACAGCTTCGTCAGCTGTTGCTCTTTTTCCTTGAGGGTTGCATGCTCTTTTGCCAATGTAGATGACATCAGTGACCCTCGAGCCCAAGCCACTAGAATGAACTTCTTGGCGCCAGCCTAATACCAACAGTAATGAGAAAATGGTGATAATAGCCATGGATAATAACAAAAGGAGATACCTTCTCCTCATCCTAACAGAGTGAGTCAATCAGGTCAGCATCAGTCCATTTCTTTAGAGTTTGGCGATCTCTAGCGGGACACTGGCCCAGGATGTATTGAACTGCAACATCGCCAGAGCAGTTCAGAATAGAATTGCTGACGAACAGACTTTGGTTGGGAGTGGTTATCCGGCTTGGAGCAGCAGGCTCTTTGCCCACACGAGTCCTTTTCCGTGCAGGGAGCTAAAAACCCTCTTAAGTCTCAGCAGGAGAGATGATCTCTACGTCGTGACGAAAAGCTTTCAATGGGTGAGCTGGTCCTTCAGGCTGAACTTCCTCCATACTGGAGTCATCAAGGGGCTTTTTGGTGGAGGTGGCAGGAGCTGGCTCAGGGCACTCAGTCAGCATTCTTCGTATCATCGTGTCTGCACAAAAGTTTGGAGTCAGAAAAATAAAGCCTGACCAGGATCACCATCCAAGAAAATACGAGAGATCAAGCCAGATAAGCTCGAGTATGTACCGATCTCGCGAGATAAGGGACTGGTCTCTTTGCTGAAATTGAAAAAAGTTTATAAAGAAAGGAAGTAAGAGTTTGGTAAGGTGAAAGACGTTTTGGTTCAGGGCAGTCAGGATTTTTTGAAAATGGGGAGTTCTGTTCCCTGCGGTCAGGGGGACCTGAGGTGGAAGCTGGGTTATGGACTTTGTGGGAAAACCCCAATCTTCAGAGAAGTGAACAAAAACAATTTTTTTCCGCCAAGCCTTGTTGAAAGAAGGCCTGCCAGTCATAAAATGGACACCGGGGCAGGCGATTAAATAAAAATAACTGGGCGCGATGCTTTTTGCCTGAAAAAGGAGTAAAGAATCTGCGCCGTGGGGAAAAGACCGGAATACCTCATCGCCAAGTTAAAACCTATAGTTATTCTAAAGGAACTTGGAACAAACTGGTGAACCAGAATTTTGTACATCCGGGTCACCTTCAAAATGAAAGGATTGACAGGCAGCCTCAGGCCGACCTGAAATTGGTCTACCAAAAAAGTTACATGAGAGGGCGGCGGCTGGTACGTCATCTCACCGATGCCTGGATTTACTAATGAAAACTCCTCAGGGATGTGGTATTTAGACCGTAAACCCTCTACTGTCTTATCGCTTAAGATGGAGACGTAATTATCCGACCGCCCTGGTATATAGGGAATATGGGATCGTCGTTCATCAGAGGAATCAAGTGTGATGGACAAATCCATCGACGAGGAGGAAGTGGTTAGATGGAGAGAGGATGTAGACTGAGCAGACTGAACAGACATGATTGGAAAAATAAAGAGGAAAACGGAGAAGATGATCAGAAAAATACCTGGGTAGAGAATCTACAAACTAGGAGAGAGAAGGCAGTTGCGGAGCAGTGTAATATTTGTGCGATAATGAGGGAGGATATATGGGAGTTGAATTGCGGGAGAAGTAAATAGGATAAATTTGAAATTGAATCTTTTGAGAAAAAAGAGGGATTTGATGGGATTTCTGCATTTAATGCGCCGCAGAGGCACAATATTTGACGGGACAGGTGGAAATCCCAACCGTTAAAAAAAGGGGGAAAATTAGACGTTACAGATCATTCTTAAAGGGCATGGTCCGACCTAAAAGCACGAGTTTTATGGGATCCGTGTAATCAATGAATAGTGAAAGTACTGTACGCTAGGAGGAAAGCTGGAACGCCAATCGTCGCTGAATAAAAAATGGTACAGGTCATCCTTAATGATTTGACCTGTTCAAAAGGAGGATCTTTCGGGATTTGTACAGATATGGAAATTTGAAAAGGCGCGTGGGACCCTAGTCGCTCCTAAGAGAAGCCCTGAAATTATGCAAATCTACCCCAACCATTTTGGGGGGGACGAGTTGATATGACCTGAATAAGGAGACCTGGATTTGGGTAGACCTGGTCTAGGGTCACTAGAAAGTGCCCAGTAGGCTAACCTGTTGTGCTCTTGTGAATGTCCTGAGCTGACTTTCCCAGAGAAGGTCAAGAAAAGTAAATTAAGGTGAGTTGAAGGAATTGCCCTAGCCCATGATAATCCTGACCAGACATAAATTCTCGGATGAGATTAAGGTCAAGAAGCCTAAAGCCAGGAGAGATATCCTGATATGATCTGAATCCTCATAGAAGGGTTATGGGAGGTCGAGCAATCTGATTCTCTAAGAGGGAACAGGTAGGTCCCCTTGTCGTGATTACTTGCATAACTGCCTGAGATTTGCAGATCCTGTTTCCGAGATCCCGGAAGAGGTCCCCACTGGGGAAAGTTATAAATAGCTCAGCCTTAAGGCTGAGAGAGGTATGATATTCTTGTGCATTCCTTTCGTTTCTCATTGAAATATACGAGACGCATAACTGAATTAAGCATCGGAGAGGTTTCCACCGGAAATCTTTCGGTGGTCCTTTCTAACGTATTTTTGGGTGCAGGTCACGTTTATTTTCAGGGAGAATGGGATGTTCTGAGTGGGAATATTTGATTTGGTTTGATTATTTTCTGGGTGAAACAATACTGATGGTATATCAAAAGCAGGTAATTGGGTATCAACACATTCTGTGAGATCTTTATTTATAACCTTACTTGCATCAAAATCTTTAGCACGTCACGAAAAAGTGTGGTATAAATGCTGTGAAGATTTTTCAAATGACATTCTATACAATCAACAAAAGTTAAGAAAATTCAAATGTAGCATTTGTTTTTATCTTCTATAAATTGTTAGTTATGTTCAGTAATAATATTTTTATTACCAATATTTCTAATTACATTTTCAATGCACTTTTTTTTTCAGATTTAAAAATGAGTGATACTAAAATTCAAAACCTTTCTTTGCCTGAAGTTGAAAATTTATTGCGGAGTATGGGAAAGAGTTTGAAGGGTTTTCCACCCAAAGGTCTTCAATTCTAGTATGTATTGCAATAGATTTATTGTTGGAATTCTGGAGTATGATCGTGAGGCACTCAGTGTAGAACATTGTAAATTTGTTGATAATTTGAATGTTGATCAGCGTCACATTTATGATAAAGTCATGAATAGAGTTTATTCGACCAAGCGTGGTTAATTTTTCATTTATGGATATGGAGGGACCGGTAAAAAAATTTTTTGGAGGACGCTTTCTATGGCTGTTAGATCTAATAGTGGAACTGTTCTGAATATAACATCTAGTGACATAACTTATTTCTTCTTCTAAAGGAAGAACTAGTCCTTCTAGGTTAAATATTTCTTTTAATCTCCGCCAAGATTCATCATGTTCGATCTTCACAGGAACTCCACTTGTAGAGTTAATGTGCATGCACAACTCATTATTTGGGACAAATCTCTGATGAATCACATACATGTTTTAAAGCTTTGGACAAAATACTAAAAGACGTGATGTGATCGCAAAATAATTATAACAGGCAGCTTCCATTTGGTGTCAAAATAATAGTTCTTGGTTGAGATATTTTTTCAAATTTTACCGGTTATTCCAAAAGGTATTAGACCAAACATAGTTCGTGCAAAAATCAATTCATCGCATTTATCAACTCATTTGCATAGTTTTGAGGTTGACCAAGAATATGAGGCTGCAAAATCTCAGTTCAGATCCCGATTGTACTGATTTAAAAAAATCGCCAACTGGATAAATAGTATGTGATATATAAAAGTTGGAGGACCAAACAATGGTTTCAAATTAAAGTCCTGGATGATCTACTATTAAAAGATGACGCTGAAAATGTTGCGTTAATTGTGGCGAGTACATATCCATAATTTGGAAAAACTACTGAATGCTCCGCTTATTTAGAGGGTCGTGCTATTCATGCCCCACTTGATATCGTCGATTTGATTAATGAATATATGATGTCATAAAATGATGGAGAATGTAAGTATATCTTATCTCTGGTAGTGCATTCAAATCAAATTCAAATATTTACATATTGCAGGACGTCCACTCACAGAATTTCTAAACACCGTCAAATGTTCTGAATAGACAAACCATGAGTTAATATTGAGCATTGGAGCTCCACTCATGTTATTTATAAATATCAATCATTCCCTTGTGTTGTGTAATAGAACCATAATAGTTTTTACAAAACTTGGCCATAATGTTGTACATGCTGAGATTTTTCAAGGAAGCAATGCAGATGAACTAGTGATGACCCCTAGAATGACAGTCACACCATCTTATTTGAGGTTGCCTTTCCAGTCCAACATCGACAATTTCATTTCATACGTCATGACGATCAGTAAAAATTAAGGACAATCTCTCACTCATATTGGACTTTCCCTAAAGAAACTAATTTTCAGTCATGGCCAATCAAGAGTTTAAAAATATTTATCATCACTATTGAGAATAAACTAATAATAAAATTATAAGTATTGTGTACAAGGAAGTCTTTCATAATTAGTACAGTACATTTCATCTGATAACAATCCTTTATGAACCAAGTTATACCATTTTCAATATTATTCGATCTTTGAATAATCATTAGATATTATATATATGTATGTATGTATGTATGTATGTATGTATGTATGTATGTATGTATGTATGTATGTATGTATGTCATTCAAACCCAATTATTTTTTATAGATAAATATAAAATGAAAACTATTGTGCAACGCACGGGTACATTACTAGTAATTTAATAATTCTGGATGTTTCGCTTTGAAAATTGCACTAAGAAAGCCGACACTTTTCCCTGAGAATTTTCTAACCTGCTTCAACAAAAACACGTTAGAAAGGACCACCGGGGGTTTTCTGGTGGAAATCTCTCCGATGCTTAAGTCAGTAAGCTTTTTTAGGTTGGAATAACAAACAGTCAGAAGAAGAATGCTTAGAATGTCCTACCTCTCCCAGCCTTGGGGCTGAGATATTTATAGTTTTTGCCCAGTGGGGCCTTTCCAGGATCCCAGAAATAGAAAACTCACAAATCTTGGGTCATTACACAAGCCGACCTGACCTGGAAGCTTCCTCTTAGAAAATAGATCAGCTCTGTCATCAAACTTTCTCAATTCCTGACCAGACCTCCTGAAGCCTTATCCAAGACCTCTAAAGGAGGTCAGTATAGTCTTTATTAGTCCACGGTTGTTTGAAACCTCATCTTCTTTTCTGCGAAGGCCGACTAGTTCAGCTCGTCCCAACCATGCCCTGTCTGGACTGTACAGGGACTAGTCACCACTTCATGTCGTACCAATCAGTCCCCCCTGAATGGTTGGGTAAGAGCTAAGCTACTTTAGTATTTCAATTGTGACGGGTTAAGATCTACACGTCTCTTTGGATACCCCGCTCTCACACCAATTAATTGCACATATCCCGTGAGATCTTTTCCCGTAGTAATCGCACCTTTTGGGGAAGGGCTACGATGCTCCATATTCCACCTCGGCAATCATAATATGCTACGTGTCCTCTCGGGTACAGTGCTCTGACACACCTTAAATGCATAAATCCTGCCAAATCCTCCTTTTTTCTAAAGGTTTGCCTTCAAAGTATATCACTTTACTCCTTTTCACCATTTACCTAATTCAAAAATTTTGCACCTGCATATTTTCCCAGAACACCTTTGTCCCGTTCCTTTTCCAGTAAGAGTTTTTCCTTCTCTCAAAGCCAAGTACCTTCTCGCCCTCTTGTGAATTTTAATTATGTTGGCTTCCATCTCTTTTTCTCTCTCACCTTCTGGTAATTCATCATCTTCTATTGATCTGTCTTCTCAGGAAGAGCGGCCTCCAATTCTCCCTGGTAATGACCACGACAACATAGTTTCTATCGTTAGTAATCAATCCCTCCGAGACATACGCTCTAAATTTCCTATCTCCGAAGACTTTTTCTTTACCAACCCGGCCTCCGGTGAAAGAGCGTTCAGGCCTCCCCTTAATCATCTAACTTTCTTCGTCGACCAGTTTCAGACGGGTTTAAGTTTGCCCGTCCACCCTTTTATTCTGGCGGTGTCGCAGATGTACTAGATTTCGGTACATCAATTTGTGCCTAACGCATTTAGGGTTATGGTGTGTTTCCATCTAGCGACTCAATTTCTGGGCTTACTCCCACGGCCCAAATGTTTTATTCATTATTTCAAGCCAAGAGCTCTTCTGGATTTTTTTATTTATCCGCCCGAACTGACGTGCGCTTTCTGGTTGGGACCCTTCTTCCAACAAGGCCTGGAAGAAAAAATTCATTTTTGTTCAGGTTCGGGCGATTGGGGATTCTCCCCTGACCCTATTAACATTCTGCCACACCAGGCCCATTTGTCCAAAGAGATCGACCTCATCACTTAGCAAAGAATATAGCCACCCTTAACCAAAACATTTCTCACTTATCTCAACTTCTTAAACCCGACATCCGGAGCTTCTTTAACGCTCAGAAAGAGAACGGTCCTCTTACTCCTGAGATCAGAACATTCAAGGGCTGGTCAGCTCTCCCCTTCTTTTCCATAAGTATTCCTTATGTGTTTTATTTTTACTCTCCCCTGATTAACTCCTCTTTTTCCATTTTTCTTGTCGAGATGATGCAAGAAAGGATGGATGCAAGGAAGAAAAGGGATACCTATGGTGGTCAAAAGAGCCCTCTCGGTGAGCCCGCCTGGGCCTCTACATCTCCAGACCTCGAGGTGACCGTAATCCCAGGGGCGACCGAGGTCCCGCTGAGGACAGAGAGAATGGCTCCTACCGCACAGGTGATCCACCAGGCCGTGGACCTGACCAACCCATCCTCCAATCCTGAGGACAAGCAGACGCTGGTACCACGCAAGCGTGCTCGGTCTGGCCAAGGAGCTCCCACACCGAGGCCTTACATAAACGTCCCCAATCAGAGCTTCTTTAATGGCTCTTCGGTCTTGAACTGTCCTGGGGACGTGGAAGTCCCCTTCTCTCAAGCGTCGTGGATAAGTGGCCAGATCATGAGCTAATCGAGTTCTATTGCCAGGATGAAGCTCGGGTAAGGGCTTTGCTATTTTTATCATTATCCCATTCACCTTATTTACTTTTCATCACTTCTCTTTTCTTTGTTAGGCTGCCATTGAAAGGGCATCTCTTTTGGCCCAACCTCGGGATTCCATGCTGAACACCGACTTGTCCAAGAAATATGTAGCCCTGCAAGAGAGGGAAAAAATTCTGGTTGCTCGGCTGAAGGACAGGAGTGCCGAACTGCACGACTCCTAGGCCAGACTAAAGGCGACCGAGGATGATCTGAATGATGTGTGAGCTGACCTAGAAAATGCTCGCCTTAGCTATGATTTGGGAGGAGGATATTAAGGAGAAACTTCAGCGCGCACGAGCTGAGGGGGAAATTGACGGCGAAGCCAGGGGCCGAATTGTGGGAAGAGCTGGAGGCCAAATTGAATTTCTTAACTCCGAAGAGGGCCATCGTCTCATCCAGCTGACCAGGGAAATAACCTGACGGGCTTTCCTAGGCTCTATTGAGTTGCACGACATCCTGGTCCCTGAGGCCAAGGTGTATTACCATCTTGGTCTGGACGCCCAGGCCAAGTGGTCTACCGAGAACCCATCAGTCCCCTTTGACCGATCTATCCCCTGGCAACCCCGCCGGAGCCGACCAACTTTTCCCACGTCGCAGAGGATGATCGGCTCCACCAGCTTGGAGGCCCTGAGTTTGCCGATTATATTTGCTAAGCCTTCTGCTCATCCTCTTCAGCCTCTTCTTCCCCCCCCCCCCGATCAGTCGTTGGCGTTGGCCTTAACAATGACTGCGACTTCTCCTACATTTGCCAACTTGGGTGAGCTGCAGGGCAACACCCAGTTTGAGAAAGACTTCGGGGAGGTCTCCAGGGCCGTGAAACCAGCTAGTGGGAAGCTAAACACGGCGGATTATGGAGTGTAGCCTTTATTTGCTCAGGATTTGTATTTTGTATTTTTGCTTAAATTGTGGTCCTGTACTATTGAACAATATTTTTTGTCTTATCTTTTATTTTGTCTGCATAGACTTAGGGTTTACATGAATTCAGGAAATCCTAGAATCGTCTGTACTTATCTTTTATCTATAAAATCCCCTTTTCTCTGCATATTTTTTCAGCATGGCTTCTTTTTCTTTACTCGAGGAAATTGACAATTTGAAGAGAAAAAATCTTGCACTTTTTTCTAAAAACTTCAAACTGTCTGAGAAATTTGATGTGCTCCATGAAAGTTTTTCCAAAGTGTGCAAGGTTTTGCAAATTTGATGTGCTCCGCCAGCTCAACCGTCAAATTTGATAATGCCTCTACGAGACTGAGCGCGAACTGTGGCGTGTTGGCCAGGCTTTAGCTTCTGATAGGAGAGCTCCTTCTTCCCATGGCTGATCTTCATTTCCGTTTTGATGTATCTTCTGGGTTTTTGTTGTTTCTTTGAGCATTCCATTTTGTTTCTTGCATTTTAATCAAACTCGCCAGGTTCTATTGTGTAAGAATGGTGTAGATGTTTTCCACTTCTAGTTTTCTCATGTAACTTTGAAGTTGAGTTTAGCAAATGATCTTTTTTCGACAAAACCTTTACCTATAATTAGACCTGGCTCCTCAAGAGATTTTTCTAACAATCTGGTCAGGATCTTTGAGCATCTACCCTTAACTAATCGGGGTTGACTTTGCTTATAATCAAGTACAGAATATCGAGGTATCTGCTCTTAGCCAATCCTGGCTTATGAATCTCATTAACAAGCAGGTCGGGAATATCGAGGCATACACCCTTAGTAATCCTGGCTTATAGATCTCACTGACAATCAGGTTAAAAATATTGGGGCATCCGCCCTTAGCCAATCATGGCGTATAAATTCCACTGACAATCAGGTCAGGAATATTAGGGCATCCGCCCTTAGCCAATCCCGGCTTTAAATCTTTTTACTGACAATCAGGTCAGGAATATTGGGGCATCCTCCCTTAGCCAATTCTGGCTTAAAAAATTTCACTGACAATCAGGTCAGGAATATTGGGGCATCCGCCCTTAGCTAATCCTGGCTTTAAAAAATTTCACTGACAATCAGGTCAGGAATATTGGGGCATCCGCCCTTAGATAATCTTGGCTTTAAAAGATTTCACTGACAATCAAGTTAGGAATATTGGGGCATCTGCCCTTAGCCAATCCTGGCTTTAAAAAATTTCACTGACAATCAGGTCAGTTCGTAATAAGATATGGATAAACTCAAATCATAATTATATAAATAGGTTTCATAAAATAATCTTACACATAATATTTTCGTAAATTTGTTACATTCCACGCTCGAGGTACTCTGATTCCATCCATTTGCTCTATTTCATAAGCTCCTCCTGCTAGAACTTTCATGACCTTAAACGGTCCTTGCCAAGTGGCATCCGGCTTCCCTTTGGTCCTCCACTGCGTAGGACTAGGTCTCCTACTTGAAAATGCCTCCTTACTACTATTTTGTTATAGGCTTCCCGGACTCATCCTCTCATGTGCTCCATTATAATCGCATTACGGTCTCTTTTTTCCTCAATCAAGTTCAGTGCATCCTGTATTAACAATTCATCTTGATCTGCATCAAAACTTTGTATTAGGTGAGTTTCTAGGCCTATTTCTGCAGGAATTACAATGTCCATCCCATAAACTAGGCTGAAGGGAGTTTCTCCAATGCTCTCTTTGGGATTAGTGCAATAGGCCCAAAGGATTGAACTGAGCTCCTCTACCCATTTGCCTCCTGACGTTTCTAAGCGTGTCTTGATCCCTTGCACCAGGATGCGATTGGTCACCTCGACTTGACCATTTTCCTGAGGATGATAGACAGATGTTAAGTGTTGGTCTATCTTCATCTTAGTGCACCAGGCTCGGATCCTAGCTCCCATGAACTGTGTGCCATTGTCCGAGACCAAGACCCTGGGAATGCCAAATCGACACACTATGTTTTTCCATATAAAACCCATTACCACATCCTCTGTAATTTTTGCCAGAGCTTCGGCCTCCACCCATTTGCTGAAATAATCGATGGCCACAATCAAGAACTTCTTCTGGGCTGGAGCTGTGGGGAATGACCCAACCAGATCTACCCCTCATTTCACAAAGGGGCGGGGAGAGATCATTGTCATGATCTCCTCTACCATCCTATGGGTTAAAGGGTAAATCTTCTGGCATCTGTCACATCTTTTGACAAAGTCCCCTGCCTCTTTCCGCAATAATGGCCAAAAATAGTTAGCTCTCATGATTTTGGTTGACAGGGTCCAAGCACCCATGTGATTGCCACAACAACCTTCATGGACTTCTTTAATAATGTGGGAGACCTTCTGGTGAATTACACACCACAGAAGAGGTTTTCCAAATACCCATCTGAACAGATCTCCCTTTATTAAGCAGAAACGGGACGACCTAATCCTTAGCTTTGCTTCCTATTTCTTACTGTCTGGTAGATCTCCCTTCTCCAGATATGTCTAGATCGGGTAGCGCCAATCTGCTTTTTCCTCTAAAGTGTGTACCTCATCTTCTCCAAATTCTCGATAGGCCATTAAAAAGGTGATTACCTTTTCTTGACAGTCTGTTGCTGAGTTGGCCACCTTAGCCAGGTAATCAGCTCGGCCATTTTCTTCCCTGGGAATTCGATGGACTGTCAAAGAGTTCATGCCACTAGTCAATTCACGAAGCTTAGCCAAATATCTTTCCATGTGTTCGTCCCTGGTTTTGAATTCTCCTCTTATATATTTGTACACAAGTTAGGAACCCACCCGTGCGCATACCTGCTCTGCTCCCAGCTCCTTTGCCATTTGGACCCCTCTTAATAAGGCTCCATACTCTGCCACATTATTGGACAAGGAGTAGTTCATTCGTACAACATATTCTGTGATAACTCCTTCTGGTTCGATTAGTACTATTCCCGCACCACATCCAAGGTTCCCTACCGAGCCATCTGTGTAGACTGCCCACTCTTTCGTCTTCTCGTGAGAATTGGTCATCTCTTGCACGAAGTCGACCAGTGCCTGGGATTTGATTGATGTTCACGCCTCAAAGACGATATCAAACTCACTGAGCTTGATTACCCATTTCACCAGACGTCCTGAGGTTTCTGGCTTATTCATGACTGCCTTTAGCGGCAGGTTGGTTCTGACCACTATATCATGTGAAAGAAAGTAGGGGCGGAGTTTGCGAGCTGTTCCGACCAGGGCTAGCATGGCTCGCTCCATCTCTACATATCAAAGCTCAGCATCATGCAAGACCTTACTCCAGTAATATACCGGCCTCTGCTCCCTGCCTTCTTCCTGAATCAGAACCGTGCTTACAACTTGTTTTCTAATAGATAGATACAGGATCAAGGGCTCTCCCTGGATCGCCTTGGTAAGAAATGACATGCTAACCAAATGCTCCTTCAATTTCTAAAATGCCTCCTAGAATTTTTCATCCCATTGAAATGGGGCTCTCTTTCGTAAGGCTTGAAAAATTGGTAAACTTTTCTCTGCTGAGCGCAAAATAAATCTGCTCAGGGCTACTATCCATCCAACCAGACATTGCATCTCCTTGACATTCCTCGGGGGTTTCATGTCCATGATAGCCTTGAATTTTTCCGGATTTGCTTCTATTCTTTTTTCTGTAACCATATATCCCAGGAAATTACCAGACCTTACCCCAAACATGCACTTTTTAGTACTGAACTTCATTCTATACTTCCTCAAAGTATCAAAAGTTTCCCTCAGGTCGTCAACATGCGAGGCCACCCTTACGCTCTTGACCAGCATGTCATCTACATAGACTTCCATATTAAGCCCGAGCTAGCCTTTGACCATTTTGTCTACCAGCCGCTGATACGTGGCCCCCGCATTTTTAAGCCCAATAAGCATGAACACACAATAATAGGTTCCTTTCGGAGTTATGAAACTAACTCGCTTCCAATCTTCCTTTGCCAACCTAATCTGATGATATCCTTGTGAGGCGTCCATCATACTTAGCAGCTCACAACCTTATGTGGACTCCACCAACTGGTCAATCCTTGGCAATGGATAGTGTTCTTTCGGACAGGCTCTATTGAGTTCTTGGAAGTCAATATACATCCTCTATTTTTTTGGTACTAAGACCGCATTGAAGAGCCATTCTGGGAATTATATTCCTCGAATGTGCCCAGCCTTCAGCAATTTCTCCACCTCTGCCTCGATAATAGCCTCCTTTTCTAGCCCGAAGTTATGCTTTTTCTATTTTACCGGCTTCATTGTCGGGCTAATGTTGAGGTGGTGCTCAGTTATTGCTGGGTCTATCCCAACTAAATCCTGGGGAGACCAGGCAAAGATATCTGCACTATTTCTAAGGAGGGTTACCAGCTCTACCAACACCTCAGGACTGAGGGTCGTTCCTACGCACAGGACTCGACTATCGTCTCCCCGAACTACCTCGACCGTCATTAGGTTTTCCTTTATATGAGCTAGGTCTGGTCTGGCTTCCTCAATTCTTGACATTTTACATCGTCCTTCCTCGTTGCGCTGCACGCTCTCCACATATGTATGTCTCGACGTGTATTGGTCACCGTAGACTTCTCCCACGCTATCCTGGGCATGGAATTTCAACTTCATATGGTAGACAGAGATTACCGCTTGGAACTGGATTAGAGATGGTCATCCCAGTGACATTATATGAGGAAGGTGCATCTACTATCAAGAAACGCACCGACCGGGTCTGTCTGAATGGGTCATCTCCCAGCGTAACGAGGAGATTTACCGCTCCCTATGGTTTTAGGGCTCCCCCCACAAAGCCTACCAATGAGGTCTTGACCTCTTCTAACTCCACTTTCAAGTTCAATTTCAAAAAATAGTCATAGAACATGATGTCATCGGAGCTCCCTGTATCCACAAAGATTCGTCTAATAGTGTAGCTGGAAATGGTGGTTGTGATGACCAAGGCATCCATGTGAGGGGACAGGATGCCATTCTCATCTTCTGATCCAAAGCATATGTTTGGACTTGGTGTTAATTGCCCCACTTCTCATGATTTCCTTGATATACCTTTCGCGGCCCGCACATAATTTTTCTAGGTTCTCCTGGAATGCTCATCCCACTTGCCGCCTGTAATCATTAAGATCTCGCCCCTTGTCTCTTGGGCCTGGTCATTCTTTTTCCCATTGTCGCGTACATTTACGAATTCCCACTAGTTTACCTGACGCTGATCTCGCCTATGAGGGTCAGATCTGGATTCCTCTCATCGCGCTTGTACAAGCTCCTTTAGGTGCCCCGCCTGCACCAATCGTCCTAGCTCATCATTCAAGTGGGTACACTGATCTGTGTCATGACCATACTCGTTATGGTACCGAAAAAATCGGTCAGATCTCTCCTTTCGTGGAATTTATATGTATGTCCTTGGCCACTTAAGGTCTGGGTGTCGCTCAATGGCTTGCAGTATCTCAGCATGGGGTGAAGCCAAAGGCGTATACCTATCAAACTGAGGGCGACCTCCGACCAGATCAGTCCTAGATTTCTTCATCGGGGTCCTGTCCTCCCTATCAGGTTATTCCCTTCGCTACTCTCCATCGTCTTTTATCTTCAAGGATTCTTCCAAGTGGATGTACTTTTCTGCTCTCTTGAGGAGCTCTCCAAATTTCAGTGTTGGCTTTACAACCAACGACTGGAAGAACTCCCCTCTCTTGAGTCCCTGAGCTAGAGAGTTGACCAAGATCTCTTCAGAAGCTGATGACACTTCCAGTTTGGCATCTGTAACCCTTTTAATATATCCACGTAGGCTCTCATTTTCCTTTTGTTTCAAGCTGAACAGCTCCAACGACATTTTTTGCTATTTCCTGCAACTGGTGAACTGGTGTAAGAATGAAGAACTGAACTCATCAAAGTTGCTTATGGAACAGGGGGTATCTAGATGAACCAGAGCTGGGCTGACTTTGTGAAGGTTGTGGGGAGAACCCGACACATGACCGCGTTGGAAAACTTGTGCAAGGTAGCTGCGATCTTGAATCTGCTCAGGTGGTCCCACGGATCCGTTGTCTCATTGTATTCAAAGCCCATGGAACGGTAAGAAGCTGGGATATCGTCCTTCATGACCACCTTCGTGAACGGAGTGCTCCGCCGTGCCTGGCCTGCACCCGCGCCCGCCGTCTTTTGCTTAACTTCCCTGACCTCCTTTTGCAGATTATGCATTTGGTCGTGGGTTCGATTCCCACAGACGGCGCCAATTGTTTCGCCCTGAAAATTTTACTAAGAAAGCCGGCACTTTTCCCTGAGAATTTCCCAACCTACTTCAATAAAAACACGTTAGAAAGGACTACCGGGGGTTTTCCGGTTGAAATCTCTCAGATGCTTAAGTCAGTAAGCGTTTTTAGATTGGAATAATCAGAAGCCAGAAGAAGAATGCTTAGAATGTCCTACCTCTCCCAGCCTTGGGGCTGAGATATTTATAATTTTGCCCAGCGGGATCCCAGAAATAGCAAAACCCACGAATCTCGGGTCGTTACACAAACCGACCTGACCTGAAGGCTTCCTCCCAAAAAACAGATCAGCCCTGTCGTCAAGCTTTCTCAATTCCTGACCTTACCTCCTGAAGCCTTATCCAAGACCCCTAAAGGGAGACTGGGAAAGTCTTTATCAGTCCACGGTTGTTTCCAACCTCATCTTCTTTTCTGCCAAGGCCGACTAGTTCAGCTCGTCCCAACCATGCCCTGTCTGGGCTGTACAGGGACTAGTCACCACTTCAGGTCGTACCACTGGATATTTATAAAATAAAATCAAAAATAAGAAAATAGTTAGACAATTATAAAAACTCTAAATAACTATTTAATAAATTGAAAGTAAATCAAATAAAGGGAAAAAAATTAACTCTGAATCTATCGCCTTTTTTTTTTCCTTTGCCTCCCTATATATATATATATATATATATATATATATATATATTTATTAAATGCCTACTAATATATAGAATTTTGATAAATGACCTCCTACTATTAGTTTTCCGGCAAAAAGATGGAGGGGTTATTGATGTCAGTTTGGGCCAAAATTTTGCGTAGTGACTCAAAAAAATGAGAAAAATCCAATGGAATCAATAGAAGTTCAAACAGAGTACCAGAAGTTGGTGAATAAATGTGTAATTCTTTAACTAGGGTTAGGGTTTCGAAGGGATTATCGGTGTTGGGTGGGGATGAAATTTTGTGTGGTGGCTCTAAAGAATGATGAGAATCTAACGGAACTAATAATATCCAGAAAGGAGCACTTGAAGTAGGTTCACTAGAGTAGTATTTTAATTTTTTTGAAAGAATTACAAAATTGAAAGATTGCTCCTTTGAATCTACTTCCAATGCTCCGTTCCGGCCTCCGTTGGTTCCATTGGGCTCCTCTCATGTTTTAGAGCTTCCACGCAAAATTCTAGCCCCCAACGCTAATAACCCCTACGAAACCCTAACCTTAGTTACGAAATCGTATATTTATTCACCAACTTCCGGTACCCTGTTCTATCTTTCGTTGGACTCCACTCATTTTTTCGAGCCACCACACAAAAGTTCACCTCAAACCGACGTCAATGACCTCTCTAAATCCTGATACAAACTTTTTCATCGCGTAAATAGCTTTTCCGACCACTTTTTTTCTGGAATACTGATACTAGGAGGCAATTTGTCAAATTCCTATATATCAGGAGGCATTTTAAAAATATTTATATTTTAGGAGGCAAAGAGAAAAAAAAGGATAAATTGGGAGGCATAAAAAATTCTCTTAAATAAAAATATTTCAAAATAAAAATCTAATAAATTTGACAAAACTGAAATTAGTAATAAGGAATTGACATTACACCCATAATAATTTTTTTTTTTACCCAACTCGGTAACCCGAGGTCCAGTCCAAATCGGGTCATATTCTTAGACCGAATTCATGTGACTTGGTCAACATTCGGGTGACCCAAGCTGGTCACATGATTGGCCAGTGTTTTTTTTTATTCTTTTCATGTGTTTCCTCGTTAATTTATTTATTTGAAAAAACATAGAATTAAATTAAAACATTCATATTCATAGCACATAATATATGTTCATCACACATAATATATCCATAAGTACAATTTCCACTAATCTCAATAATAACTTAATACAAATATACATTCATCACACATAGCGCTCATATTCATGAATTATATTCCTCATACAAAACACATATTTCATCACCCAAAACACATATTTCATCATACAAAGCATCTATAGTCATCATACATAAAACACAATTTTTAATATAATTATATTCCTCACACATAACATCTATATCCATCACACAAAACACCCATACTCATCATACATAGCATCAAAGTGGGAACTGGATGCACCATGCATTATACACTCAAGTGCATGGTATAATTTACCTCCAGAGACATGTACAATGGGTTCATGCACATAAAAGGCCCGTACTTTGATTGAAACTGAATGAATGATTTATTTATTGATTTTATTTAAAAAAGGGAATTAAACTCAATTATAATACTTGGATTATTAAAAATATATTACTTGAATTAAAATCAACTTATAATAAATTTCACTTATTAAACTTAAATATCACTACCAAGAAAATAAACAAAATCTAATTTATAATTTTTATTTAAATATTAGTAGTTTATATGTCATTATTATTATTAGCATATCATAGAAATATCATTAATGTAAATTTTACTAGAATTATTCTCAAGTATATTGCTAATTTATATTTTTATTAAATATATAAAACATATAACTACAAATTTAACATAATAAAGTAAAATATAAATAGTATATTTCCATATAAATCTAATATAACTACATTAAATATATAAAGTATTACTAGTATAGTTCTCATTATTGTTAATGTATCATTGAAATAACTTTGATTAACACAATTTTATTGGAATTATAATAAGGTCAATATATAAGAAGATTATTATAATATATTGATTGTTAAAATATACTTATAAAAATATTTTATTAAATACATAAATATTACTAGTTTATTATTTATTATTAGCAACATTCACAAAGAACAAGTTATACCATGCACCCAGGTGCACCAAATATGGTGCACGCGATTCCTTCATTATGATAGTATATGTATGATATGATTTAAGCGATGGTATATAAATGTTTGGGCAATGGTATATGGATGTTTTGTATGCCTAAGAATCTCGTTGGTTGGGTTTTGACTACTACTTTGACGGCGTCCGCTTTCACATTCCGATGTGATGGTAGATGTATGTTATGCGCGATAATATATGGATATTCTGTGCGATGATATATGGATACTTTATGTGCCTAAGAATCTCATCGACCAGATTTCGACGGCGCCCACTTACACTTTCTCGTTGTGATAAATATGTATGTTCTATGTAATGGTATATGGATATTTTATGCGTCTAAGAATCTCGTCAACCAGATTTCGGCTGTCACTTCGATGACGGACGCTTACACTTTCACATTGATTGGATCTCAAAGGCCTCTTCGACGGGATGATCCATGTTGACAACAACCATATTTGAAAAAATTGTAGACCTCGAGTTTACAGTAAAAATTTAAAAATTTGTGTGTTGTGAAGAGTGTAAACTAAAAGTAACGGAAATATAAAAAGATACAATGTATTAAAATCTTGACGATAAGAATATTTTCTCTTATAATCGAGTCAACATGGTGAGAATCTTTACTAATTAAACTTGCATTTCAATGATTAAAAAGACTCATAATCTACTAAGTAGAGATAAACTAAAACCTCTTAAAGTGTAGATATGGTCTAAAACAATAAGGCTCTTTCGAAAACTGAGATTCACAATCACCAGATTGGGTCTTAATGAAAACTAAAAATCAATGGAAGAAAATAACTCAAACTACAGGATGTTATTGCAGATGCCGCAAGTATTCACAGTCATATCCGACAAAATAGAAAATCTGCAGTTCGAATAAAATAGCTCTCAATGCTTCTAGCTTGAATTTCTCTCTTTGAATTTGTGTCTGAGTTATAACAAATCCCTCAATGTTATATTGACACACATTACATGTAAAAGAGAGCTGCAAAATAAAAAATTGATATACATAATATATTACACGTAAATATCATTAATTTAGAAACAAGATAAAATCTTAGAGTCCTAAATAATATCATTAATTTAGAAACAAGATAAAATCTTAGAGTCCTAAATAATATTAACTAGCCATATAAGAATCCTATATCAATGGGAAAAAAAAATACAACCTAATCTAATACTAAATAATATACATGATAATTACCAAAGCTGGTAAATATCATTTTTTTTCTAAATAAGTAAATCATGTTAAAAAAAAGTCAAAATAATAATTTAAACAAAAGAATACTTAAGGTGAATAATAAATCACATATGTAAAATACGAGACTTAATAATCTCCCCCTTTTTATCTCTCTTGGACAAAACTCATATGATTAAAATACCAAGTACAAAACTCGTATAATCAGCAAGAAAAACCCCTCTATATTGTTGCAGTAAAAAATAAAACAGTTATGCAACATACAATGACATTTAGGATAATATTTTTAAAAGAACACAAAAACAGTCATTATAAATTAAGGCAAAAGTCATATGCATCTAGCAGCAATAAAAGATAATATTCAAAATAATATCAAAACATTGTTTCAATGAAAAGAACCATAAGATAAATATCTCCTAAGTAAGAGATCATCGATCTCCGAAGTAGGATCAAATTGTTTTGATGGAGTAGAAGCTTCAAATTCAAACTCCTTCCCATCATTATCTTCATCACGAAGACTTTTAGGCAAATGCGTCGAAGATGAACCAACTCCTCTTGAATGCGATGCAGTGGTATCAGCGGCAACATCTACGACAACATCCATAGAAGCATCAACTCCCCCTGAATTTCATATATCCTGATTGGGAGTAGCAACCTAATGATTCTGTGCATCATCATCATCATCAATCCTCCACCTTTTTATCTAGAAAGATTTGAGTCATTAAGCAGATCGAGATAATAGGTGCAGAGAGTAGTAAAATGGGCAATAACATTGATAGCATACTGCACTTTTTCCTGGCAAAATAAAAGAGACACGGGAACCACCAGAGTTGGCACAAGAACTACGGAGTCAAAATGCCAGCAGAGATGTGATAAGCATCCACGATAGCATTCAGAGCAGTATTCATAGTAGTTGCAGCAGCATAATCAGCAATAGGGCATCGGGAACAAAAGGAGCAGAACTAGAAGACTCATCCTTATCATCAATGTAAACCACTGGAATATGCACAAGGTGATTTAAGAGATGATCATAAATAGTGAATAAATATGTATTGCCAATTTGAGAAACACAGGGGACGAGGCCTTGAGAAATGATCACCCGAAGAATGCGACTAGGGAACGGCAAAGCCCACTTATTTGAAAGAGTCATAGCAAAGAACATGACCGCATTAAACGCATGAATGCCAAAGTTGAAAGGAATCCTAGTCCCAAGATGATAGAGGATATAGGTATTACGTTTAGTCACCCTCGAGTTGTTTGTCACTGGAATCCAGTTTCTACATCAAACCTTGTGCAAAAACCCAAAGAGAGATAACAAACGAGGCAATGCAAATTAAGTAAACCACTCAGTGTGTAAGTCACTCATCAATAACCTTGCCATCTTAATAAAATTAGCTAACATAGGTTTCTCGATACTATCAGAAGTCTTTAAAAGAGCATTAATAAGTGAGGGAGTAAAACTATAAATTTCACCACACATAAAGACTCAACTATAATTTGGAGGTCGGATCACATACCTCAACACACATGTTAGTATAGAACGCATACAGCATCGATTACTCAAAAGACATAATATCATTAATTATATGCATAAGTTGTTGAAGCTCAAAAACTTGTTCAATTTGTACGAAAGGAATGTTGACAAATGCCGATGTTTTTTCTTGATCAATGTGTGACCAACAAACAACTTGTAACAGTCATAGGCATCCTGAGAGTAGAAAGTTTCAGAAAAAGAATTACCCAAATCATAGTCAGATTCGGATGCGGGTGTGGATGTCATCACATTGTCGATTACACCAGCAACAACATCTATATCACCATTCATAGCAACATCCCCAAAAATAGGATTAACCTCATCAGCATTCCTTGTAAAGCCATCTATGATATCATCTGTAGATGTGTGAAATCTAAAATCATCCCCGGACAAAGGATCTTCATCCCTTGAGATATTAGGATTTAGAATAGGAATAGGCCTAGGGATTGAAGGACAAGTATCAATATCCATGCGCTTATGGAGATGTAAAAATTCAAAACTAGCAGGTTCAAGATCATCATCAAGGGGATCAAAGACTGGAGCAGGGGAGGAACGAGTGTGCCTTGCCATAAAGAAGGATGATTCCACTGAATCAAAATATTTACAAACCTCCATAGGTAAATTCGATAGAGGATCAGCAGGAACCTTAACATCATTAGATGGGTCAGATCAAGATGATATGTGAGTACCATTAGCCATAACATCTGCAATTGAATCCCACCAGATTTCTTGAATCCCACCAGATTTCTTCTTCTTTGCCTTCTACAAACTGAAACCTCTCTTCTTGGAGACACCAAAATCAGAGTCGGGGGGCTCAAAAGCATTAGGTCCATAGCCTCAGAGACATTTGGACTTAAAAGAATATAGTGTATAGTTCGGCTCGGGGGATTCGCATATGAGCTCAAAATTGGGAAGATATTCAACCTCGATCTTGTTTCCTTTATAACCACAAAATAAAGCTATGAAGGGACCAAATGAATCTACAATAAGAACAATGGAGGTGGTAGTGACATGCCATAGTGAAGGATCCGGAGACTGCGGTGTAGTGGAGAGTTTCTCAGTTAGAGGGCCAGCAACATGTGGCGGTGATTGAGCCGTCAGAGATGGTGATTGAACAAGAACGGAGGGAAAAGATATTTTAGGTTGTGATGCAACCCCAGATGCCATCACATCAATCGATGCATTAGATTCAACAAAACTTGAAGTTGAGGGATTAGCCATGGAAGATAACAGAGAGAGTAGCAAGGTTTCAGGCGTGATGGCAACTTTAGGTGAGTCGGCATCCGATGAAGGAGATGAAGAACTTTTGCTTGAACTCTTAAACATCCATTAGACACCTAAGAAAAGTTTATCCATACTTGCAAGAAAGAGTTCAATTCAAAAGCCACACTAACAAAAAGTAGGAGAGAGAAGAGAGCATAAATACACATACAATTTTGATAAATAAATATGTGTGCGTGTGGTGTGAGAAAGATATGCATGGATAAATATAAATTTATACATATATATACATACACACACACGACAAGATACAAGAAGTCCAAGAGTCCCAAAAGAATAAATAAGCCTAAGAGAGATTAATCTAGATTAAAAATCCACTAAATATGGGAACCACGATTTATTTAAGCAAAAATAGCCTACCTTGAACCCACATTACCATAGCACATGAAAAGTCTAGATTGAGACAAGATCCTTCCTTCCAAATTAGCACTCTCCTGTATAACCCTACATAAAAATTCAACACCACCAAGTCTTCCAAACGAGGAATAAATCACATCCTCACTTGGTACATACAAAGAAAGATCAACAAGAAGTCAACTTTTACCAAGTGATGCATGTACTAGAAGACTCATGTCTAAAATATGAAAAGAAAGAACTCACGCAAGAGAAAAAGAAAAACAGATATATAGTTGCTACATATGCAATCCCGAATGTGAAGGTATTTGGAATGTCATCCGTACACAAAGTTAATGAATTGTAAATTCTTAACTCGGATAATGAATTAACAATTTAAGTTGCTAAGCAAATTTGGTATATTATGTCTGAAAGTAGTAGTACCTCCTATTTATGCAGCAACTAAACATTTCTTTAGATCGCATTGATCATTGATTTGAATTAGAAAAATTTTCACCACTTTTAGAATGGCTTGGGACTTCCAGCATTAGAGAATATATTTATTTTTTGCATTTTGGGGAAATGTATGTTTTTGCAATGAACAACCCACATTCTATTTTCAAAACTTCCAACCTTTTTAACCAACTCATTATGGGAAGGAACTAATGCCAGTTGAGACTTGATGCAAGCCATGTCTAAAATCTTAAGAAAAGAAACAGAAAAATATAATATACAGTGTCACGACACATGTGAGGACAAATTTTGTGAAATGCAAACTCACATTCAAATAGAGCACATATTGGGAGATATCTCAAATAGAAAAATATCTCATAATATAATGCCTTGGTAAAAATGTCCATAAGCTGATTTTCAGTATTGGTATACTCCATGTGAATAGTGCCTTTCTCAATCAAGTCTCGTATAAAGTGATGTCGAACATCGATGTGTTTTGTATGAGAATGCTAAATTGGATTCTTGGAAATGTCAATCGCACTAGAGTTATCACATAAGCTAGTAAGAGTGTCAGTGGGTAAACCATAGTCCTCAATAATTTGATTCGTCAAGAATAATTGGGAACAACAACTTCTTACATCCATATATTCATATTCAACGGTTGAGAGTGACACACAATTTTTCTTACAACTAAACTAAGAGACTAAATTATTCCCAAGATAAAATCACGCAACCATTGTTCTTTTTCTATCAGTAACATCACCTGCCAGTCAAAGTCACTATATCTAATAAAAGCAACATTCATGTCTTTCGTATACAAACTTAAATAAGTTGTACCACATATGTACCAATTGATACGTTTAACAACTCTTGAATAAGTGATCTTAGGATTACGTGGTAATGAGCACAAACACAAATACTATACATAATATCAAGATGACTAGTAGTTAAATAATTCTTGCACAACTTTTGTCTTGACCCCATGTAGTTTTTATGTGAGATGCATTTCTTAAATTAAACTATAACAAGTTATGAGCATACTTGCTTGACAGATAAAAATACCATCATGCATCTAGTTAATTTGTAAGCCTATGAAACAACTTAACTCATCAACCATGCTCATTCCAAACATGGAAACCATGGAATCTATAAAGAATTCGGTTAGTTTTTTAGAAGATCTAGAAATAATATTGTCCACGTAAATTTGAGCGATAAGATTTCATTATAAACTTTTTGAATAAAAAGAGCTTTGTCAACTTCACCTCATTTGAAACCAATTTTAAGAAGATGTTCAATCAATCACTTATACCAAGATCGAGGAGCTTGTTTAAGACCATAGAGGGCCTTTTAAGATTATACACATGGCCAGGCTTATAAGGATCCTCAAAAACTTGAGGTTTTGCAACATACACTTCCTCATTAAGGATGTTATTTAAGAAGGCACTCTCGACATCTATTTGGTGAGGTTTAATATCAAAATGACAAGCTAATGCAAGCAACAAGTGAATTAATTCAGTTTTTACTACAGGAGTAAAATTTCCATCGTAACCAACCCCCTCAGCTTGAGTGTAGCCTTGAGCAACTTAATGACCCTTATTGTGAACAATATTGCCTTTCTCATCAGTCTTGTTTTGAAAAAGCATTTTTGTACGAATGACATTCCCATCTTTGGGATCAGAAACTAAGTAAAAACATCATTTTTAGAAAACTGATCAAGCTCATCTTGCATATCCATAAGCCAAAACTCATCTATTGAATCTTCAACAACTTTCTTAGGTTCAATAGAATATATAAAACAATTTGTTCTTTCTATGGGACACTGTATAGACATATGTGCCAACCTTACAATTTCTTTGAAGTTGATCTTCTTTTTTCAAGTACTTCTAGTATATCCAACACTACCAACGACTTGAGATATATGATGGTTTCTAAATTTTGCTTGGAACATCCTTAGTCCTTGTTGGTAATGGTCCCTTATCATGTTGTGGAATATCCTCATCCTCAAAATCAGTTTCAGCTCCATCAGGTTCTGATGTCGGCATATCTGCAGTCACATCGGCAATCGTATCAGTTGTAGACGTATTTGTAGAATTCGCACCATCCAGAATGACATTGGGAATAATTATAGAAGTACAGAGTACTTCCACTAGATCTGAGACGTCATCTTCCTACTTTAGATCTGAAATATCGTCAAAAACAACATTCACACTTTTCAAAATAGTTCATGTGCATAAATTAAACACTCGATACACATGACTATTTAAAGAATAACCTAATAATAAACACATGTAACTTTTAGAATCAAACTTAGCAAGAGTATCTCTATCATTTAGGATGTGGGTAATTATTTTGCCCCCCCAAACTAATGCATTTGTCACAGTTTACCATACAAATAATTATTTTTGACAAACTACCATACGAACTATGTGTGATTTGCAGTTTGCCCCCTAAACCAGAATTTTTGTGGTTTTGTGCCAAAACCAAATGACGTGTCACAACTCGATTTTGCCACGTCATCTGGTTTTGGGCACAAAACCACAAAATCTCTGGTTTATGGGGCAAACTGCAAATCGCATATAGATCATATAGGGGTTTGTCCAAAAAAATAGTGTGTATGGTAAACTATGAAAATAGACATAGTTTGGGGGGGCAAATGTTTATTTCCCTTTAGGATATGATAAATGAAAACAAAAAAAATGAAAATACTTGAAAATGGGTTTCTTTCCTAAGAGGATTTCATAAGGAGTCGAGAAAGAACCTTTTATGTTGGGTTGTGGAGCCTGAAGTACTGTACATCCAAGCCCTCGTTCACGCTGAGTTTTTGGGGGTATTTTAGGGAGTTCGCGTAAAATTATAAATAGAGTTTTCTTGTTATAAATAACCTGGTTGTGTAATTGGAACCCTATCTCAAAAATTATTATAGTACAAACTCCTGGCTTGGCAGCGACCCCAGAAGTAGTCAGAATCTCTCTCTGACGAACTAGGTAAACAATCTCTTGTGTCATTTTTATTGCTTCTCTTTTTTATTATATTACTTATAATCTTAACATTTTCATAGGTACACATGGTTGACAATATGATAAGCAGTATGAAAAGTTTCAGCCCAAAACTTTTTTGCAAGATTTAGCATGACTCATGCAAATTCTTAAAGAGTTCTATTTTTCCTTTTAGCAACTTCATTTTATTGACAAGTCCTGGGTGCCAAAAATTTGTGAAGAATACCTTTTCTATCACAAAACGAAGTAAACGACACATTTTCAAATTCTCTACCTTGACCAAATCTGATCTTAATAACTTTCAATTTAAGTTAAACATCATTTCGTACCACGTCTTAAAAGACTCAAAAGCATCTGATTTCTCTCGTAAAAAGAGAATTCATGTAAAGTGAAAGAAATTATCTATTAGATCTAAAGAGTGTTTTTTTGACACCAATACTCTCAACACTCATTGGAACCATAAAACCCATATGAAAAGTTCAAAATAAGGAGAAGTAGTGGTATAAGTTTTCTTAGGATGAGAAACACGAGTTATTTACCTTTTTGACATGGACCACACACACTACTAACATTAGTGTTTAGTTTAGGAAAACCACGCACAACATCAAATTTTACCAAATTATGTTACATTTTAAAATTAACATGGCCAAGTTTTTGATGCCACAAATCAAGTTCATAAGTACTAGCACTATGACACACTTGACTTCTACCAAACTGATATCATGTACTGGCAAATCTCATCCCTGCAAGAACACAAACATTAGATGCATCAAATACTTCGCACGAGTTTTTATCAAATCTAACAAACAATTCACTATCACACAGTTGACTGATACTTATAAGATTATCCATAAGTCCAATAACAAGTAGGACATTTTTAAGTCCAGGCATCCCATTAATATTTAGAGTATCCCTACCAACAATCTTACCATGCACTCCACCTCCAACTTTACCTCCATCAAAGAATTTAATACCCTTTAAATTACCCTTTTCTCTAATCATATGGGGAGAACAACCACTGTCGAAGTACCAAGATATTGAAATGTTATATTTTAAAGAGGTATAGACAACATTACAACTAACATTAGATTTACAAACCCAACAAGACCTACCGTGACTATTATTGTGACTAGGAAACAAGGACATTTTGGGTGATATCTGCCTTTTCAATAACATATTGGTAATATCAGATTTTTATTTAAGAAAAAGTGGCCTAGACAACTCAATATCATTTAAGGCGAGAACCGGAAAATATAAAAGGTCTGGAATGGATGTGTTTGTTAATGCAACTGGAGGATGTAATGATATTTGCGATCATATTAAGACCAACATCAAAGGAAACTCCATCTAGAACTTGCAATATTTCTCAAGGAATCAATAGTTTTATAATAAAGAAAGTTCAACAAGGGATGGAACTTCCTTGAGGTTTTGACGATGTAGAGTTCTAAGAAAATAAATCCTTTTGAAATCCACAATGAAGTTGAAAGACATAACATCTTTGGTAGCCTCGTAGTTCAAAACTATGCGAAACATGTTTGAGACTAAGGAAATAAGAATAGAATGAAGAGATTTAGCATTCATATTACCATCAAGACGGGCACTCGCATTCTAAAGCATCTTATCATGTGGTCTAAGATCACTATCCGCATCAACAACTTGAGGAGGTGTCCACTTGTTAAGGATCATACACCATGCATGTTCAATAATTAATTTGATGTAGACATGTGCTTGAGTTTTCAGGTACCGTAATTAGATCCATCAAGGATCGGAAGATGAATGTCGTACCCACACGATTGTGAATCTATAAGTTTGCAAAAGAGGATCAACACTCAGTGGAATCAAGTGCCAACTCTGATGCCACTTGAAAGAATTCCTGACCTCGAATTCACAATAAAATAATAAAACATGTGTGTGTTGTGAAGAGTGAAAGCAATAAGCAGTAGAAAAAAAATATATTAAAATTTTGACTATAAGAATGTTTATTCTTATAGTCGAGTCAACATGGCAAAACTATTTACTAATTAAACCTTGGATTTAAATAATTACAAAGAGTTGTAATCTACTGAATAAAGATAAACTAAAAACTCTTAAAATAGTAGATATGATCTAAATAAGTAGGACTCTTCCAAATATCAAGATTCACCATCATAGGATTGGTTCTTAATTAAAACTGGAAAATAGGAAATCTACAGTTTGAATAAAATAGCTCTCAACTCTTCTAGCTTGAATTTGACTCTCTGAATTCGTGTGTAAGTTGTGAGCGAGTTCTCAACTTTATATATAGGCACCTTACTTGTAAAAGACACCTACAAAATAAAGAAAAAAGATATACATAATATATTGCTAGTAAATATCATAAGTAGGAAAACAAGATAAAATCTTGAACTAGCCATATACAAATCTTATGCTAAGGAAAGAAAATTACAACCTAATATATATAATAATTAACAAAGATTATATATATCAAATATTTCTTAAAATACTAAAATTTGGTAAGAAAGTCAAAATAATAATTTAGAAAAAATAATACTTAAGGAAAATAATAAATCGCGTATGTAAAAAATGTGACTTAACAATATTCACCACATATAACACTAATATACCATCGCACAAAATATACATATTTCATTGCACATAATATACATATGCCATCACACAGAAAGAAGCGGGTGCACAATGCCCAGGTGCACTCAGGTGCACCATATACCATCTCTTCACAAAGTACCATCGTAAACTTAATATATAATATTTTAAAGCAATTATGTTTGTAGTTGATTCCTGATTTATATAAATATATTGAAGTCTATATAATTCATGAAAAATACTTAGGTAAGACCGGTCTCATAGTATGTGATCACTTTTTGACCATGCTCATTTGTCCAACGCACTCTCTGCCTTGACCATGCTCATTTGTCCAACGCATGCTCATAGTATGTGATCACATACTATTAGAATTCATTTCACCCAGAACCCCCCCCCCCCCACCCACACACACACCACCTCTCTCTCTCTCTCTCCACTCATGCCACTGTCGGTTACTGTGCTCCAGCGGCAGCCACCGTCCACCGACAATGAAACTTGAAAAAAGAAATACCATCTAAGTCATTTTGATTCACTCGTTCTAAATCCAGAATTGGGTTTGCGATTTAATGTTACAATCATCATAGATCAGAGGTCAAAATTTATAAATTGTCAACTTTGACCTCCATTCTACGATGATTCGCAAGGCTAATTCCGAATCGGCAACCATAGTTCAACTCCCTACATTGCAATTTATGATATCCCTGATTTATATTTTTCAAACTAGTGCCAAAATCATCACCCACGATGGTGGGGGATTTTTTTCCCATCATTATCCTTTGCGCTCCAGCAGCTAGTTGTATGTGTGGTGTTATATGGTGCTGAGGTGTTGGTGATAAGTTGTAGGGAGAGGGAATTCTGGGTGGGATGATGTTTCTTTCTTTCTTTCTTTTTTTGGTTGTAAAGTGTCTGGCAAGAAAATAAATTTTATATGTTTAAAATAAATTGGAAAATAGAGAAATTATGTTACAAAGGGGGGTGTTTTTTTTATTTCTCACACACTGAGTGGTTCGAATGATGATGATGATTGCACATGTGAATTTTCTATTGTGGAATTTGTAGTTTTGTAGTGGTGGTTTTTTATTGAACTTGTTATGTCCTTTAGAGCTTGTAAAACCAGGCATTAACTTGTAATTCCCCATTTTGAGGAATAAAAATTGTGATTATAGTTTTATATAAAAGTATTAGAACTTGAACAAAAAGTATTAAAAATGTAGTTAAAATTATTATACTTGAACTAAAAGTATTATAGTTATGAATAAAAGTATTATAATAAATTGCATTAGTAATTTAAAAAATTCCAAGAATAGCTAAAAGTTTCACAAACTCATGCAAATGTATACAAATTGATATGATATTTTTATATAAATATTTTAAAAATTATTGGATAAGTATTACGAATTACTATAAAAGTATCACAAATCTATTTAAAAGTAGTACAACTTTAGTTAATAATATTACATAGTATAGTTTATGCAAAATTATCACAAAAGTATCACAACTTGAGTTACAAGTATCGCAATTCTTAGGTACATATACAGTATATTATAGGTCTTTATCGAGTATTACAAAATGGAGCAAAAGTATCAGAAAACATATGATACTTTTACTATGTTTTGTGATATGTGACCAAATTTTTATGATATATTAAATTATATAAGTGATATAGGCATAGATGTAACGAAAAAAAAAATAAATTATAGATAATCTGATAATTTAACTATTTTGTAATATTTTAACAATATTTTTATGATTCTTTGATTTTTTTTATAGATGTAAAAACATATAATGTGTTACTTTTACTCGATTTCGTGATACTTTTAAATGAATTTGTGATAGTTTAAACTAAGTGTGCGATACTTTTAGTTTTTGACTTTTAGCTGAATCTGTGATGCATTTAACTAATTTTGTAATACTTAAAATTAGGCAGATTCTAACTCTTTTTTGACGATTTTATTTTTTTAATTTGAATTGACATCTTTGTAAAGTGGAATGAGAGGAGATGAGAGGTAGTGATTAATTGAAATTTGACTTACTCAATCTGTGTAGATCAGAGGTCAAAGCTGATAATTTTGTGACTTTTGACATCAGATGTACAATGAATGGAGTATTAGATTGTAAATCTGATTCTGAATCTGAAACGATGGAGACGAGATGGTTCCAACGACATAAAATATTGTAAAAAGATATTGTCGTTGACCGGCAACGGTGGTGGCCGGTGCGACGCCCGAATACTGGCGAGCGGTAGGTGGCAGTGGCGGCCGGAGTCCGACAGTGGAAGAGCACACTTGTATGTGTGTGTATGTGTTCTTGTGTCAGAAAGAGAAAATGAAAATTTAATGAGTTTTTGTCTTTATTAAATGGATAAGTTGGAGCGAGTCAATTAATAAATTTAGTAAAAAATAATTTGATAAAATGAGATCGTCTCATAGGAGACCTTCATAATTCATAGTTTAAATAGTATCTATAAATAAATTTCAATTCAACCGATTAATCGGGAATTCAATTAATTTCTTAAGCATAAAACTGATTAATTGTTAGTCATGTTATTCTTTTATTATGGTTATCAAAAATAATATAACATAAGTTAAAGTTCTTTTTTATTATTCAATCACAAAATTTTCCACTCATTATTTTGATTAAATTATTAGTATATTTACTTCGTATTAAAATTTATCAGACTTATCATACCATTTCAGAAAAAACAAATTGTTTGATATGAATATAAAAGAATGATTTTCTTACTATTATAGTAAAATATAATTATCATCATCATATATTACATATACAAAAATCTACAAATTCGGAGCAAATCAATACATTTAGCATCACCCTGAACATCTTATAAAATATTTTAAAACGCCGATAAACCCGTACAACACTTTCCAGAGATCAAATGAACCAATATTGGAAATGGGGGATATAACTATTAATGGGATGTGTGGCTAGTGGCTACAAATCAACCCCCAATTTTCATGCTCTCCCCAGCACTAGAGCCACCATGTCAATTTTTTGAAAATGCCATCGACTTGATTCCGGGCAACACTCTTGTCAAGTCGAACTAACAGATCATCTGTTAGGCCAAAATTCTATACCGTTACATCATAATATAAAAATCAATACATTATAATAAAAAATCAATACATCATAATACTAATATATTATAATACAAAATTCAATATATCATAACACGGGTCAAATATTTATGAAAATCAATATATCATAAATCAAAAACCAATACATTATAATATCGGATCAGATGACCTAACGGGTCATAACCCATCAATCAAACCTAACGCAAGTATTTGCTCTTGATTCCTTTTGATATGTCAAAAGTTTCGGTTGTGCTTGGATGAGGAAAATCTTTACTTTCATTCCATTTCAGATTTTTTTTTAATTCCAAATTTATTTTTTTTTCCTCAAAACACATTATTCACTTATCATACTTTCTTAATCTAACACAATTTTCGAAACATAATAAAATTATTACACATAGTTTCTTATAAATTATTTTATTCACTAATTCACATATATATAATTATCATCACTTTCAATCATTATTTTATTATTATATCAAATTAACTTTCATTAGTATATTGTCATCTCTGAATCACTCCCAAAATATTTTCTTATTTTTTGAAATAGTATTTTCGCACTAGTTTCTCTAAAATGAAAGTGAAATAAATGAAAGGTCCCTCAGTCACACACTTCTATTCATTTCATCGCCCTAGGCACTAGGCGCCACCACCTCCTACGATTTTCGAAAATCGGTCAAATAAATCGTCGGGCGCCCTCAGCGCCCAAGTCGGTCAGGCCAGTTTTTTTTTCCTAGCCTAAAACGACGTCGTTTTTGGGTCTATTTTTTAATTATTTGATTTTGTAATATATGCTGTGGTATTGTTATTTGACTAATGAACTTATGGATCTATATTGTTTTGAACTTTGAATTGAATAATAGTTTTAAACTTGTGAATTGTAATTTGTGATCATTAGTTTTAGTTTTGAATTGTCATAGATTTTATTGTGTAGCAGGTAGTATGTTGAACTATTAAATGGTTGAATGTAATGTTATAAACTAGAGTATTTATTCTCAAATTCTAGGCCCCGCCTAGGCGCCCTAGGCGCTAGGCACTGGCCTGACGCCTAACAGCCGCCTATCTGTTTTTAGAACACTGTTCATTTCATTTGATAAAAATTTTCATAAATTTGTTATGTTATCATTAGTTTGTTATGTAATTTAAAATTTCAGGAAATATACTATTCATAAATTGCTCTTGTTTTTTTTTTATTTCTTCAATCAAATCTTTACTATTTATTTTCCTACAATTTTCACTATTCACACACACATATTTTAGGAAAACATTACAATACATTCATTTTATCATACACATGTATTGTGATCCAATCAAATATGACACATCATCATCTTTAAGAATTTAGAATCTTTTTAAATAAATCCATTGATAAAAAAATAGAAGAATGGTAGAAGTTCTATTAATATAAATGTTACATATGTCTGTAAATTGGGGGATGCTTTATTTTTTATTTTTTATTCACTTACACATAAACATAAATATAAAGAATGGTGCTATATGGAGTAATTTGATCGAAATAATAATATATTTTATAAAGTAATCTAATTACAATTTTAACCTTATTATAATATATCGCAAAATAATAGTAAGAAAATCTTACTATTATATCCATATCTATCCATAAATTTTGTTTTAAATTACTTGATATGTATGGTAAGTTTGATATGAAATATGTAATTAATAATTTAAATAAATATTTTTTAAGTGGTAAATTTTAATATTGAATAACAATAAAAATCTTTACTTACTTATGTTATATTTCTCTTTTGTATATATATGGCTAACAATTAATCAATTCCAAGTTTACATATTAATTTAATTTATAACTAATCAGTTGATTTGAACTCTCTCTCTTTAAATTACTATATATTTAGTTTACGATGGTCCTTTGTAAAAGTTGTTAACGATGATAAATAAACTAATAATATTTATATATTTAATAAAACATTGTCATAATTATATTTTTTATTGAAAAATTATTATATAGCATAATAACCATCATATATAGTTTAATTTAATATAATTAGAATAGAAATCATGCTAAATTCAAAGTTATTTCATGATACATTAACAATAATAATGAATAATATAATACTAATATTTTATATATTTAACAAAGATATAAATTAGATTCTTCTGAAAATATACTAGGAATATTTTAAATTATTATGTTACACTTGAAGTTATATATTTTTTTATATATATTTAATTAAAATATAAATTAGTAATATAATTAAGAATAATTAATATAGTAAAGGTTATGTTACACACGTTAACAAAAAAAATGATAGATAAACTACTAATATTTAATTAAAATATAAATTAGTTTTTTTATTTCAGTTTCTTGAGAGATGATATTTGAGTTGAGTATAATAAGTAAAATGTTTTATAAGTATAGTTTAGTTCAAATAATATTTTATTCAATAATATAAGTATTATATGAGTTTAATTCTCTTTTTCAATAAAATCAATAAATAAATTATTCATTCATTAAATAGAAATCAAAGTATAACTTTTCTATGTACAAGAATAAATTGTATCACCGGCATCTATTTAGTGTAGTAAAATTGGGTTATAATTAAATAAAAGAAAATTATATTCTTATTATAAATAATTATTAAATAAATTTAGTAATTAAAAACAACTCAAGAGAATCTTATATGTTTGAAAATAGTGCAAGATAAATCTCAAAACATTTTAAAATTGAATAAGAATATAATTAAAACCTAAATCTTTATTTAATAAATTCTTGAACTAAAAAATATTAAACATATTGTAAATAATAAAATAAATATAAAAAATTATGAAGTTATATAAATAAATAATTACTTCCTCCGTCCCAAAAAGATGGTCTTATGGTGATTTCACATTGTTAATAAAATATTGGTTAATATAGTTAAAGTCTTGTCTTAGCATTTAAGCCACTAAATTTAGTTAATTATTAATTCATTGTCTACTCAATTCTCTTAAAAGTTATCTAGATAAGTGGGATAGTGTGATAATTATAGGGGTATGTATGAAAATGAACAAATAAATCTTATAACAAGTTTGTCATTTTGGGACACCAAGAATAGCAATCAAAACTATTTTTTTTGGGACGGAGGGAGTTTATATTAATTCTAAAAAACTATTCAATATATTTTAAAATGAAACAAAATCAAAATTTTTAAAAAATGATATAAAATATTTTGAAATCATATTAATAAAAATAAAAGAAAATAAATTTTCAATTAACATAATGTGCTAATTCATTAAAACCTTTTTGATTTGTATTGATTATGAGAAAAAATAATATAGGTAATAATTGGTTTTTCTCATCATGCAAAAAAAAAAAAAAATTTATTTTAACCGTGTTAAATAATTGAGTTTTGTATATAGTACTAATCAATGTCTGGTCAACTAATTTAAACATAGATTTGAAATATTATTTTCTAAAAAAATATTACATCTTTTGAATTTTTATAAGTATGTAAATAAAATTATTAATGAATTTAATCTAACTACTAAAATATCAATTAATTAATAATAATAGTTAATAAAAAGTGATAGAAACCGGTGCAGCGATTAAGGCAGGGAATATACAATCTTTTAAAATTTTCTAAATATGTAACTAACAAATATTAACAAATTTCATTTAAATATTTCATAATAATTTTTGATAAATAGTTATTTGACACCGACAGAAGACACATATTGAGAATATGATAAATTTTGAGTTCTTATAAATAAGTAGATAAAATTATTAACAATTATAATCTAAATATTAAAATATAAAATTAGTTAATAATAATTAATAAGTAGTGATTAGACATCGTTACAAGATACTAATTGAACGTAATTATTTTTAAATTACAATATATTGAGTTTGCAACGAATGATGTTAATAATAAAAAGATAATAATATTCATATATTTAAAATATTTAATAATTATAGTTCTTACACTAGATATATTATAAGGTTATTATATAACAAAATAATGTTCTTGTAAAACTGAATTTAATATAATTCCAATAGTAAATCATGTTACGTTCAAAGTTATTTCAATAATATAATTACAAAGTTATTGTCTAGTAATGGTAATTCACTGTTCATCCATATTATTATTTTATATAACCATATCCTTCATTTGCTCAAAATTTGTAATGGCAAGCAATTTGCAATTATATTTGCACAAACTGATGAACAAAAATATATTAATAGAATATTAATTCATCAAAATTTTAATGTTTTATTGAATTATAACTAAAGTCAAATTCATGTAGTTTTCTTAAGAATGTGAAAACAATCAATTAAACTCAAATACTATTTGAAAAATATATAAAACTATGATTATATTACTCTTAAAAATATTTGTAAAAATTTTATAGCCCATTTGAGTTTCGCTCACCTAAGGCGCTTAAGCTGCCTAGCCGAATGTAACATTTGGACGATACCTTTTTTCTGATTTACTTGGACAAAAATATCTTGACATAGAATATTAATAATGAGAAATAAGTTATAGATATTATATATATGTTTGATAAAATCTCTCTCTCTCTCTCTCTCTCTCTCTCTCTCTCTCTATATATATATATATATATATATATATATATATATATATGGAATTAGGTTCAAATGAAAACCACGTCAATATATGCAAACCTACGGACCAATCCTGACCTTATATCTAATATTATGTGTGGACCAAATTCATTCTTTTTTTTTTAAATTCATTAATTTATATATATGGAAGGAGATGGGTGTTTATGTATTTTAACAAATGCTTTAATCAAATTAAATACCAAAACCCTTCTTCCTTCTTTTCTCCACCGTTTCTCCTCTCTCTCTTTCCAAAACAGAAATCGGCCAGCATCTACCCTTCGGCCACAAACGGCGCAGCAACGACCGCAGCAAGAACCTCCGACGACTGAACCATGGCGGCATCGATGGCGGCGTTTGGCAGCAACTGGCGAGGCGACGGCGAATCAGGCGGCGACAGAATCGGCTACCGCACAGCACCCCTCTCTCCTCCTTCGACTCTGGCTGGACCGTAACGGGAGTGGACGGAGATCGGCGACTGTGTGCAGCAGGTGAGGCGACTCGTCTGGTTTCTCGTAGGGGCGCTGGGATCCCGATTTGGATCGGAATGATTCGTCGCGGCCTGAATCGGACGGCGGCCAGTGGCTGGGCTTGGGTTCGATCGGGCGAATTCCTCTCCTCCGTCGGCGGCCCGACGAACTGGAAATCGGCTATGACAAGCGATGTGACAGCAACCGGCGAGGGTAGACGGCGGGTTGGCGATGATGGATGATTGGGTGGCGATCTGGGTTTAGGCCATGATGGATGATTGGGCTGGTGTCGGTCTTTAGGCCAAGAATGGATGATTGGGCTGGTGTCGGTTTTTGGGTGGCGATCTGGGTTTAGGCCATGATGCTGATCTGGGTTTAGGCCAAGAATGATCGGGTGGTTGGCGATGATGGATGATTGGGCTGGTGTCGGTTTTTAGGTGGCGATCTGGGTTTAGGCCATGACTTTGCGCAGGCGGCGGCTGACTAGTGATGGTGAACGGGTGTTACTGGTTGAATTGGGTAGGGTTGAATGGTGGGCCATGTTTTTAACAACTATGAGTTGGGCCAAAAAAGCAGTTTTAGTGTAGTAAAAAAGCGCTGCCACAATATGAAAAAAGCACCCCTGAGATTGTCAAGCTTGGAGCACTGCCAACATATAAAAAAAGCATTGCTACTTATATTATAAAATCACTAGTCATATGTGAAAAAAGCGTTGCTACTTAATTATACATAAATTTTATTTAAAATTGGTTTGCTGAATATTTGAATTTTTTTTCAATTTTTGAATTTGCCCGTAATTGTAGACGAATTCTGCGATGCTTTTTGTATAAAGTCGCAGTGCCTTTTTTTTCTTTATCCGTTGTGCTTTCTAAAGAGCAATGCAGCGCTTTTTATAAACGTTGTTATATGTCCAAAATACCCTTTTTATTAATTTAAAGTAATATTTTACATAAATACACTGCTGACGTGTCATGATCTCAACCATGAAGATTATCCAATCTAATGGTCAAGATGAGTCTGATAGGGCAGTATATACGTAAGACCTGATTTGGGGTAGCTCTGACTCAAAGTAGTTAGATACATTAAGGGAGGGCTAGAACAACTCTGTCTTAAAGAAAGATATAAATAACCCTCCTAATGACATCAGGAATGTCAGGAAGAGGTGGTTATCGCCCGTGATCCCTCCTAAACTTAGCTATCTTGAAGAGATCACTAAAAGCTTGAAGATTATGCCGAACTAAAGTTTCGGGGACTGACGTTTAGCCTGGTCTGGTTGAGAGACCTGATTAAGTCCTCTAAGAAATAGAGCTCATCTTCACTATAGCAAGATTTGATCTGTTGAAAAGCAGGAACAAAAAAGGTAAGAAGAGCTGGATAACGACAGGTCTGGTTCCTTGAGTTCTGCTGGAATCCCAGAGCTGAGATAATGCGGAATGAAGGAAGACCTGGAACAGGGAAGACCTGTTTCTCAGACTCCCCAGGGAGAGACAAGTGGGACCACCTGTCAGAATTTATTGCACAACGGTCCGAGATTCGCGGCATGTGCTTTTGAGATCCCAGTTGGGGTCCCCACTAGGAAAAGCTATAAATATCTCAGCCTCAAGGCTGAGAGAGGTATGTCATTCTCTTGAGCATTCTTGCTTTCTTTCTTGAAAAACACCTCAAATGCTTACTGACTTAAGCATCGGAGAGGTTTCCACCGAAAAACCACCGGTGGCCCTTTCTAACTCTTGTTTGTGGTGCAGATCGGAAGAGCTCTCGGTTTTTGGTACCTTTTTTGGTATTGCTCATTTTCTGGGTTGGAACAATTGGCGCCGTCTGTGGGAAAGCGATCAAGCTAAGGCGTGAGGTTCTCTTTTTTTTTTTTATGGATTTAGAAGGTTTACGGCGAAACTTGGTGGGAGAGCTCGGCGGAACCCCTAGTTCTGCTGGGCCGTGGGGAATGCCCAGAGCGACAGATACGTCTGCGATGGGGCCAGAAGAGACAGCACTGCCGGCAGCGGCTGCGCCAGGCGCTACGCTGCCCCCACTTGGTAGATCTGTGCCAACTACTGGTGGTTCATTTAACGAGTCCTTCCTCTTGCAGCTCTCGGAGCTCATTGGCAAAGCCATGGAGACGGCGGTGGAAAAGAAGTTTGCGAAGATGTCGACGCTGCCATCCAACACGCCACCGGCACGAACTGTCCCGGTGGTGGGAACTGAACCATTACGAGGCCAGCGCACGGATCGAACTCCTCTATAGAACGGGGAAGAGCACTTCTCCACCTCCGACAGTGAGACCTCAAGCCAGACTAATCCAGGTCTGGATGAACAGATGCAGAGTTTGCAAAAAGAGGTGCGAGAATTCAAGAGGAAATTGACGAATGCTGGTGCCGTGCCAGCGCGGCGGGGCACCCCTTTCACTGAGGAGGTCATGCGTGACGATGTACCAGCTTCGTATCGCTCCTTGGGCTTCGAGTATAATGGAACCACAGATCCGTGGGACCATCTCAGTCGCTTCGAGATCGCGGCAGCTCTGCATAAATTTTCGAACGCTGTTATGTGCCGGGTCTTCCCAATGACTTTTACCAAGTCGGCGCAGCTCTGGTTTAGTCAGTTGCCGCCTCGTTCTATTAGTAACTTTGACGAATTCAGTTCAGCCTTCCTGCATCAATTCACGAGCTGCAGGAAGTACCAGAAAATGCCGCTCGAGCTTTTCAGTTTGAAGCAGAAAGAGAACGAGAGCCTCCGTGCCTACATCAGCAGGTTCACAACCGCTAAGTTAGAGGTGCCTTCTGCGTCTGAAGAGCTATTGGTGAATGCTCTGGCACAGGGTTTGAGAATAGGAGAATTCTTTCAATCATTGGTTGTTAAACCAGCGGTGAAGTTTGGAGAGGTTTTGGAGCGTTCCGAGAAGTATATACACTTGGAAGAGGCCTTGAAGATCAAGGACGAGGGAGAAAGGAAGAGAGAAAAGCATGATTGCGAGGAGAGAGAAGCTGTGAAAAAGCTTAGGCCAGACCTGCCTGTAGGGAGGCCTCGCTTTGATAGATATACTCTTTTGGCAACTCCACATGGCGAAATCTTGCAGGCAATTGAGAAGCATCCAGACCTGAAAAGGCCGAAGACCTACTTGCAGAGACCCAGGAAAGAAAGATATGATCGTTTCTGCCGTTTCCACAACGAGTACGGGCACGATACTGACCAGTGCACGCATCTGAAAGACGAGTTGGAGAGGATGGTTCAGGATGGACATTTGAAGGAGTATGTTCGGATGAGGAGAGAAGAAGCCAGGATTGGCAGCAAGAATTGTGACCGGTCTCTGTCAGTTAAGGGAGACCAGGATAGGGTGCGAACCAGAGTAAGAAGATCTGATCAAGCCCAGGTCATCCATGGAGAAATCCAGATGATCACCGGAGGAGAGCTGGAGGAGCATTCTAAGCGGACGCAGCATTGTTATGTCAGAGCTGCAAGAGACTTAGTTTGAAAATCACGTGACGTGTGACAAATGACCTCTACCCCTAACATCTGTTTCGGGTCAGAAGATGGCGATGGCATTTTAGCCCCACACATGGATGCTCAAGTTATAACTGCAACCATCGCTAATTATAATGTGCGGAGAATTTTTGTGGATACCGGAAGTTCCGCCGACATTTTGTTTTATGATTGCTTTCGGCAGTTGAAATTTGATGTTGAGCTGGAAGAGGTCACCACTTCCCTAGTTGGATTTGCAGGGGGAGCCCTGAAGCCCTTGGGAGCGGTGAGGCTTCTCGTGACGTTGGGAGAGGAGCCGTATAGGGTGACAAGAACGGTGCATTTCTTGGTGGTGGACTCACCTTCCTCTTATAATGTCATGTTGGGTCGGCCATCTTTGAGCCAGTTCCAGGCCGTCATATCAGTTTTTCATATGAAAATGAAGTTCCCAGCGGAGGATGGAACAGGAGAGGTTAGAGGTGATCAATATGCCTCAAGACAGACCTACGTTGAGTGCATCAAGAGGAATATTGAGGATGGGAGGCAGAGAAAGAGGGCTCGGATAGAGCAGCCACGGACAGCTCAAGCTCAAGGAGAGGAGGGACTAATGCTCGTAGAGGTCGTTCCGGGTGATGAGAGTCGAGTTCTCCGCGTGGGGACGACGCTTAGCCCAGAGGTTTTGACAGCCCTGGTGGCTTTACTAAGAAAGAATGCGGATATGTTCGCATGGTCTCCTCAGTTCTTGGTAGGGATTGATCCAGAAGTGATGGAGCATCGCCTTAACATCAGCCCAGATGTGAAGCCGGTAAAGCAAAAGAAGCGGAATTTCGGACCTGAGAAGGAGGCCATAATTGAAGCAGAGGTGGAAAAATTACTTAATGCCAAACATATCCAGGAAATCCAATTCCCAGAATGGCTCTCCAATGCCGTATTAGTTCCCAAAACCCAAGAAGATTGGAGAATGTGTATTGATTTCCGTGACCTTAATCGAGCTTGTCCGAAAGATCACTACCCACTTCCGAGGATTGATCAATTAGTTGATTCTACTGCTGGGTGTGAGCTCCTGAGTATGATGGACGCCTCACAAGGTTACCATCAAATCAGGCTTGGAAAAGAGGATTGGAAAAGAGTCAGCTTTATCACCCCGAAAGGTACCTACTGTTATGTGGTCATGCCTTTTGGGTTAAAGAATGCTGGCGCCACATACCAGAGGTTAGCAGATAAAATGTTTAAAAATCAGCTTGGGAGAAACATGGAGGTATACGTGGACGATATGTTAGTCAAGAGCACCAAAGCAACCTCCCATGTGAACGATCTGAACGAGACCTTTGCTACACTGAGAAAATACCGAATGAAGCTTAACCCTAAAAAAATGTGCGTTTGGGGTAAGAACTGGCAAGTTTCTAGGGTACATGGTCACAGAGAAGGGTATTGAAGCTAACCCTGAGAAAGTAAGGGCCATTACGGAAATGCAAGCGCCCAAAAACGTGAAGGAAATGCAATGCTTGGCGGGACGGATCAATGCCTTGAGTAGGTTTGTATCCAGGTCTGCAGAAAAGAGCTTGCCATTTTTTCAGGCCTTACGAAAGAAAGCCAAGTTCCAGTGGAGTGATGAGTGTGAAGAGGCCTTTATAATGTTGAAAGAACACTTGGCCGGCATGACCTTGCTAACAAAGCCTGTCCTAGGAGAACCCCTCATCTTGTACCTATCGGTTGGGCCACAGGCAATTAGCTCAGTCTTGATTCGAGAAGAAGGAAAGGTGCAGAAACCAGTCTACTACTGGAGCAAGGTCTTACATGATGCCGAAGTGATGTATGTATAAGGAGAGCGGGAAGTACTAGCTCTAGTAGGCACAACCCGGAAATTGCGCCCATATTTTCTTTTGCATAATATAATCATGCGAACGAACCTACCGTTGAAAGCCGTCATGGATAAGCCAGAGGCGTCGGGGAGACTGGTCAGGTGGATAATTGAGCTAAGCGAAATTTCATATTAGCTTCGAGGCCAGAACGGCAATTAAAGCCCAGGCCTTAGCTGATTTCATGCAAGAAATGACCGGTCCTCCGGGAGAGTTGAAGAAATGGACGATTTTCACGGATGGCTTTGTCTGTAACCAGAGCTGTGGAGCTGGAATTATTTTAATGGATCCAGCAGGCGTGTCCAATGAGTTTGCCATTCGGCTGAGCACAACATTTTCTAATAATGCTGCTGAGTATGAGGCCCTTCTAAGAGGAATTCAGATGGCGAAAGACCTGGGTGCAGAGCAGGTGTGCGCCAGGGTAGATTCTCAGCTCGTTTGCAAGCAGATCAGTGGAGAGTTTGAAACGAGAGAAGAAAATATGCAGAGATATTTGGCTAAGTATAGAGAACTCGCTAGAGGTATGAAAGGCCTCACAGTCCTTCAGATCCCTAGAGAGGAAAACGGAAGAGCTGATTTCTTGGCAAAGGTGGCCAGCTCAGCTGCAGATTGTCAAGAAAGAGTGATTACTCTACTACAGGCGGATGGAGAATTTGGAACAGAGCAGGTATGCTTAATTATTGAAGGAGAGGACTGGCGCTCTTCTATAAAAGCATACTTGGAACAGGAGATCTTGTCGGAGGATAGGAAGGAGGCGGCGAAAATACGAACCAGGGCTGCTAGGTTTTGCCTAATTAAGCGAGAACTGTTTAAGCGAGGATTTGGCCAGCCCTTATTGAGATGCCTGAGTCAAGAAGAAGGAGCCCTGGTACTGCGTGAGACTCATGAAGGGTGTTGCGGTAATCACATAGGGGCCAGAGCTCTAGCTAGCAAGGTGTTGAGGGCTGGTTATTTTTGGCCTTTGTTGAGGAAAGAGGCTGAGGTCTTCATGAGAAAATGTGAGAAATGTCAGAGGATGGCCCCTCTGATTCATCAGCTAGCGGAAGAGCTGTTAACAATGAGCTCCCCTTGCCCTTTCGCAAAATGGGGGATTGACCTGGTTGGTCCGTTTCCGATGGCTCCAGCCCAGAAAAGATTTTTAATTGTAGCCATAGACTATTTTAGTAAGTGGGTTGAGGCGGAAGCTCTAGCGAAAATAAAGGAAGAGGCGGTAATGGGATTTATATGGAAAATTGTCGTCTGTCGCTTTGGTGTGCCAAGGGTTTTGATACTGGATAATGGTACCCAGTTTACGGGAGCCAAAATTAAGGCCTGGTGCGTTAAGATGAAAATCCAACAACATTTCACGTCTGTATATCATCCGCAGGCGAATGGTTAAGTCGAGGTAACCAACCGCATTCTTGTCCAAGGGCTTAAATCACGATCAGAAAGATCTGGAGGGAAATGGGTGGAAGAGCTGAATGCAGTACTCTGGGCGTATCGCACAAACCCCAAGGAGAACACGGGTGAAACCCCCTTTAGCCTTGTATATGGCATGGATGCTGTGGTTCCTGTAGAAATTAGTGTAGAAACTCATCGAGTGCAGAATTATGATCAAGCCCAGAATGAAGCATTGATCCAAGATGCTTTGGATTTAATTGAGGAGAAGAGAAATCAAGCGACAGTACGAATGGAACATGTGCGAGGGCGGATCAGAGCATCCTACAATAAAATAGTTCGAGAGAGGCGTTTCCAAGTGGGGGACCTGGTTCTTAAAAGAGCTGATTTAGGACAAGCCAAAGGGAAGCTAGACGCCGCGTGGCAGGGACCCCTCCGAATCACCCAGGTTCTAGTCGGAGGAGCTTACAAGCTGGAAGAGCTGGATGGGACAGAGATTCCCCGTGCTTGGAACATTACCAACTTACGAAAATTTTACACATAATTGTAATTTTTCTTTAACTTTTATTTATTTGGTTGAATAAAGTCACAGGTTTTCTCGTACATCAAGCACTTGAAGGCGTGTTTAAAGCCAGGATTGGCTAAGGACGGATGTCCTCAATTTTACCTGACCTGACTGTCAGTTTAAAGCCAGGATTGGCTAAGGACGGATGTCCTCAATTTTACCTGACCTGATTGTCAGTTTAAAGCCAGATTGGCTAAGGACGGATGTCCTCGATTTTACCTGACCTAATTGTCAGTTTAAAGCCAGGATTGGCTAAGGATGGATGTCCTTGATTTTACCTGACCTGATTGTCAGTTTCAAGCCAGGATTGGCTAAGGACGGATGTCCTCGATTTTACCTGACCTGATTGTCAGTTTCAAGCCAGGATTGGCTAAGGACGGATGTCCTCGATTTTACTTGACCTGATTATCAGTTTAAATCCAGGAGTAGCTAAGGACGGATGTCCTTGATTTTACTTGACCTGATCGTCAATTTAAGCTAGGATTGGCCAGGGCGGCTGCCCACGATTCTCCTGACCTGATTGTCAGCTCAAAGTCAAGATGGACCAGAGGCGGCTGCCCATGATTTTCCTGACCCGATTGTCAGCTTGGGCACGCGAGTAAAGAATGAAAACCCTATGAGGTAAATTCTGAATTGCTAAAACGCTGATATAAGCATATGATAAAATGGCTTGAGCAAGTAAAAAGCTGATTCAAAGTTTGAGCAAAACTGGGAAAATGTGTATGAAAAGCATAAAATTCATATATTTCATTAACTGCTACACAACGCAAAAAAAACAGGTTGCCCACACCTTCTACGAAGATTGGCAACTTTGATTACATAAATTTGCAGGAAACAAAAGAGATAAAACCCAGATATTCATCTGGGTGAAGCACGCCGATCTGAAGCCAAAGCTCGGCGAGCTCGCCAGAGCTCACACTCGGTCCCATGCAGGCGGCGGCGATATTTGTCAGATCGATCGGCAAGTGCTTGAGCTTCGCCAGCAGCGACGGTCAGCCGATTCACCGATTCGGCCAGATCCGCCTTCTCCTCCTGGAGTTGGCAGTTAACTTGCCGGAGTTCAGCCCACTCTCTTTTGTAGAAATGTTTCTTCTGACGTTTCCTCTCCAGAAGCCGATAGAGATAACAAATTTTTTCCTTGAGCAAGACCAGTTGATCGGAAAGCTTGAATTTCTCCACAACCAGGGAGATGTTTTTTCTCTTCACCGTATTGAGTTCTTCGATCAAAGGAGAAGAAGACATTTTTCAGATGAATGATGAAAAAATGAAGCATGCATATACGTATTTATAAAGAAGACAAGCACGTGCCAGGGAATAAAAAGTACTAGGGTTTCCGGAAAGCCAGGAAACCCTAGAAGGCCAAAGGTCGCAATAAGACAAAACACATTTTTTATTGATCAAAGACAGTTCAGTACAAAGATATTTTGGTAAACAAAATAGAACAGATCAGCCACACAGGCCACAACTACAGATCTGTCTCTAAGAAAACATAAGAAGGAGCATTAAGCACGAGTTGATAGGTTGGCTGACCCCGCTCTTCCTCACGCTTGATCTGGAGCTTGAGACACCTCTGTAAAATCTTTCGCGAACTGCGTAGACTCTTCCAAGTCACCCAAGTTGGCGAAGGTTGGGGAATTGGCCACCACCATCGCCAGCGTTGGGTTGGGGGAGGAGAAGACGCCGAGGAAGAGGAACAAAAGGTCTGGCGAATGTGGTCAGCGAAAGTCAGATCGTCCATCAGATGGAGGCGGTCGTCTTCGACAACGTAGGTGAAGGAGGTAGGCTCGGACGCGCCAGTGATAGGGGCAGCTCGGTTAAAAGGCAGAGAAGGATTCTCGGATATCCATTTGGCATGAGCATCCACGCCGAGAAGGAAGAATGCCTCCGCCTCGGGAAACCAGCAGGTCATAAAGCTCAAGCGATCCTAGAAAGGCCTGGCGCGTGGTAGCTCGAGTTAATTAGGATCAAGCGCAGACCTTCTTCAGAGTTCAGGAATTCGAGCCTCCCTTTTGCTTCTCCTTCCGTGAGACCTTTAACTTCTCCATCGGCTTCGCCTTCAGCCCTGGCCCTTCTTGGCTCTCTCCTTGAGCTTTTTGAGGACTATTTTAGTAAGTGGGTTGAGGCGGAAGCTCTAGCAAAAATAACGGAAGAGGCGGTAATGGGATTTATATGGAAAATTGTCGTCTGTCGCTTTGGTGTGCCAAGGGTTTTGATATCGGATAATGGTACCCAGTTTACGGGAGCCAAAATCAAGGCCTGGTGCGTTAAGATGAAAATCCAACAGCATTTCACGTCTGTATATCATCCGCAGGCGAATGGTCAAGTCGAGGTAACCAACCGCATTCTTGTCCAAGGGCTTAAATCACGATTAGAAAGATCTGGAGGGAAATGGGTGGAAGAGCTGAATGCAGTACTCTGGGCGTATCGCACAAACCCCAAGGAGAACACGGGTGAAACCCCCTTTAGCCTTGTATATGGCATGGATGCTGTGGTTCCTGCAGAAATTAGTGTAGAAACTCATCGAGTGCAGAATTATGATCAAGCCCAGAATGAAGCATTGATCCAAGATGCTCTGGATTTAATTGAGGAGAAGAGAAATCAAGCGACAGTACGAATGGAACATGTGCGAGGGCGGATCAGAGCATCCTACAATAAAACAGTTCGAGAGAGGCGTTTCCAAGTGGGGGACCTGGTTCTTAAAAGAGCTGATTTAGGACAAGCCAAAGGGAAGCTAGACGCCGCGTGGCAGGGACCCCTCCGAATCACCCAGGTTCTAGTCGGAGGAGCTTACAAGCTGGAAGAGCTGGATGGGACAGAGATTCCCCGTGCTTGGAACATTACCAACTTACGAAAATTTTACACATAATTGTAATTTTCTTTAACTTTTATTTATTTGGTTGAATAAAATCGCAGGTTTTCTCGTACATCAAGCACTTGAAGGCGTGTTTAAAGCCAGGATTGGCTAAGGACGGATGTCCTCAATTTTACCTGACCTGATTGTCAGTTTAAAGCCAGATTGGCTAAGGACGGATGTCCTCGATTTTACCTGACCTGATTGTCAGTTTAAAGCCAGGATTGGCTAAGGATGGATGTCCTTGATTTTACCTGACCTGATTGTCAGTTTCAAGCCAGGATTGGCTAAGGACGGATGTCCTCGATTTTACCTGACCTGATTATCAGTTTAAATCCAGGAGTAGCTAAGGACGGATGTCCTTGATTTTACCTGACCTGATTGTCAGTTTCAAGCCAGGATTGGCTAAGGACGAATGTCCTCGATTTTACCTGATCTGATTGTCAGTTTAAAGCCAGGATTGGCTAAGGAACGGGGGTTCTTGATTTTACTTGACCTGATCGTCAATTTAAGCTAGGATTGGCCAGGGCGGCTGCCCACGATTCTCCTGACCTGATTGTCAGCTCAAAGTCAAGATGGACCAGAGGCGGCTGCCCATGATTTTCCTGACCCGATTGTCAGCTTGGGCACGCGAGTAAAGAATGAAAACCCTATGAGGTAAATTCTGAATTGCTAAAACGCTTATATAAGCATATGATAAAATGGCTTGAGCAAGTAAAAAGCTGATTCAAAGTTTGAGCAAAACTGGGAAAATGTGTATGAAAAGCATAAAATTCATATATTTCATTAACTGCTATACAACGCAAAAAAAACAGGTTGCCCACACCTTCTACAAAGATTGGCAACTTTGATTACATAAATTTGCAGGAAACAAAAGAGATAAAACCCAGATATTCATTTGGGTGAAGCACGCCGATCTGAAGCCAAAGCTCGGCGAGCTCGCCAGAGCTCACACTCGGTCCCATGCAGGCGGCGGCGATATTTGTCAGATCGATCGGCAAGTGCTTGAGCTTTGCCAGCAGCGACGGTCAGCCGATTCACCGATTCGGCCAGATCCGCCTTCTCCTCCTGGAGTTAGCAGTTAACTTGCCGGAGTTCAGCCCACTCTCTTTTGTAGAAATGTTTCTTCTGACGTTTCCTCTCCAGAAGCCGATAGAGATAACAAATTTTTTCCTTGAGCAAGACCAGTTGATCGGAAAGCTTGAATTTCTCCACAACCAGGGAGATGTTTTTTCTCTTCACCGTATTGAGTTCTTCGGTCAAAGGAGAAGAAGACATTTTTCAGATGAATGATGAAAAAAATGAAGCATGCATATATGCATTTATAAAGAAGACAAGCACGTGCCAGGGAATAAAAAGTACTAGGGTTTCCGGAAAGCCAGGAAATCCTAGAAGGCCAAAGGTCGCAATAAGACAAAACACAATTTTTATTGATCAAAGACAATTCAGTAAAAAGATATATTGGTAAACCAAATAGAATAGATCAGCCACACATGCCACAACTACAGATCTGTTTCTAAGAAAACATAAGAAGGAGAATTAAGAAGACAGGCTTCCCGGATAGCACGGGCTACATTGTAGGTTGGCTGACCCCGCTCTTCCTCACGCTTGATCTGGAGCTTGAGACACCTCTATAAAATCTTTCGCGAACTGCGTAGACTCTTACAAGTCACCCAAGTTGGTGAAGGTTGGGGAATTGGCCACCACCATCGCCAGCGTTGGGTTGGGGGGAGGAGAAGACGCCGAGGAAGAGGAACAAAAGGTCTGGCTAATGTGGTCAGCGAAAGTCAGATCGTCCATCAGATGGAGGCGGTCGTCTTCGACAACGTAGGTGAAGGAGGTAGGCTCGGACGCGCCAGTGATAGGGGCAGCTCGGTTAAAAGGCAGAGAAGGATTCTCCGATATCCATTTGGCATGAGCATCCACGCCGAGAAGGAAGAATGCCTCCGCCTCGGGAACCAGCAGGTCATAAAGCTCAATCGATCCTCGAAAGGCCTGGCGCATGGTAGCTCGAGTTAATTAGATCAAGCGCAGACCTTCTTCAGAGTTCAGGAATTCGAGCCTCCCTTTTGCTTCTCCTTCCGTGAGACCTTTAACTTCTCCATCGGCTTCGCCTTCAGCCCTGGCCTTCTTGGCTCTCTCCTTGAGCTTTTTGAGATCTTCCTCGTGCAAAATGGCCTGAGCACGGGCCCTGCCCTCTGCCTCCTGTTGCGCTGTCTTTGACTCCGATAACTCCTCCTTAATCGTAGCCAGCTCTGCTTTGAGCATCTCCACCTCGCCGTCAAGACAATGACACTTGGCCAACAGCTCCTTCCTCTGTTTCTTCAAGATCTTGATCTCCGCTTTTAGATCTGTTTGCAGTAAAGAACTGCACGTTCGGGCTAGCAGAGAAGCTCTAAACACCACCGTCTAAAGGGGTAGAGCAAAGGAAATTAGCCAAAGCTTGTAAAAAGGGGATAAGGGACATGTGGTGAGTGCTTTACCTGTGCCTCGGACTGGCAGAAGGACTCTACCAATTCGGGATCAGACATCTTGTCCGCGGTCCGGCGATCAGCGGCAGGAGCTAAGCCCATCATGAACTGCCTAGCTACTTCACCTGGGCAGTTCAAGATAGACCTGTTGAAGAAGATCTGGTTAGGGTTGGAGGGGACCTGGAAGTCCTGAGGAGTTACCTCAGGGATGACTTCTGGCTCAGACCTCTTTCTCTTTCGCCTCTGCAGCTGCTCTTCCCCAGGATCTTCGGAAAATGGGATCCCTTGGATTGGGGCTCCCAACTCAGGCGCGGCTCTCCTTGCTGGCTCTGGGTTTTTCCTCACTTTCCCGGAGGGAGGGACAGTAACAGGAGTGGCCTGGGTCTGCCCCTGGGCTGGATCTAAAGGGAGTGCTACCAAGGTAACCTCCTCCAAGGTGGGAGAAGCTCTGGAGGATTCTCCTTGCAGGCTTTTCTGACCAGCCCTGGTGGCTTTCGCTGCCTTGGCTTCCAAGCGTGCCTGCAACATATTTACTGGAACAGGAAGATAGAGCTGTTAGTACTCATTAATGATGAAATTACAAGGATAAACGAATAGTCAGCATGAAATAATACCAATGCGATCTGGCAGAGGAACGCTCTGTTGTTGGGTTATGAAGAAGGTTAAGAGGTCAGGTTTGAGGACTTTAGTGATGTCCATGGGCTTGGAGTTGAGGGTTTCTATTTTTTGGGCTACGTGTGGGGGCCTCTCACCCCGGGGTAGGGAGGCCTGCTGCGGCAAGAGATCGATGGAGACAAGAGAAAAACCCCAATCTCCAGAACACTGGACGAAGAAGAACTTCTTCCTCCAGGCCTTATGGGATGTAGGCAAACCAAACAAGAAATGGACGTCTGGTCTGGCAGAGAGATAGAAAAAGCCTGAAGAACTCTTAGCCAAAAAGAGAGAGTAAAAGAGTTGGGCCGTGGGAGTTATTCCGGAATATTGAGCGGCCAGATGAAAACCCGCCATTACCCGGAAAGCATTAGGAAGAAACTGATGTACCAGAATCTGGTACATCCGGGAAACAACAAGGATAAAAGGGTGGACGGGAAGACTTAAGCCGGTGTGGAACTGATCCACGTATAAGGTTATGTGTTGCTGCGGGGGAGCGAAAGCTCTCTCGTCCGGTGACGGACTGGTAAAAATAAAATCATTGGTAATATTAAAGGTGGCACGCAAGGTTTGATTACTAACTATGGAAGAAATATTGTCAGAAGGGGGTTTCAGAGGAATTAGTGGGGTCTCCCTAAGAAGGTTACCGGTAATCCCTCCTGAGAAGCCGCCGGAGGCGACTCTGAAGAAGAAAAATGTACAGTAGAGGTAGAGTTTTTTTCCGGCGCGGCGGATGAACCCCCCCCGGTGGAATTAGATTGAGAAGGAACTACTGACATGATTAAAAGGGGGATGAGAGGGTACCTGGTTATAAGATAGCGAAGGCTGGATGGAAGTGGAGCGAAGTTGTAAAAATCGTCGGGATTTTGGAGAAGGAGAGAAATTCAGGACGCTGGAAAGATAGAATTTGAAAAGTGAAGGGAAAGAAGGAATATGGAGGGATAAAAAGAAAGTTAATGAATTTGAAAATCGGAAATCTAGGAGGGCGGGATTTGATGGGATCCCCGCATTTAATGCGAACAGTACTTTACGTGGTGAGCTGGAGCGTCAACCGCCCTAGGTCAAATCACACGCCACCAAGTTGTCAGTTACGGAAAAGACGTGTGGGAATAGGGACCATTTGGGAAGGCAAACCGACACCACTAATGCCAATAATTAGGGTTGTGTGGTAGGCGGATATCTCGGGATTCCCTCAGTACGAGAAGTCATAAAAAACAGAATGGCCCCATTTATTTCGAAAGAGCTTTGGGATATTACCGATCTACCCCAACTATTTGGGTGGAGGAGTTGATTGGGCAACATATACGCCAGACCTGGTTTGGGGTAGCTCTGACTCAGAGTAGTTAGATACATTAAGGGAGGGCTAGAACAGCTCTGTCTTAGAGAAAGATCTAAATAACCCTCCTAATGACATCAGGAATGTCAGGAAGAGGTGATTATCGCCCGTGATCCCTCCTGAACTTAGCTATCTTGAAGAGATCACTAAAAGCTTGAAGATTATGCCGAACTGAAGTTTCGGGGACTGACATTTAGCTTGGTCTGGGTGAGAGACCTGATTAAGTCCTCTAAGAAATAGAGCTAATCCTCACTATAGCAAGATTTGATCTGTTGAAAAGCAGGAACATAAAAGGTAAGAAGAGCTGGATAATGACAGGCCTGGTTCCTTGAGTTCTGCTGGAATCCCAGAGCTGAGATAATGCGGAATGAAGGAAGACCTGGGACAGGGAAGACCTGTTTCTCAGACTCCCCAGGGAGAGACAAGTGGGACCACCTGTTAGAATTTGTTGCACAACGGTCCGAGATTCGCGGCATGTGCTCCTGAGATCCCGGCTGGGGTCCCCACTAGGAAAAGTTATAAATATCTCAGCCCCAAGGCTGAGAGAGGTATGTCATTCTCTTGAGCATTCTTGCTTTCTTTCTGGAAAACACCTCAAACGCTTACTGACTTAAGCATCGGAGAGGTTTCCACCGGAAAACCACCGGTGGTCCTTTCTAACTCTTGTTTGTGGTGCAGATCGGAAGAGCTCTCGGTTTTTGGTACCTTTTTTGGTATTGCTCATTTTCTGGGTTGGAACAAGTCCCTAGGTTCACATATAATGACATGGTTCCATTTGAACCCAACCCTATATATATATATATATATATATATATATATATATATATATATATATATATATAATATATATATATATATGATTAGGTTCAAATGAGAACCATGTCCTTATATGTGAACCTATGGTCAATTATAGGCCTTAGATCTAATTAAATGGATGGATCAGATTTTTTGTGTATTTTCTTATTTGATTAAAAGCATTAGTATTGTATAATAAAAGCACTACTGGTATATAACTAAAATGTCAATAAAGCACTGTGATTGTATAATAAAAGTACTGATGGTATATATATATATATATATATATATATATGATTGAGTTCAAATGAGAACTCCGTCCTTATATGTGAACCTAGGACTAAAATGTCAATAAAGCACTGTGATTGTATAATAAAAGCACATTTTCTTATTTTCTATTTTTTTAATTTTATTAAATCAATAATATGGCAGTAAATGGGTTTATATATCTTTTTACCTAATGCTACGAAATCAAATCAAGTCAAAAAAAAAAAAAATCCTCCGACTGCAGCCCCCGATTCCCTCTCCCTCCTATCCGGCACCTCCACCACCATGGCAGCCATCACCGCTGGCGACCTGCTCATCCACGGTAACGGAGCTACCAAGTCCGGCACAAGCACGCCTCCACCAAGTCCGGCACAAGATGACGACCTGCTCGGCCATGGCGCTGACGATCTACTCGGCCACGGCAACGGAGGTACCAAGTCCGGCACAAGCACGCCTTCACCAAGTTCGGCACAAGCCGACGACCTGCTTGTCTACGGCACTGATGATCTGCTCGTCCACGGTGCCTCCACCAAGTCCGGCACAAGCACACCCCCGCGATCTACCCTAAAAGTCGTCCACGGCCTAAATGGGCCTCCAGGTGCTGAGCGGTGTCGAAAAAAGCAGTGTTTAGTGTAGTAAAAATCACTGTAACAATATAAGAAAAGCACTCCAATTTTTCTTTTCCAGATTCATGGTGCAAGTATATCTCCAGATTCATGGTGCTTTTTATACAGTACTGTAGTGCTAAAATTAGTCATATGCGATGCTTTTACTATTCATATTTTTTAATTTAATTATATTTATTTTATTTTTACGTTTTAAAACATGTAATATGTATCTTAAACCGTAGTTCTTGAGAATGTGGTTAATTTGATATATATTTTATTTGAAACGAATAAAAACTTAAAAAGTTATGGTTTGTTGAAGATTTTAGTTTTATTTCAAAATTTTGAATTTGCCTACAATCGTAGTTATAGGTGAGAATTGTGATGCTTTTTGTATACAATCGTAGTGTTTTTCTTTCTTCATCCGTTGTGCTTTCTAAAGAGCAATATAATGCTCTTTATAAACGTTGATATATGTCCAAAATACCCTTTTTATTAATTTAATGCAGTATTTTACATCATTACCCTGCTGACATGTCATGTTCTCAACCATCAAGATTATTCAATCTAATGGTCAAGATGAGTTCTTAGGTTCACATATAAGGACGGATTTTTATTTGAACCCAACCCTATATATATATATATTAACACTTAATATTAAACTAAACTAATATTTTATAAAAGTTATGGTAGACTGTTAGTTAGGGTTAGCTATCATTTTCAAACTAAAGTATATATTAAATTATCTTAATGTATTATATTATTTAATTAAGTTGAAAACATATAAATATAAGTTCAAAAGTTCAATTTATAAATTTTCTTAATAATATCAATAAAATGTATTTAAAAAATAAAGACAAAAAAACTCAACAATTTTAATAAAATATGTTTACAAAAATAAAAAGAACGACAAAGAAAAGGAATACATGGAGCAATTTGCAACAGAGCATTTTACTCTGGAGTAATACGGTTAAAAAAATTAAAGAAAAGGAATGAGAGTTCAATTATGAGAAAATATATTGGAATGAGAGTTATATTAATAAATAATCTATTATTTAAGTATTTTAAATATTCTAATTGTTTTTTTAATTTGTTTTTCATAAATAAAAAGATCTATTAGATCTCTATCCATAAGTAAATATAAAATTATGAAGGTAATGAACTTACCTTAAACTTCTTATTAATCATGTAAATTTATATTTTTATCCCTATTGTTTTGGAGCAAATTGCTACGTGTAGATTTATTAAAATATAAATAGGGTAGTAGTTGTAATTTTTTAATGTGGATGTCAAACAAAATATTAAGATTGTTCATATAAAGAATCGCCTTTTATTAGTTGTAAATTGTAATGAGTTGTTTTATCACAATTAAACCGTATTACGTGATTTTCTTTAAGTAGACGTGATAATTTCATAGAGACGGTGGACTAATAGCAATATTATCCTATTAGTAACAATGTTTTAGTAAAACTCTAAAAGGATCACAAATATGCCTTTTTATAGGGAAATTATTAGATGGACCCAAGTGCACCTTACAAGGTGCACCCTATTCCCCATATAAAACCAATTTTCAGAATTTCTATGCGCCCCTCTTCCATCTTTAGAATTTCTTCGCGCGACTGCAAAAATTCTCTCGTTTCTCCAGCAATCCATCGCCCAAAAATTCTCTTCTCCAACAATTCCTTCACCAACGATCCAAATCGCCAAAACCTCCATCGATCTCGTCCAAATAAAAATCCATCACCGGCGATACCCATCGAATTCAATAGCAACGACGATACCCCATCGATTTTCATCGAACTGGCTTCAAATTACTGCCGAAATAATCGTTGCTCCACCGCTAACAAACAAATCCTTTCAGTTCTAATGGACGTGAATCGGTTCGAGGGTAAGTTATTTTTTGAAGTTGATTTATTTTTGTATTCAATTAGGTTTAAGCTATTTTTTATTTTTGTTGATGCAGCTCTTCCGATTTGTGTCTCTCCTGCAAATATTTCAGTTTCTTGTGCGAGTTCGAACATTCATGAAAATAGTTCCATTACAGGTTTATAATTTCTCCTTTTACGATTCATGAAAGGGAATATGTGATGATATGTGAGCATGTATATGATGATATACGAGCAATAATATGTGATGGTATATGGAATCAATATATGATGTTATGTGAAAGTATGTGATGATATGTGTAGTTAGATGTGATGATATGTGAAATCAGTATGCGATGATATAAGAGTAATAATATTAGATGATATGTCAAAGCAATATATGATGATATGTGAAAGCAAAATGTGATGATATGTGTAGTTAGAGGTGATGATATGCAAAATTTGTATATGATGATATACGAGTAATAATTTGTACTATGTGGTTTTTAAATGTGATGATATTTGAAAATAATATATTATGATATGTCTTAGTAATATGTGATGATATGTGGTATTAATATGTGATTAATATTTATATTAATCACATATTTTTGTTTTGTTTTATTTTTATTTTATGTAGTAAATTCTATTGTTGGTGATAGTCAGTCACTTGAGAGAGCAATGCGGGATGACGATTTGGTTGGTATTATAGTAAATTCCCTTGATGAGACTTATAATTTGTACAATGATCATGCGTATAGGGTTTGGACTGGTTGAGTAATACACTTGAATATGGAGATGGCTAAGTTTTTTTTTTTTTTGGCGTGTGTGTGTTTTATTTTTCTTCTAATGGATATTCGTGATCATGCAATTCCAAATCGTTCCACTATTTTCAATGTGGGCTTTCTACTCTGGGGGCAATTCTTTGTCCTTTGTTGTCTCATATATCGTTAACCTAGAAAATAATTTAATATGATGATATTTGATAGAGAACCAGATTTTGATTTTTGCTTATGATAAATGCCTAGTATATTAGATGATATGTTGATCTAATATGTGATAATATGTGGATATAATATATGATGATATTTGGCATAGATTCAGGGTTTAAGGTATATAAAATATATAGAAACACGACAAAGTTCACTTTTCCAATTCTTATATATTTTTTTTCAAAAGATAATTAGGTTTTGTTCATATTCTTGCTTTGATAGGTTTGAGTCTAATCTAGATGTGTTGGAGAATTCTTTAACGGTGCCCTTAAAGAAAGCGCAGACTTCAGATTGTATACACAACCGAGGCTGATGACGAGATGTCCCCTTGGGTGCCCATGATGATGGGCCAAGGCTTGTTTAGAGACGTGAATGTCAGGACTAGTAGTAATAATAATAGTATTCATAATATTTAGAGATTGAATGATACCTCGCATATTCGACTTTCTTGAATAAAGAAGCTCGATCTTTGCTCACATTGTTATTCATATGTCTCTATATATTGTGACATATTTTTTTTAGCCTTGAAGGATATTTAAGAAGTTGATAAGAGATCTAGTTTTGCCATTTTATTTACTTTATGTGATTTCTTTCCTCTTCTCTTTATCATATTCGTTCATTAACTCAAAAATATTAGTGGAAAACACAAATAAACTATATTCAAACTAAACTTCAACAGCAATAAAATATTCCTTGCCACCTCTACTATGAAATAAATACCCATAGAAATTGAACAATCTGAAGTCAAATACAAATAACACGAATAAGATATCATATACCATCACACAAATCATACACATATCATCACATAGAATACACACATATCATCAACATAACATGCACATATCATCATATACTACATATATATTCATCATCAGACCCAGGGAAAATGAATAAGATATTCACATATCATCACACAGATCATGCACGTATCATCACACGACATGCACATATATATCATCACACAAAATATGCACATATTATCACAAACTACATATATATTCATCATCAGACCCTGAGAAAACGAATAAGATATTCACATATCATCACACATATCATGCACATATCATCACACAAAACATGCACATATCATCACAAACTACATATATATTCAACAGTAATCCCCCCTGTTTTGCATGTAATTTTGGTATTTTTCTCATATTTTTAAATCGGGTTTTATATTGGTTTTAGCGGTTTTTGAGTCGATTAGTTAAGTTATTAGGTTGTTTCTCTCGTTTTATTATTTTTCGTGTTTCTTTTTTATTTTTACTTAATATGGTTTAATGGGTTTAATTAATTTGAGGTTTGGTGTAATTCTTGAGTTTTTATGTTCAAAATTATCATTTAATAAGTGACTCAATGATTTAAATTCAAGCTAAGGCATTGAGGACCAAATTTCAAGCCAAACCGTGTCAAGGTGTGCGAAAAGTTGTACCAAGAATAAGCTCCAAAATGCCAAAACTTTCTGGAATGCTCGCCATGGCAAGCCATAAGTCACGCCAAGCCATGTCGCACAAAAATACCCTAGAGAAAATAAAAAAAATAGTAAAAAATAGGAGAAAACCCCAAAAAATCACGAACGGGGCGGGGAGGGGTGCGTCTCGGCATCGTGGATCCACGGGGGTCGGTTTTCGGTCGTTTCGTGCTCGTTTTCTATTTTTTACGATTTTTTTTTTATTTTTTAAGAAAACCGAGGGTCCCGTTCCCCTCGGAAATTTCCGAGGGTCTATGCCTCCCCTCGGTTTTTTCCGAGGGGAAAGGTGACCCTCGGAATTTTTAGAAAATAAAAAAAAAGGAAAAAATAGAAAAAAATAGAGAATTCGTAAAAATGAAACAAGTCCTATCATCTCGGGCACGTGGTGAGGTTTTGACCCGATTTCGGTCGAAAGATATGAACGAGCATGTGCGTATCCACACGTTTCGTGCAATTCGACCAAACAACCAAGATACGATCGATCGATTATGCTCTGAATATCGTAAGTAATTTTGGAATATAATAATGTATTATCTATTTATTTAATTGTAATGTTAATTATTTCAAAATTCTATATCGATACAGGAGCGGGAGACGGGTGAGCCAGCCAAGGCGCACCATGTTTTTGTACGTACGCACATGAAGGACGACGACTCGTGGATCGATGCGAGATCCAGTACTGTTAACGTGAGTCTCTTTGTTATTTTTAACTTATTTTTTGGTTCTAATGTAAAATTTACTAACGAGTTGTATTTAAGGAGGAGTACGAGCGAAACCTAGAGAGGGCACGCGCGTCTTCCCAGGATGCCAGCACCGAGTTTGACTCTGATCGCGTTTTCTTCGACGTTGTCGGGTCGTAGAAGGGAAAGATCTACGGCACCGGCTCGTTCGGGAAGGCGATCGCTGCTGCAAAGGGTTTCCTCAAAGGCAGCTCTTCTTCCACCTCCTCTCAGTCTGATCGGACGCAGGTCAGAGAGCTCGAGACACAGCTCCGGGCGCAGAGAGAGGAGTTGGAGGCCACCAGATGAGCTCAGGAGGCGCAGAAGGCGGAGCTCGAGCAGATCCAGCAGCGATATGTCGATTCTGAGGAGGAGCGTGAGGTGCAGCGTCGGCAGCAGGAGGCATTTGAGGAGCTTATATAAACTTTGTTACTGTGTCGAACGGATGTAATAATTCTAAAATTTCAAATATTTTTATGATAATTGGTTTATTAATTTGTATGTTCTTTAATGAAATTTTTCAATTTTTTTTTTGGGGATTTTTAAATAAACAGGAGTTAAATTCAAAATTTGAAAAATTAAAAAAAAACAAAAACCGAGGGTTTCAGGACCCTCGGAAAACCGAGGGTTTCAAGACCCTCGGTTTTCCGAGGGCATTCGCCCTCGGTTGTGCCCTCGGTTTTTCCGAGGGCACACGACTGCAATTAACCGAGGGGAGTGACACTCGATTTTCCCCTCGAAAATATTTTCCGAGGGAATTTTTCCCTCGAAAAATTTTACCGAGGACAGTTTTTTCGAGGGAACGTTTCCCTCGGTTTCTCCAAAAATCGCTGGAATTTTCATAAAAACCGAGGGAAAAATCCCTCGGAAAACTTTTTTTTTTTTTTTTTAGTGAAATGTATGCTACAAGATGCACTTGGGTCCATGTTATACTCAAGGGAGTTTGGGTATTTTATTCTCTCCAATTTACATTGTGTCGTTTTAATAATTTAAAAAGGTAATGTCACGCCTATAATATTATTATACATGTACGTAATCTGAACTATCCATTATGTAGCAATTAATTATTGAGCAAAGCTCATTGTGGAGTGGAAAGTAGGGAGCACAACTACTAACTACTGCACAATTATCTTGCTACAGCGCGTTTAGCTTTGTATTAAATCGATTAAGATTTATGCTACATTAATATATTGTTAATTGAATTATGAATAAACATGTTGTCCAATAAATATAATGTCAAAACTAATATGTCACCCAGAGTTGGATGGAAAAAATAAAAATTAATCGCCAAAAAACTTGAATACTATTATTGTTTATGAATTATATCCATTAACTAAATTATATATATATATATATATATATATATATATATATATATATATATATATATATACACATATATACACATACTAATTTAACAATCGTAATGTTACATGAGATTTATTAAGAAATTAATATAAAAATATTTATGATAATTACAAAGTTTAAAAAATTCAGAAGATATTATATTCTCAACTCGTATCTTATACTAATGTATAATTACAATTAATAAATTAATTATTATTTTTATCATTATATAATAATTATATTTTAATATTTAAATTAAATTCATTAATAAATTTATTTACATAATTAGGAAATTCAAAAATTGTCACATTGTGAACCCATGCGTAACTCTATAAATTAAATAATATTACTAAATACTTTTATATTTAAATACTTTGGTTAAATTCATTAATAATTTTAGTTACATACATAGGAAAATTCAAATGATATAATATTGTCGACTCGTGTTGCATGTACCGGGTGTACAATCAATTTTTTTATGAATTATTATTATACAATTTTATATTTTTAATGTTTACATTGAATTTCTTAATAATGTTTATTTATTTACTTATGTTTAATGTAAATAACTCGTAATTTAATTATATTTTTTTTATTTGAAATTCAAATAATAAAACTTATTTTAACTTTTATTATAAATATAATTTTTTTTGTTATTTTCACAATTAATTCTTTTATTAACATTGTCTTAGCGGTTTTGAGTCGTTAGTTAAGTTATTAGGTTGTTCTCTCGTTTTATTTTTTCGTGTTTCTTTTATTTTTACTTA
>BMAC01000086.1:334898-346424 GCA_014905375.1 Phtheirospermum japonicum | reverse complement strand
ATATGGTTTAATGGGTTTAATTAATTGAGGTTTGGTGTAATTCTTGAGTTTTTATGTTCAAAATTATCATTTAATAAGTGACTCAATGATTTAAATTCAAGCTAAGGCATTAGGACCAAATTTCAGCCAAACCGTGGTCAAGGTGTGCGAAAAGTTGTACCAAGAATAAGCTCCAAAATGCCAAAACTTTCTGGAATGCTCGCCATGGGCAAGCCATAAGTCACGCCAAGCCATGTCGCACGGCCAACATTGATGCCAAATTTCAAACCAGGCACGCCGCCCACGAGCGCCTGTGCGCAGTGCCCGCAACCCGCGCGCACCTCCCGCCTGCACGCGCCCGCACCCGCCCGCAAGGCAGCACTCAATGCTTGCCAAGGCGCTTGCCAACATCGCCGCCATCCGCACGCCAGTGCCCGACGCTCGCCAACATGCACGCCAGGCCCAGCCGCCCAGCGCCCAGCCCATCCGCGCCCAGCCACCAGCGCCCAGCTGCCGAGCCATATCGAGCCACGTTGAGCCAAAATGTGCCAAACACCTAAACAAGTGGCTAGGAAGGTGCCCTCGAGTCAAAATTGGTCAAACCCGGGAAATTCAAGCCTTAAAGCCCAATTTGGCCCATTTAACCCCAATTAAACCTATTAATAGAACCCAACTCTCATTTTGTAAAAATCACCTCCTCCCAACCCATGCCTGGGTTTGGGAATTATTTTCTCTCTAGATTTTAGATTTAATTTCAAGCTTTCCTTGGGTTTGTAAGCTCAAGAAGAATTCAAGTACTCCCTTGGATTTTATTTTGTTGCAATTCATTCAAACTTTTGGATTCTCTTTTTAATTCAAGTAAGTTTTCTTTTAATTTCATGCTTTTCTTAAATTTCATGCTTTGTCTTCAATTTATGATTTTTGCTTAGCTCTTAGATTAATTGTTAGATCTTGTAAATCGTCCATGGAATCTAGGTGAGTGACACACCTTGATCATAGATCGAGTCCTTGATCGTCTTTATTTTGAGTATCTCATGCTTGTTCTTCATTTATGAATTTTGCCTTAGCTCATAGATTAATGTTAGATCTTGTGAATCGTCCATGGAATCTAGGTGAGTGACACACCTTGATCATAGATCGAGTCCTTGAGGGTCTTTTTTTTGAGTATTTCATGCTTGTTCTTTAATTTTCATGCTTGCTCTTCATTTATGAATTTTGCCTTAGCTCATAGATTTCTTTCTAGATCTTGTGAATCGTCCATGGAATCTAGGTGAGTGATACACCAAGATCATAGATCGAGTCCTTGATCATTTTTATTTTAAGTCTTTCATATGCTTTATTTTGGTTTTATTTTCATGCATTGTTTTATGTTAAATCCTATATCTACTCTTCGTTTCTTGTTATTTTTCGAAAAGATTTAAACTTTCATGTCAACTTTTATTGCTCTTTCTATAGGTGCTTTCGCTTTTTACTAATTTGCATTTTTAAAGTTTTTATGTTCATGCAAGCATAGTTGTACCTTAGGTTGCTCTAGTTGTACTTGGTGAAACATTGCTTTTACTTGCATATTTTCATTATTGCTTTGCACTTTCAATTTCGGCACACGCTCGAGGCATCCGACCAACTTGCATTTTACATTTCCTAGTTAATTTATTTTCATAGTTTTTCATTTTATTTTTCGTTTTCATTTATGTTTCAAGCTAAAAACACATTGATTCTCATAATCGGATCGAATTTTGATAATACGAGCCAATGAACCTTTTTATACCACTAAATTCAAAATCGACGTTCAACTCCAAATTATGGAAAACATCGAATTCGGACCGCGAAGAGGTGTGCTTTTAGATTTGTCATCATTAGCGGAGTTTGTGAGGCCAAAGTGCTGAGCTGTGTCGGGAAGACGACGATGGCCATGTTTTGGCTGGCTGGCGAGGGCAGAATTTTTGCGGAGGTGTGATTAAGAATACGAAGGAAATTGTGAAGGAGTATGCAATAGGTGTTTCTACGTAGGCGCGTGGAATCGAGGCACTCCAAAAATCTGCTGGCTCTCTCACATTTTAGTGTGGGATCGAGCACTACAAAAAAATTGCAATTTTCCGAGAAGAAACCGATGGTTTTCTTCCCCTCGGAAAAACCGAGGGAGATTCCGAGGGTAAAGAAAAACCCTCGGTTTTTTCCGAGGGGATATATTCCCCTCACTTTTCCCCTCGGAAATCAGGCGCCAATATTTACCGCCATAATTACCGAAGGTAATTCCGAGGGATTTCCGAGGGGATTATTTTCCGAGGGCCATATCCCCTCGGGGAAAACCGAGGGCGGAAAATACCCTCGGTTTTTTAAACATTAAGAAATTCAAAAAAACAAAATAATATTCAGAAAAACCGAGGGGAAAAATATCCCCTCGGAAAACACCGAGGGTCACGAACAACCCTCGGTTTTTTATAATTAAAAAAATAAAAAAAGTTAAAAAAAAAATTTGGCGGAAAAAACCGAGGGTCGGTTTACCCTCGGAAACAACCGAGGGTCCAGTGATAACCCTCGGTTATTTTATAATTAAAAAATATAAAGAAATTTGCGGAAAAAAACCGAGGGTCGCCTTACCCTCGGAAAAAACTGAGGGTCAATCAATAACCCTCGGTTTTTTTATAATAAAAAAAATAAAAAAAATAAAAATAATTGACAAAAAAACCGAGGGTCCCGTTCCCCTCGGAAATTTCCGAGGGTCCATGCCTCCCCTCGGTTTTTTCCAAGGGGAAAGGTGACCCTCAGAATTTTTAAAAAATAAAAAAAATAGGAAAAAATAGAAAGAAATAGAGAATTCGTAAAAATGAAACAAATCCTATCATCTCGGGCACGTGGTGAGGTTTTGACCCGATTTCGGTCGAAAGATATGAACGAGCATGTGCGTATCCACACGTTTCGTGCAATTCGACCAAACAACCAAGATACGATCGATCGATCAAGTCGTTCGGTTGGGAACGCGAAACGACTTAGTGAAATGTATGCTACAAGATGCACTTGGGTCCATGTTATACTCAAGGGAGTTTGGGTATTTTATTCTCTCCAATTTACATTGTGTCGTTTTAATAATTTAAAAAGGTAATGTCACGCCTATAATATTATTATACATGTACGTAATCTGAACTATCCATTATGTAGCAATTAATTATTGAGCAAAGCTCATTGTGGAGTGGAAAGTAGGGAGCACAACTACTAACTACTGCACAATTATCTTGCTACAGCGCGTTTAGCTTTGTATTAAATCGATTAAGATTTATGCTACATTAATATATTGTTAATTGAATTATGAATAAACATGTTGTCCAATAAATATAATGTCAAAACTAATATGTCACCCAGAGTTGGATGGAAAAATAAAAATTAATCGCCAAAAAACTTGAATACTATTATTGTTTATGAATTATATCCATTAACTAAATTATATATATATATATATATATATACACATATATACACATACTAATTTAACAATCGTATGTTACATGAGATTTATTAAGAAATTAATATAAAAATATTTATGATAATTACAAAGTTTAAAAAATTCAGAAGATATTATATTCTCAACTCGTATCTTATACTAATGTATAATTACAATTAATAAATTAATTATTATTTTTATCATTATATAATAATTATATTTTAATATTTAAATTAAATTCATTAATAAATTTATTTACATAATTAGGAAATTCAAAAATTGTCACATTGTGAACCCATGCGTAACTCTATAAATTAAATAATATTACTAAATACTTTTATATTTAAATACTTTGGTTAAATTCATTAATAATTTTAGTTACATACATAGGAAAATTCAAATGATATAATATTGTCGACTCGTGTTGCATGTACCGGGTGTACAATCAATTTTTTTATGAATTATTATTATACAATTTTATATTTTTAATGTTTACATTGAATTTCTTAATAATGTTTATTTATTTACTTATGTTTAATGTAAATAACTCGTAATTTAATTATATTTTTTTTATTTGAAATTCAAATAATAAAACTTATTTTAACTTTTATTATAAATATAATTTTTTTTTGTTATTTTCACAATTAATTCTTTTATTAACATTGTCTTATAAGTAATTACTTTTAAAATAACTAATTTAGATTTTTTTTAATTATATATGACTTTTATATTTTTATATTAGAAGAATAAAATGTACTATTTAATTAGCAAAAAAAATTAAAAAAAATACTAAATTAGGTAAGATATGATAAAAAAGAAAAGATCAAGTTATTAAAAATGTAATATAAGAAAATATAATAAATTTGGTAGATATTAGTGATAAATCCAAATCGATTGGTTACCAAGAATATGGGGTACTAACCTCAAATTGGAGATCAACGACCTGAAGTAGATTTCAAATACGTCACAGCGACCTGCCAAGCCTTCCACAAATCTCCTAGCGACCTCGCCGGTCCTGCAAAACAACACCTCAGACGGGTCGGATTTCGAACCCGTCAAGGTCCTCCGATGCTTAAGTCAAAAGCAAGTTACAACTTAAAACACTCACACTATGATAAAAGCAAGATCAACTTAGAAACTAAAGAGAGGTATGCACCTCCTTTTATAGAGACAAGAGAAGTATTCCCCAAGCCAAGGGTTTCTTTCTCCCATCACAATTCCATAAATACCACAATACTACAACCGACTCACAATTAGGATTCCTCTTGTATGCTAAGTTCCCATAAATAATAAATCTCTCACCGTAATAGGCCTGGGTCCATTATTCTTTCCATACAGACCACCAAGACCCCATAAACCACTCACACTAAGTCCGTATGCTTGATATTCATAAAGCCCATAACCAAGCTCAAGCACACAATACAAAACATAAGAGGTCGCGACCCTATATGAGAACTCATCCTCATACTCCAGGTTGCTACTCCACAAATCAACTCACCCACTTCTCCGAAGAAACCATCCATCTCGCTCACTTCCCAGAAGAACACCCTTTCCAGGAAATGAGTTCGCTTACCACAAATACCCTCACATATCAACTAATATTACGTATGGAAATTTTGGTCCGTATCAGCTAGTCTCCCATATTCTAGCTGATTGAGGTATGAAATCAGGTAGGACATGTAAAACAGAATCAAAAGAGCACAACCACAAAAAACAACAATAAAGTATAAACACATAAATAAATCACTATTTCACCTTACCAAACCGTATTTCAGAATCACACAACTCAGCAAAATGAGCTATAACACCAATCATCCCACTGTAAATTACCAAATATACATGCGACCTGCAAAATTTTAACTCGTCGAGCTCGCTTCTTTTAAGATAGCATGACCACCTTGCGAGGGACGACCTATAAGTCCCCAACGGTATATATGATGACCTGAAACCACAACTGTTATCCTCCAACCACTTAACATCACGACCTCTGAAAAATCAACTCGCTCAACCCCCAGGAAGAATGCTCCTCTCAGAAGAAGAGGTCGCTCAAAAGTCCCCATATTTCATGTTGAACGGCCTTAAATATCCAACGACCTGTAATCACAAAAACCATCCATTCCCGACCTACAATCGTACGCAGGCATAATAACCCATTACATAAACCATGTACAAAACCAAACCATATATAGAGCAAACCCATAAGTTTAACATAGGTCGTGCAAATATATAACCAATCGCAATCACACTTCTCATCCCCATATGATCACGAGATCCTTGGAGAATAATCAAACCACGACCTATAAACAATCCAATAGAGCTAAAATCAGCTCGCATATAAAACATATTAGCTCGCACAGACATAACCATCCGTAATATCAGAACACAATATCTTGGAAAATATATTTAAGTCAAACATATCTCTTCCAAACACATAAAATAACACAATCACAACTTTTAACAATATAAAAACCATGAAAATAACTCGCCAAGTGTTATTTGAAAAAAGCCATCCGCCCCGAAGGGTAAAACGCACACAGCCTGCCCCAAAGGGTAACAAAATAACTGCCCCGCATGGTAAAAACACACACAATTCTCCCCGAAGGGTAAAATGCACACAGCTCGCCCAAAGGGTGATGAAACCAACCTCCGGTCCAGAGGGTAAAACACAAACTTCCAAAATACAAACTCCATACGGGAGAAGTGCCCTCCGGTCCGGAGTTACCTTCTCCCGCCACAAAAACACAACTTTCCACAACACAAACTTCATACGGGAGAAGTGACCTCCGGTCCGGAGTTACCTCTCCCGCCACAAAAACAACAACTGTCCACAACACAAACTCCATACGGGAGAAGTGCCCTCCGGTCCGGAGTTACCTTCTCCCGCCACAAAAACAACAACTGTCCACAACACAACTTTCTACGGGAGAAGTGGCCTCCAGTCAAGAGTTACCTTCTCCCGCCACAAAAACATAACACAACTTCTCAACACGACTTCTCATCACAAAAACACATCTTCCCATCACAACTTCTAATCACTAACTCTGTGCGGGAGAAGTGCCCTCCAGTCTAGAGTTACCTTCCCCCGCCACAGAAATACAACTTCTTATCACAAAAACACAAACACCATCACCGACTTAATAGAAGCGTCAGCCCATAACCATAAAGACCATCGCCGACCTAATGAAAGTATCGGGACTTAACCATCATCGACCTAATGAGAGCGTCGGAATTGAATCATCATCAACCTAATGAGAGAGTCAGAACTGAACCATCATCGACCTAATGAGAGCGTCGGTATTGAACCATCATCGACCAAATGAGAGCGTCATAATTGAATAATCATCGACCTAATAAAAGTGTCAGCCCACTGTCCACAAAACAAAAACTCAACTATGAGAGAGGTGCCCCCCAAACAAGGGTTACCCTCTCCCGCCCCAAACACACCACAACCGCCCTCTAGGCATAATACTTCTTCAAATGACACACATTCCAGGTTCTAGGCAAGACTTTTCCACTCGCATCTTCAAGTACATAAGCTCCCCCTTGCAATACCTTTACAACTTTAAAAGGCCTAACCCAATTTGACTCCAATTTCTTAGTCATAAGTAACGCATCAGCTCGCCTTCATACAAATCGCCGACCTGAAAAGAACAAGGATTGACTCGTTTATTGAAAGCAGCTTGTATCCTTCGCTTATAATGCTCAACCCGAGCCGCATCTCTGTCCCGCACTTCATAAATTGTTTTAATCGCTCCCCGAGCTAACCTTTCATTCTCCTCCACATTGAAAGTCGTTAAACGCTGTGACCTTCCCACTATCTCTGTTGGAATAACCGCATCCATTGCATAAACCAAACTGAAGTGCGACTCTTCCGTAGAGGTTCGGGGAGTTGTTCGATAAGCCCACTGGACTGATGCGAGCTCATATTCCCAAAGTCCTCCTGTCTTTTCCAGTCGCAACTTGAGTCCCTGCACAATTATACGGTTAGTGACCTCCAATGACATTTAGTTTGGGGATGTGCTACAGAAGCAAATCGCTGTTTCATCCTCATCTCCCTGCACCAATTTCGAATTTTTCTCCCATTAAATTGGGTTCCATTATCAGACACCAACATTAGCGGTACACCAAACTTAGTAAAATAATCAATCGCCACCACCAAATGCTTCTTATTATCTGGGGTGTTTGGAAAAGGACCCACAATATCAATCTCCCACTGCGCAAATGGGCACCGCGAGCTCATAACCATCATCTCCTCAGCCGGTATGTGAATAACCGGAGCATGCATTTGGCACTTTTACACGTTCGCACCAGCTCGCTAGCCATACTTTTCATCAATACAACCGAACTCGCGACCAGAACATAACCATTTATATTGAACCAAATAATCTTTATCATATTAAATAAATCAATCCATATAAACCAAATAAATCAACTAATCACATAAACCATATTAAGTCAAATATATCAAATAAACCACTCCAAACCAAAATAAACCAATACCAAACCTTACCATCGTATTAAGTCAACTTCATACGAACCATATTAAACCGCATAAATCAATTATTCCCTCATGTTCAACCACAAAATAAATAAGACAGAAAAATTGAAAACCGTCTCTTTCATGAGATTCTAAAGAGCGTACCCGATACATATCCATATTGATACCATAAGAAAATTCACCTCTCCTCGAATATCCAACTGCGCGACCTTTTTATTTTTAGGTAGCATAATTCCTTGATCACCTTTTTGTGAATGTTTGGACGCGCGACCCGGTACATGGCCTTGAATATTGGCGACCTCTTCGCATTGGTTTACTCGTCTCCGAGTTACATGTCGGGCAACCCCCAAATTAACCCTAAGTTAATACGAACAAAACAGGCCTTGCACTCAAATCCGTTAGCATAATCATAGAAAATATCATCCGAATATCGCAACCTTATTCGCTCCGATAACAAGTTAATTCAACATTCTTCAAATTAGATTTTTCCCTTTCCCACAACCACAAATATCATATCACCACTAAGCCATATATCAGATCAAACAAAACTGACACAAAGTTTTCAGCACATACACCAACTTTGAAGATTTAACTGCTTTGATTGATAATGAATTAGAGAACAAACTATATATCAACGGAAAGCTCTGCGAGTCTAGTTTCTAACACAAAAATCGGATCTCAAAACGAATAATCCAACAGTGATTTATCCCCATTTTACTGAAGTGTGGCAGTGCAGTGTTTCATACGGGAATTTGAAAAGATGAGCAACTCTTAGTGTGTTTTCATGATCCTACTCATTCAAGTATTTGGGAGTTGATAAACACTTAATCTTTAGTAAAAACTCATCTTACTTATCTCTAAAAACATAAGGATGTCCTCATAACCATATAAAATCAAATAAGTCCTCCTCAACCAAGTGTTAAACCACATGCATATCTCCGCAAAAAAAATCCAATTAGCATTCTCCACGCATGATTAATATCCCACCATCTATTGTATCAAAACCGTGAAAGAATTTCAAAACCAAATCTATCCAACTCCATGGAGGATTAATATCTCATATAATCAAATAAACCATACGTTTATCCCTAATAAATCACATAAAATCAAATAAACAATAAATCCATCCCCATATAAATCAAGTCAATAAGCAAGTCCGCCATATGTCAACCAAATCAATCAACCAAACGATACCATCCTCATTTAAACACATCTAAAAGAAAATAAATACTTATCTTGATTTTTGATGATTTTGTTGAGTTTGATTCATACGCGACCTCCTCGCCTCAGGTTTCGAGTAACAAAATAAATCAACCTTGAATATTTGGACACGCGACCTCATCGCGATTGTTTGAATTGACCATTCACGGGTTAAATTCCAAGCAACGCATATAATAACCCTTACAAACCAATATTAATACAAACTAAACAAATAGACCTGCACTCAGTCCATTAGTATATGATCATAAAAATAATCGACAAGTAAGATGCGAGCATCGCAACCCTTACTTGCACCCACAAACCTTCAAACCCGATCTCCATACCTAAAATTCAACTTCATCTAACAATTAAATTGTGCACAACTTAGTTTTCAAAAGAAGTTAGACAAATAGTTTTGGAAAACAGGATCAGTTCTATTTAAAATTTGTTATAAAGTTTTTCCCATCTCATATTCAAATCTCCACCGTTCAGATTAAACTTAAATATGTTTAGAATAACATATCAAAATTTTGGTTTGATCCAACGGTCTTAATATGAACATTCGTATTTTGAAAACGGCTGCGCAGAATTTTCCGAAAATAAAATCTGCTTCACTCGAAAATTCATATATACTCCCTCACACCTAAAATCCGATCTTCACCGTTAAAACCGTAATTCAAAAGGACCTCAAGGGTTTTTAAAAAATTTAACATGATCCAACGGTTGAAACGTTAGAAAACAATTTTTCAAATTTATAGCGCAGTTAGATTTTAAACTTACGAAAATTGTGTATCCTCACGTTTTTCGCTCAAGGACTCGATGTCCCTCTTTCCCTCAGACGGTGCCACTTGATAAATCCAAATCGATTGGTTACCAAGAATATGGGGTACTAACCTCAAATCTGAGATCAGCGCCTGAAGTAGATCCCAAACACGTCACAGCGACCTGCTAAGCCGTCCACGAATCTCCTAGCGACCTCGCTGGTCCTGAAAAACAGCACCTCGGACTGGTCGGATTTCGAACCCGTCAAGGTCTTCCGATACTTAAGTCAAAAGAAAGTTGCAACTCAAAACACTAACACTATGATTAAAGCAAGATCAACTTAAAAACTAAAGAGAAATTTCCCCACGCCAAGGTTTCCTTCTCCCATCAAAATTCCATAAATACCACGATAATAAAACCGACTCAGAATTAGAATTCCTCCTGTATTCTAAGTTCCCATAAATAATAAATCTCTTACCGTAATAGGCTTAGGCCCATTACTCTTTCCATACAGTCCACCAAGACCCATAAAATATTCACACTAAGCCCGTATGCTTGATATTCATAAAGTCCATAACCGAGCTCAAGCACACAACACAATACATAAGAGGTCGCGACCCTATATGAGAACTCATCCTCATACTCCACGTCGCTACTCCACAAATCAACTCGCCCACTTCTCCGAAGAAACCATCCAACTCGCCTACTTCCCAGAAGAACACCCTTTTCAGGAAATGAGGTCTCTTACCACAAATACCCTCACATATCAACCAATATTACGTATGGATATTTTGGTCCGTATCAATTAGACTTTTATATTTTAGTAAGTTTCAAAACCTCCAAAATTTGCCAAATAAGTATTTGAACCACCAAAAGATTATACGTCAACCCAAAATTTATTACACAGACACATAAAATAGGAATATTACTAGTAATGATTAATTGCTACATGTAGTGGCAAACCAATGCGATCTTAATCTCATACGTATATACACATAGTTATATAATAGTTAGTTACACTATCTATAGTAAAAAAAAAGTTGAAATTAACATTATTCTTTTAAGTATTAGATTAAATTAAGATATAAAATATTTAATATTAAATCTAACATGATATGTTACTTACAAATCATTCGTTTTAATTTTAAAATTATGAATATTTAATTTTCTTTCCAAAAAAAATATCAACCACTTAATCAATATTCTTATTAACTATACTTTATGAATTCTTTAGAAGATCACTAACTTAAGCACATAATGAAATAAAATATAAAATTCAAACATCATATAAATTATCTAAATAATATATCATGCATGAATCTTATTGGTCAATGAATAACGTGAATTTTGAGGTATTATATCCTCCCCTCCTTATAAGAATTTTGTTCTCAAAATTTAGGGGATAGTTTTTTTTTGCCCCCCAATGTATGCAGTTTTTACACATTGACCCCGAAGTAATTTTTGTTCCACTTTGCCCCCTGATGTACAATAATTTTTGACGTTGCCCTCAAAACTTTATTTCCGGCAGAATATTCCTTCTAAATTCCATCGATGGGCAGCTGGGGGGGAAAGTGAAAGAATTTTATAATTTGGAGGGTAAAGTGCAAAAAATCATATAGTTTGGGGGGCAAATTAAAATAATATAAAT
>BMAC01000086.1:314958-333900 GCA_014905375.1 Phtheirospermum japonicum | reverse complement strand
GTGTGTGTGTGTGTGTGTGTGTGTGTGTGTGTGTGTGTGTGTGTACATGTATGTAATCGTAATAAGATACCATAGTAATTAGTACTATAATTAAAAAGATATTATTAAAAAATTATCTTATAATATAATTATAATTGCACTTGGACGCAAATATTAAAACTATTTTTGTATTTTTTCTCTATGTAATATGGTGATACAATCTGATATAATAATGTACTCATGATTAATATAGTATTTTAATCACACTTTTTGTACAAATAATAATATTGAATGATAATTTTATTTTTCGTATCATAATATTATAATTCATATACAAAGTACACATTTATTTTATTTTATTCAATCATAATATATAATATAATATTATTATTTTACTTAGCCTAATAATATACATAATACTTAATCATGTGTTTCATGTTTAATAATATAATTGAGAATTTATGGGGTTTTTTTTTAGTATTTTTAATTGTAATTGTATTGACATTTTTGTGTGTGTGTGAGTATAAGATAAAAATTATATATTTTTTTCAAATATAAAATTTTAAGACAAAAATATAATATTTATATTATTTTAATTTGCCTTCCAAACTATAAGATTTTTTGCACTTTACCCTTCAAACTATAAGATTCTTGCACTTTGCCCCCCAGCTGGCCGTCGACGGAATCTAGAAGGAATATTCCTCCGAAAATAAATTTTAGGGGCAACGTCGAAAACTATTGTACATCAGGGGGCAAAGTGGAACAAAAAATATTTCGAAGGTCAATGTGTAAATATATTGGGGGCAAAAAAAAATTTATCCCCAAAATTTAGCTACCTAAAAAGTTCTGGGTACTTAGCCCCCATTTCTTCCTCTCTTTCCCGTGTTGCTTCTTCTATCAACTGGCTTCTCCATAACACATTCACCAATGGAATTTCTTTATTCTTGAGTTGTTTCACTTCTTGTAGTAAGATTTGTACAAGTAACTCCTTGTAGCTTAAGTCAATCTTTAACTCTATAGGGTCATTTCTCAAAATGTGAGATGGGTTTGCAACATACTCCTTCGGAACGGTAACATGAAAAATATTATGTATTTGAGACATTGAATAAGCAAGTTGAATTGATAGGTGATGTCACCAATCCTCTTTATAATAGGGAAGGGCTGATGTATCTTGGACTGGGTTTTCCTTTATTACCAAATCGTATGACACCTTTCATTGGAGTTACTTTAATAAACACTTGATCACCTACTGCAAAATCCAACAATCTTCTCCTTTTGTCTGCGTAGCTTGATGTCAACTTTGGGCAGTCCTCATCCTCTCTCGTATTTTAGAGACTATTTCTGTTATCTCTAGAATCATATCTGGACCCAATAGTTTTCCTTCATCGACCTCATCCCAGTGCACTGGAGATCAACATTTTCTTCCATATAATGCTTCATAAAGCGTCATTTTTTAGTAGAATAATAGCTATTGTTGTGAGAAAACTCTACTAAAGGCAGAAATCTACCTCATTGACCTTGAAAGTCTAATATACGTGCTCTAAGCATGTCCTCTAATGTCTTCATTGTTTGTTCTGATTGGCCATCGGTCTGTAGATGATATGTTGTACTGAAAGATAGCTTTGTCCTCAATGTTTTTCGTAGACTTTTCCAGAAGATAGAAGAAAATCTTGAATCTCTATCTAAAGTGATGGATAATGGTAATCCATGAAGCCTGACTATCTCATATAAATTCGAGCATACCCGTCAATAGAATAGGTAGAGCAGACTGGCAGAAAATGAACGGATTTAGTTAGTCGATCAACAATAACCCAAATAGCATCATGACCCTTGACAGTCTTTGGAAATCCTGTCATAAAGTCCATAGTTATATTCTTCAATTTCCATTCTGGTATAAACAGAGGTCGTAGCGTCCCTGGTGGTTGTTAATTCTCTGCTTTTAATTTGTTGACACGTCAAACATTTTTCCAAGTAACAAGCTATATCTCTTTTCACACCTGGCCACCAGTAATACATTTTCAAATCATTATACATTTTGGTAGATTCTGGATGTACAGAATAAGGCGTTGAGTGAGCTTCTGCCATAAGGTCTTCACGAATGCTCCCCACTTTTGGTACTTATAATCGACCTAATTGAAGAACACCATTATTAGATAGTTGTAAGTAAGTTGATATTCCTAATGTGACATCTTTCTTCACTTTAAATAAATAATCATCAACATGTTGTTCTTGTTGGATTCTGCCAATTATTGTAGGTCAAAGTGTTAAAGTTGTCAGTCTCCAATGATCCCTCTTGAACAATTTCAATGTCAATTTTAATTACATAAAAAAACTCTTGATTTTGAGTTGAGGCCATCGATACATTTATCAACTTCTCACTAAGTGCATCTGCTACTAAACTGGCCTTGCCATGGTTATAGCTGATGACACAACCATAATGTTTTACAAGATCTTACCATCTTCATTGTCTCATATTAATATCCTTTTGCATGAAGAATTACTTTAAACTTTTATGATCAGTGTAAATCTTGCATCGTTCTCCATATAGAAAGTGTCTCCAAATCTTAAAGAAAAACTACCACTGCAAGCTCCAAATCATGTGTGGGGTAATTCTTCTCATATTCCTTCAACTGCCTAGATGAATATGTGATTACCCTTCCTTTCTGCATCAACATGAAACCTAAACAATTCTTGGAAGCATCGCTATAGACTACAAAACCTCCAGTACCCGATGGAATTGTTAGGACAGGTGCCGAAGTTAACCTCTTTTCAACTCTTGAAAACACTTCATACAGGCTTCCGAACACATAAAAGCTACACTTTTTCTAGTTAGTTATGTTAATGGTGAAGCAGTCTCAGAAAACTCCTCAACAAAATCTGCGATAGTACCCTGATAAGCTAAGAAAACTACGTATTTCAGAAGGATATATAGGGCGTGACCAATTGTTGATTGCCTCCAATTTACTTGGATCTACTGAAACTCCGGCTCCAGATACCACGTCCTAAAATACAACTTTATCTAACCAAATTCACATTTCATAAACTTTGTATATAACTATTTTACTTTTAACAGTTCTAACACCTTTCTGAGCTGTGCAACATGTTCTTCTTTAGTTTTGGAAAAGATCAAGATATCATCAATAAATACAACAACAAACTTGTACAAAAAGCCCTTAAACACCCTATTCATTAGATCCATAAACACTATTGGGGCATTTGTCAAACCAAATAGCATCACCAAAAACTGGTAAAACCCATATCTCATACTAAATGTTGTCTTGAAAATATCTTCCTCCTTAATCTTGAGTTGATGATATCCCAAACGTAAATTGATCTTAGAAAATATAATTTCACCCAGAAGTTGATCAAATAAATGATCAATTCTAGGTAAAGGTGCACCCCATGGAGAAAAACTAGGCCTAATTAAGCCTTTATCCAACAATTCTTGCAACTGGATCTTCAACTCTTTCAGCCTAGTGTACCATTTTATATAGTGATTTGGATATTAGATCTGGTCCTGGCTTTAAATCAATAGAAAACTTTATTTCACGATCAATGAGTAACCCAGGAAGATCCTTGGGAAATACTTCCGGATATTCTTGAACTACTGGTACTTCATTGACATTGGGAAAGTCCCGCTTTTCCATACTCATCACACTTACAAAGTAGTATTCACAACCACTATCTAACAGTCGTTGTGCTTTTATTGCTAAGATCATTAGGAATCTACAATTTTTACTAACCTCCACAAAATAAAAAGGTTCTTCCCCAGGTGGTTGAAATATTACGATCTTTTTCATACAATAGATAGTGGCATGGTATTTTGAAAACTAATTCAAACCCAATGTTATGTCATATTCATTCATGTCCAACACAATCATATCAACATAAAGTTCTCATCCTTCAATAGGGATATTACATGCTCGTAAAACCTGAATAGTCTATTTTGAATCTCCCAAAGGAATCGCTACATTATAACTTACATCTACTTTATTAGGTAATCTACCCAATCTCTTCATATACTCAGTATATTTAAATGAATTTGTGGCTCCATAATCAAATAATACAAATGTTGAAACGCCAAATGTGAATAGTTTACCTGTAACAACCGATGGATTTGTCTCGGCATCATTTTGAGTCATGGTAAAAATTCTAGCTCGTGCTCTTTCTTGGGGATTTGGTTTGGGTTTATTTGGGAACACATGAGCTATATGTCCAGGGTGGCCACATGATAAACATGCTCTATTAACCCAAAGACAAGTTCCACCATGTGGTCTTCCACATTTTGGGCAGGCAGATGGAAGTATCGATGCTTTGCCTTGATCAGTATTCAAACACTTGCTTGGATCTCCTTGTTGATGAACTTGTTATTGTTGAAATTTGGATCTCAGGGTCTGACCTGAGGTGGCCTCTTCTTTTAATCCCCAACCCGACGTTGTTCTTGTCCTTGTGTGAATTGGCGCTGAACCTCTTATGCATGCCTTATCTTCAGTTTAACTTGTTCTGCTACCAGCGCTCTCTCAACAACTTGTGAGTATGTCACCCCTTGAATCCCAGCCATTCATATATCTCTATAGAGTTCTGGCTTTAGACCTTTAAGAAATCTCTCCTTCACAACCTTAGTGTTAACCATGTGCTCAACAAACCTTGATAATTTCTCAAACTTGCGAATATAAATGGCAACCGCCGTACCTCCTTGCCTTAATTATATAAACTCGTTCATCTTGATTGCACGTATAGGAGCTGTAAAATATTTATTTCCAAAAAGCTCTTTAAATCTCTCCCAGGTCATGGTGGTTGTCTCCTCAATGCTCTTCATCGTGTCCCACCAGTGTCTCGCACTACCACATAGCATAAAAAAGAGCACAGTACTTTTTATTCTTCAGGGATTATACTGTACAGTAACATATTATCTAAGCTCCTTAACTAGTCTTTTGCACCAAAAGGATCTTCAACATCTTTAAATACAGTTAGGTTTAGTTTCCTAAATCTCTCACCAACTGTCTCCAGTTATCCTACTTGAGGGTGTGGTTGAATCATTGCATCTATAGGTTTACCGCTTGCATCCCTTTGTTGAATTAGTTGTTGAATCTGATGTAATTTATGTTCCACAAGCTCAGTTAAATGATTGATGATAGCATCGCGATCATCCCGTAGATTGGATGTCCCTTCACCCTCCCTTCTATTTTCTCCACCACCACTCCCAACTCTCTCCATAGTTATAGTACTTAATGAATAGAGTCCCAACTACCTGCCTCACATGGTACTGAGATACATTTTGAAGTAGCCTCGTTCACATGTCTCATAGGGCACTGACTCAAATAGCATATAAGCATCTTCTACATTCCTCGGTGCCCTAGTAGTGGTCCATAAAACATTATTTCTTTGAATACTTATGCATGCATGCTCATATAACATTAATCATCAACCATGTTTGCATATGTTAATGCTCGTGAATGATATGTTTTGTGAAACACATATTCATATCACATCATCCACATTTCATAATCACTTAAGGCAATTAAAGTGATAAATAATTATCATCATACAAGTACAAGTAATATTATGTTTATGCATTGTAGTTGCATATGGTATTCTACTTACCTCAGGTCCAAAGCTTATTATATCACGAATTTAGACCAGCTTTTACTCTTCCATCTAAACGGATCTAGAAAGGATGAAATATAGGTTGTAACTTATTCTATCATATTAAGAACCAAAATATAACCTTATCATGTTAATATTAATATTTTTGGTGTATATAACAACTTTAATAAAGAGCACATTTAGTAACCCCATCTATAATCTAAACAATAATAACAGCCCAGGCCTGTACATGAAAACCCTAAAATTACATCTCTCGCACATAACACTTTTAGTTTTCTCTAATTTATACTTATTATATTAATCAAGAAATATAAAACAACCCTTGATTACTTATATATCTTCTACTACTATTGAAATAATAATAATAATAATAATAATAATAATAATAATAATAATAATAATAATAATAGTAATAAAATATATTATGTGGAAATAAAACTAAAATTCCACCTATAACACCCAAACATAAAACACTAAATCAACTACTAATAAGAACACTAAACTAACTCCTAAATAAAACGCTAAAACTAATATCAAAATAAATAAATAAAAGAATAATAAAAAAACATACCTTAAAATATCACACGATAACCCCTACACGATAATTCCTTGACACCCCAAGAAAATATACTAGAACAAGGTTTTCTAGTTAAAGGACCCCTTTTGTGTGTGTGTGTGCGCGCGCGTGTGTGCGCGTGTATGATGGTGTGATTTAGTAAATCTTTAAGGCCCTTCTATTTATAGAAAGGAACAATAAGATGATTTACTAAATTCTTGGATGTGGGACTCAAAATACTTGAAAAGAAATAGGCCACATGAAGTACATACTTTACCTTTTTGTGGTTGATAACTTGGTGTGTGCTCACGTCCCCAAACAAAAGCCATGTAATATTATATAATGTACACTTATTATATATATATATATATATATATATATATATATATATATATATATGTGTGTGTGTGTGTGTGTGTGTGTGTGTGTGTATGTGTGTGTGTGTGTGTGTGTGACCTAAATAGGTAGACCTGGCCAAAGGTCATTAAGAAAGTAGCAGCCGTCTTCGCTCTGCCCTAGCGAGGTCCTGAGCTGCTTCCCCTAGAGTTGGTCAAGAAGATAAACTGAGATGAGAAAATTACCTTAGCTTAGGATAGTCCTGATCTGACCTAAGGCTCTTGGATGAGACTTAGGTCAGGAGGCCTAGAATCAGGATATACATCCTGAACTTATGCGAATCCTCTAAAAAGGGATAACATAGGAGGACAAGCTTATGGGAGACCAGGCGCACTGGTTTCCCAGGAGGGAGCAGGTGGGACCACCTGTCATGAGTATTTGCATAACGGCCCGAGATTCATGGCCTTTGCTTACAAGATCCCGGAAGGGGTCCCCACTAGGGAAAATTATAAATAGATCTGCCTCAAGGCTGAGAGAGGTATGACATTATTGTGCATTCCTTTCATTGCTCACTGAGATACATAAAACGCTTAACTGACTTAAGCATCGGAGAGGTTTCCACCAGAAAACCCCCGGTGGGACCTTTCTAACGTGTTTGTGGGTGCAGATCAGGCTCGTGTCAGGTGAAGGCTTGATCTCAGGCGTGGTAGTATTTTCTGGTGAAACAATTGGCACCGTCTGTGGGAAGATCGTTCAAAGCTAAGACGTGAGAATAACACATGGATTCGGCGGGGCTCCGGTGAAATCTGTTGGCGGAGCTAGGTGGTACGCCAAGCTCTGCCGCACCGTCGGGCATGCCAAAATCGATGGGACCGTCGGCGACAGGGCCGTCAGGGGTAAGATCGTTAGCAGCAGCTAGGCCAAGCGTCATGCAACCCCTCTTGGTGGACCTACGCAAGCTGACGACGGACCACTGAATAATGCCTTTCTCAGGCAACTGTCCGATCTCATTGGTATGGCATAAGAAGTGGCTGTGGATAGGAAGTTCGCAAAGTTCTCGACGCCCCCATCCCAGATAGTCCCGCCGCTGGAGACGGAACCACTGCGCGCCCAGTGCACGGTCCGGACTCCTCTCTAGGACGAGGAAGAGAATTTTTCCGCTTTTGAAAGTGAAACTTCGATTCAAACCAATCCGGACCTCACGGAACAAATGCAAAATCTACAAAAAGAGGTCAGGGAGTTCAAAAGGAAGATGGCAAGCACAGGTGCGGTGCCGACGCGGAGGGGTATTCCATTTATGGATGTGGTTTTGTGTGGCGACGTGCCGGCCTCTTACAGATACATGGGCTTCAAATACAACGGGACAACAGACCTGTGGGATCACTTGAGCCGATCTGAGATCACGACGACTTTACGAAAATTCTCAGACGCGGTCAGCTCAAAATCGGCCCAGCTCTGGTTCAGCCAGCTACCGCCGTGCTCGATCAGCAATTTTGACGAGTTCAGCTCGACATTCCTGCATCAATTTACCAGCTGCCGAAAGTACCAGAAAATGCCGCTGGAATTATTCAGCCTAAAACAAAAAGAAAACGAAAGCCTACCCACATACATCAACCGATTCACAAATTCAAAACTCAAGGTACCATCAGCGTCTGAAGAGCTCCTAGTTAACGCTTTGGCACAGGGGCTCAGGAGAGGAGAATTTTTCCAGTCGCTGGTCGTACAGCCACCGCTGAAATTCGGAGAGCTCTTTGAGCGGGCAGAGAAGTACATTCACTTGGAGGAATCCTTGATGATCAAGGAAGAGGGAGAGAAGAAAAGGGACAGACATGATAGGGAGGAAAGGGTACCGTTGAAAAAACCAAGGCCAGATATAGTAGGGGGACGACCTCGTTTCGACAGAAACACACCCCTAGAAACACCTCAGGGAGAGATTTTGCAAGCAATATAAGGGCACCCTGATCTCAAATGGCCTAAAACTTACTCTCAGAAACCGCGGAAAGAAAGATCTGATCGATTCTGTAGATACCATAACGAATATGGCCATGACACAGATCAGTGCACTCATCTGAAGGATGAACTAGAGAGAATGGTGCAGGTCGGGCACCTCAAAGAGTATGTGCAGATGAGAAGAGAGAAGCCCAGGCTTGACTCACGCAGGCGCGATCGGCCTCAAGGGAACAGGCATGAACAAGATAGTTGACGAAGCAATGGTAGGCAAAGCGACCAGGCCCAGGTTATACGAGGGGAAATCCTAATGATCAAAGGAGGTGAGTGGGACGAACACTCTAGACGAACCCAAAACAGCTACGTCCGAGCTGCAAAAGACCTAGTCAGGAAATCATGGGAGTTCGGTCAGATAGCCCCAAGCCAAAGCATATGTTTCGGATTTGAGGATGAGAATGACATCTTGGCTCCCCACATGGATGCCCTGGTCATAACAACCACTATTGCAAATCATAATGTGAGGCGAGTATTTGTGGACACAGGGAGCTCGGCTGATATCCTGTTCTATGACTGCTATCAAAAGCTAAAACCTGATGTCAAAATGGAAGAAGTGACAACCTCGTTAGTAGGATTTGCAGGGGGAGCTTTGAAACCATTAGGGGCAGTGAGGCTTTTAGTAACCTTGGGAGAAGGGTCGCATAGAATAACTAAGACGGTGCGATTCCTGGTAGTGGATGCACCATCTTCATACAATGTTATGCTGAGACGACCTCCCCCTGAGCCAATTCAAGGCGGTGATCTCAGTGTACCATATGAAGTTGAATTTCCCTGCTCAGGACGGAACAAGTGAAGTTAGGGGTGATCAGTATGCATCGAGATAGGCATACATCGAGTGGATCAGGCGTAACGAAGAGGAAAGGAAAAATAAGAGAGCTAGAACAGAGAATGCAACACCAGAGCTGGCCCAGCGAGAGGAGGGTCTGATGATGGTGGAGATGGTCCCAGGGGATGATAGTAGAGTTGTGAGAGTGGGAACAACTCTGAGCCCGGAAGTTCTGGTAGACCTGGTCCAATTTTTGAGAGGCAATGCTGACGTTTTTGCCTGGTCTCCCCAAGATCTGGTGGGGATAGACCCAGCAATCGTCCAGCACCACCTCAATATCAGCCCTGGAGAAAAGCCAGTTAAGTAGAGAAAGCGTAACGTTGGCCCAGAAAAGGAGGCAATCATTGAAGCTGAAGTCGAAAAGCTGTTGAGAAACAAAGCACATTCAAGAGATATAATTCCCTGAGTGCCTTTCCAACGCAGTATTGGTCCCCAAAAACCCGGAAGATTGGCGTATGTGTATAGACTTCAGGGATCTTAATCGTACTTGCCCTAAAGATCACTATCCTTTGCCAAGGATAGACCAGTTGGTCGGTTCCACGTCTGGTTGTGAGTTGTTAAGCATGATGGACACCTCGTAAGGCTATAATCAGATCAGACTAGATGAGGAGGATTGGAAGCGGTTCAGTTTTATAACCCCAAAGGGGACCTATTGCTATGTGGTTATGCTGTTTGGGCTCAAGAATGCAGGCGCCACCTATCAGCGATTTGGTGGATAAGATGTCTAAAACTCAATTGAGAAGGAACATGGAGGCATACGTCGATGACATGTTAGTCAAAAGCGTGAAGGCAACCTTTCATCTGGATGACCTGAGGGAAACTTTTGACACCTTTAGGAGATACGGGATGAAGCTCAACCCTAAAAAGTGCACATTTGGGGTCAGAGCTGGTAAATTCCTGGGGTATATGGTCACAGAAAATGGAATCGAGGCCAACCCAGAGAAGGTAAGAGCCATCATGGACATGCAGGCCCAAAGGAATTTCAAGGAGATGCAGTGCCTGGCGGGCCACATTAATGCTCTGAGCAGGTTCGTCTCGCGCTCAGTTGAGAAAAGCTTACCATTCTTCTAGGCCTTGCGTAAGAAAGCCCAATTTCAGTGGAGTGATGAGTGATAGGAAGCGTTCCAGATGTTGAAGGAGCACTTGGCTAGCATCTCGCTTCTCACTAAGCCAATTCAGGGCGAACCTTTAATTCTGTACTTGTCTGTCGGGCAGCAGGCCGTGAGCTCAGTCTTGCTCAGAGAGGAAGGCAAAGTACAGAGGCCAGTATATTATTGGAGAAAAGTGCTGCATGACGCTGAAATTCGATATATGGAAGTGGAGCGAGCAATGCTAGCCCTGGTCGGCACAGCGCGCAAATTACGACCTTATTTCCTCTCATACGGCATAATAATGCGGATCAACCTATCGTTAAAATCTATCATAGATAAGCCAGAGGCATCAGGACGACTGGTCAGGTGGATAATTGAACTTAGTGGTTTTGATATAACTTTCAAATCAAGAACAGCCATTAAAGCCCAAGCGTTGGCTAATTTCATGCAAGAAATGACCAGCTCCCATAAAGATAAAAAGGAATGGAAAATTTATACGGATGGTTCGGTAGGAAACCTAGGATGTGGTGCGGGCGTAGTATTGACTGACCCGACTGGCCTGACCATCGAGTATGCAATACAGATGAACTATACATTATCTAATAATGCAGCTGAGTACGAAGCTCTTTTGAGGGGAATTCAGATGGCAAAGGACTTGGGGGCAGAGCAGGTATGTGCAAGAGTTGATTCGCAACTCGTATGTAGGCAGATAAATGGAGGATTTGAGATAAGGGATGAGCATATGCAAAGATACCTAGCTCAATTCAGAGAGTTAGCTAAAACCATGGGAACTCTGACTGTCCTCAAAATCCCTATAGAAGAAAGCACGAGAGCGAATTACTTCGCTAAAGTGGCTAGTTCAGCAGTTGATTGTCAGGAGAGAGTAATCACTCTGTTAATGGAAGATCAGGAATTTGGAGAAGAGAGAGTATGTTCAGTGGATGAAGGAGAGGATCGGAGCTCTCCTATCAGGGCATACCTGGAGAGGGGAGAGTTGTCGGAGAACAAGAGAGAGGCAATGAAGTTATGTACCAGGTCAGCAGGGTTTTGCTTGATAAAGGGAGAGCTGTTTTGAAGGGGATTTGGGCGGCCCCTTCTACAGTGCCTGAGCTTAGGGGAAGGCACTCATGTCCTTAAAGAAGTTCATGAAGGATGCTGCAGCAATCACATGGGTGCCAGATCCTTGTCAAGCAAGGTCTTGAGAGCAAGCTACTTTTTCCACAAGTGAGGAAGGAAGTGGAGGATTTTGTTCGGGCTTGTGACAATTTCCAAAGGAACTCGCCCTTAATGCATAAGCCTGTAGAGGAACTCATGAAAATGAGCTCTCCCTTACCATTCTCCAAATGGGGAATAGACCTGGTAGGGCCTTTCCCCACAGCCCCCGCCCAAAAGAAGTTCCTAATAGTAGCCATCGATTATTTCAGCAAATGGGTAGAGGCTGAAGCTTTGGCAAAAATTACAGAGGATGCGGTAATGGGATTTTTGTGGAAGAACATAGTCTGTCGATTCGGCATCCCTAGGATTTTGGTCTCAGATAATGGCACTCAGTTCATGGGCGCCAAAATCAAAGCCTGGTGCACTCAGATGAAAACTGACCAACTTTTCACATCTGTTTACCATACGCAAGACACTGGTCAAGTTGAAGTGACCAATCGCATCCTCGTACAGGGAATCAAAGCTCGATTAGAAAAAAATGGGAGGCAAGTGGGTTGAAGAGCTCAGTTCAGCCCTGTGGGCATACAGGACTAACCCCAAGGAAAGCACCGGAAAAACACCGTTTAGTCTGGTTTAAGGCATGGAAGCTGTGGTCCCTGCTGAGATCAGTATGGAAACCCACAGAGTTCAGAACTTTGCTGAGGACCAATATAGGTTATTGATTCAGGATGCCCTGGACTTGATTGAGGAAAAGAGGGATGGAGCTGCCGTCAGGATGGAACACATCAGGGGGCGAGTCAAAGCAGCCTATGATAAGTCTATAGTCAAGAGACATTTCCAAGTGGGAGACCTGGTCCTTCACAGGAATGATTTAGAGAAGCCAAAACGAAAGCTGTATGACACCTAGCAAGGGCTTTTCAAAGTTACAAAAATCCTGCAAGGTGGAGCGTATGAGCTGGAGCAGTTAGATGGGGTCAAGCTACCACGAGCATGGAACATAGCTAACTTATGAAAATATTATGTATGAAAAAATAGCCAAATATTTATAACAATTTTGTTTCGTATGTCTCTTTGCTCTATACAGGTTTAAATGCCAAAATTGGCTAAGGGCGGATGCCCCAATATTCCTTACCTGATTGTTAGTATTTAAAAGCTAGGATTGGCTAAGGGAGGATGCCCATGAAATTCCTGACCTGATTGTCAGTATTTTAAAAGCCAGGATTGGCTAAGGGCGGATGCCCATGAAATTCCTGACCTGATTGTCAGTATTTTAAAAGCCATGATTGGCTAAGGGCGGATGCCCATGAAGTTCCTGACCTGATTGTCAGTATTTAAAAGCCAAGATTGGCTAAGAGCGGATGCCCATAAAATTCCTGACCTGATTGTTAGTAATTTAAAAGCCAGGATTGGCTAAGGGCGGATGCCCATGAGATTCCTGACCTGATTGTGAGTATTTTAATAGCCAGGATTGGCTAAGGGCGGATGCCCATAGAATTCCTGACCTGATTGTCATTATTTTAAAAGCCAGGATTGGCTAAGGGCGGATGCCCATGAATTCCTGACCTGATTATCAATATTTTAAAAGCCAGGATTGGCTAAGGGTGGATGCCCATAAAATTCCTGACCTGATTGTCAGTATTTTAAAAGCTAGGATTGGCTAAGGGTGGATGCCCCGGTTTTCCTGACCTGATTGTCAGTATTTTAAGCTAGTATTGGCTAAGGGCGGATGCCCCAATTTTCCTGACCTGATTGTCAGTTTAAGCCAAGATTGGCTAAGGGCGGTTGCCCCAATTTTCCTAACCTGGTTATTAGTTAAAGCCAGGATTGGCTAAGGACGGATTCCCCAATTTTCCTAACCTAATTGCCAGTTTAGGTCAGGATTGGCTAAGGGTGAAAACCCTAATTTGCTTGGTTTGATTAAAGAGTTAGCTAAAAGATCGACTAAAAAATTTCACGAAGTACTTGACAAAAAAATCTTGCTCCAAAATATTCATCACAAGTTTCTTGAAAAATACATCAAAGAAGAAATGCGTGCACCTTCTTATATAGATAGAAATTGGCGAGTTTGATTACAGGTGCAGAAAATATAAAAATTCGAGAAGCCAAGAAACGTTCATCCATGGGAAGTAGGAGCCCTCCGGTCCGAGACTAGAACCCGGCGAACACGCCATATTTCATGCTCGGTCGCATGGTAGCGTTGGCGATACCTGTCGGCTCGCTCATAAATAGCATGAGCCTTGCTAGCAGCGACGGTCAGCCAGTTTACCGACTCCGTCTAGTCAGCCTTTTCCTCCTCCAGTTGATGATTCAGCTGGCGAAGCTCGACCCACTCTCGCTTGTAGTGGCGCTTTTTCTGACTTTTCCTCTCCAGGAGTCGGCACATGTAGGAGATTTTTTCCCGGAGGGCTGACAGTTTGTCTGTGAGTTTGAAACTTTCAGCAAATAGAGAAAGTTTTTTTCTCTTCACAGTATCAAGTTCTTCAAGCAAGGAAGGAGAAGCCATTGTGAAATTGAAACACAACAAATCATAAACTCACGTATATAAAGAAAACGAAACACGTGCCATGGAGAATAAAAAGTACTAGGGTTTCCGGGAAACCAGTAAACCCTAAATATACGAAAAGTCATTACAAGATAAAATATTATTAAGCATACAAAAGACACATGAACGAGCAGATCAGCCACACAGGCAAACAACAAACAGATCTGTCTGAAAAAGAGGGCGCAACCCTAATCCTAGAGCCCGGCATCTAACTCTTCCGCGAGCTGCTCCACGGCTTCCTCTGCCAAAGCTCCCGGGGAGGCCCCCCCGGCAGCTTACCCAGATCTGCGAAGGTGGGGGAAGGACTAGATGTCGTCAGAGCAAGGTCCAGGCCTGTGTCTGGATGAGCTGCCACTGGAAAAGCCGAGGGAGCGTTAAAGTCCACGAAGACGTGCTCAGAAAACTAGTGTGTGTCAAGCTTATGTAAGCGATCTTGCTCAGGAGAGTAGCAGAAGGAGGTAGGCTCAGGTGGCTGCTTCAAGACCTCTGCACGATAAGAGAATTGTGGGCTTCTCCTGGGCCCATTTCGCTTGGGCATCCAGAGCGAGGTGGAAATATACCTCTACCTATGGAGCAAGCAGATGGTACATTTGCTCTGAGCCCAGGAAAGCACGCTGGGCAGACTCTCGGGCGATCTGGATTAGCCTCAGCCCTTCTTCGGAGTTTAAGAACTCCGATTTCTTCTCTTTGCGAGCTCGTGCTACGGTCTCATCTTCCAAGCTCCGAGCCTCGGCTAAGGCTTCATCTCGCGCCTCAACCCTTGCCATCTCGAGCACTTTCTGCTCTGCCTTTTTCACCTCCTCCAGCTCCTGCTCCGCTTTCTTCAGCTTGCTGGCTCTCTCTTTGCACAGGTCACGCAGCCTTTTTTCCTTCTCTTGCATTGTCTCATGTTCTTTGGCCAGGTCGGTATTCATCAGGGACCCCTAGCTCTGGAAACAAGAATCGACCTCTTGGCCGCCGCCTAAAAGAAGAAGGAGACTTAGCAAAATGGAATAAAAGATGAAAAAGGGTAGTAGTGAAAGGGCGACTTACCCTCGCCTCATTCTGGCATAGAGACTCTATAAGGTCAGAAATCTGACCATTTCTCCAGGGTGGACCTATCCGCACTTGGGAACTGCCCCTGGATGAACTGAATAACCAGAGGACCAGGATAGTTTATGACTGACTTATTGAACCAGGTGTCGTTAGGAGTCGCAATCCTAACTCCTGAGCTAGATGCCCCCCTCCCGGGCCAGAACGTGGCCTCTTCGCAGGATGCCTCGTCCTTTCCCCCGACTCTAAGGGAACAATGACTTCAACCTCTGGCTCAGGAGGAGCCTGGGGAGTTCCTGAGCCACTGTCTTTGGCACGAGAGGGCTCAGCGGTCAGAGCTCATTGTTCCGAGCCTGCGGTTGCACCCTTTTGGCGGGCACCCATGATTTTGTGCATCATGTTTTCTGGGGAAGTAAGAGCAGGTTAGACAAAAATCAGTGTAAAATACAAGTCAAGCAAAAACATAAAAGTTCAGGACTGCCAATGTTCTTTACCGATCTAGGGGGTTAGAGGGTTGTTCTCCTCCCGATCATTGAAGAAGCTTATGGCAGAAGGAATGAGGAGTTGGGAAAGAGGAAAGACGTTCTCATTCAAAATAGAAATTATCCGTTTAAGGCGGGGAGACCTATCTCTCACGGACAGGTGTTGCTGGGCTGGCAACTCCGGAATGGGTTGGGAAGGAAAACCCCACTCCCCCAGGCACTGAACAAAGAAAAACTTTTTATGACAGGACTTGTTAGAGGAAGGGATGCTGGTGAGGAACCGAACACCAGTCCTGGCGCACAGATAGGATATCCAGGGGCCGAGATCTTAACTTGGAAGAGCTGGAAAAAGGTCCGAGCTGTCGGGTCTAGGCCAGCATATCGCATGACCAGACTATAACTTATGATAATCCTAAAAGAATTGGGAACAAACTGATGAACAGGGATTCTGTACATCCGAGCTATCTCTAGAATCAGGGGGTTCATCGGTAGACATAGGCCCGCCTGAAATTGGTCTACAAAGAAGGTTATAAAGCCCACCGGCGCCTGATATGCCATTATACAGCCGTGAGGGTTGAGCAACTCGAATCCCTCCGGTATCTGATATATATACCTCAGGTTCTCCACCATGCTATCGCTAAGAATGGAGCAAACGTATGGTCGGCTGGGGATATAAGGGGGGTACTCGAATGAGGATGACGGCGAAGCTGACGCCGCCGGAGAAGAAGTGGCAGAAGAAGAATCAACGATAGGAGAATGGGTAGCAGAAATATTGGCAGATGAAAAAGATGAGGACCTCGACATTATCGGAAAAGTAATAAGGATCGGAGAAGTACCTAGTAATAGAGATGATCGGAAAAGCTTGGAGATGATAGTGAGTCGCCGAAGAGAAAAGGCAAAGAGCGAATATGTTTGCAAAGATTGAAAATATGAAAAGTGAGGAAGAAGAGAGGATAGCGGGAATAAAAGCAAGAGGATATTTTCAAAAAATGTAAACCAAGTAAAAAGCGGGATCTTGATGGGATTCCCGTATTTAATGCCTGTCAGATGAACAGTGCCCTAGGCGATGAGCTGGAACGCTAACCATTGCTGGGTAGGACAAACCCCGCTGACCTGTCAATATTACAGTACTCGAAGAGACATGTAAATATGGTAACCATTTCTGGATATAGACCGTCACTAATAATTCCCATGATTAGGCCAGGTCAAAAGGCGGACTTTTCGAGATTTGCATAGATACGGAAAGTGAGAAGGACGTGTAGAACCCTAACCACACCGAAAAGAAACCCTCAGGTTTTTACAGATATACCCCAACTATTTCGGAGGGGAGGAGTTGATGTGACCTGAAAAGGTAGACCTGGATTGGGGTAGACCTAGCCAAAGGTCATTAATAAAGTACCCAGCAGCCGTCTTCGCTCTACCCTGGTGAGGTCCTGAGCTGATTCTCCCAGAGTTGGTCAAGAAGATAAACTGAGATGAGGAAATTACCTTAGCTCAGGATAGTCCTGATCTAACCCAAGGCTCTTGGATGAGGCTTAGGTCAGGAGGCCTAGAATCAGGATATACATCCTGACCTTACGCGAATCCTCTGAAAAGGGATAACATAGGAGGACAAGCTTATGGGAGATCAGGCGCGCTGGTTTCCAGGGAGGGAGCAGGTGGGACCACCTGTCGTGACTATTTGCATAACGGCCCGAGATTCGTTGCCTTTGCTTCCGAGATCCCCAGAAGGGGTCCCCACTAGGGAATATTATAAATAGCTCAGCCTCAAGGCTGAGAGAGGTATGACATTCTTGTGCATTCCTTTCATTGCTCACTGAGATACATAAAATGCTTAACTGACTTAAGTATCGAAGAGGTTTCCACCGAAAAGCCCCCGGTGGTCCCTTTGTAACGTGTTTGTGGGTGCAGGTCAGACTCGTGTCAGGTGAAGGCTTGATCTCAGGCGTGGTAGTATTTTCGGGTGAAACAATATAGTTATATAATAGTTACACTATCTATAGTAAACAAATATCAAAATTTACTTTATTCTTTTAAGTATTAGATTAAATTAAGATATAAAACATTTAATAATAAATTTAACATGATATGTTACTTATGAATCATTCATTTTAACTTTTAAAAATTATGAATATTTAATTTTCTTGTCTCAAGGAAATATCAAACACTTACTCATTATTATTATTAACTATACTTTATGATTTTTTTAGAAAATCACTAACTTAAGCACATAATGAAATCAAATATAAATCTAAATATCATACAAATTATCTAAATAATATATCATAAATGAATCTTATTAGCCAATGAGTAACATGAACTTTGAGGTATTACACAAACTGTAGAATTTAGTATTCCACAAACTTGGGTTTTAGTTTAAAGCCTTGACAAGACCGAGTTTTCTCATGATTCATTATCTCAAATTAAAAATTCAAGTAGCTAGTGGTTTCTCTTATTTCATTAAGAGTGAATATTATGTTCATATCATCGACATATATAACTACAATTGCAAATTCAAAACTTATTTTCTTTATAGTACACAATGGCATAGATTGTTTTTTTCCAAATCAAGTAATCACTTAGATGGTTATACCAAAACCACCTAGATTATTTCAATCCATAAAGTGAGTGTTATACTTGAATTGCAAATGCACTCCGCGGTTTAGAGTCAAAGGCTAGCAAACACTTTCGTATATATCTTTAAATCAATGATCCCTGTAGAGATATGATGTAACCACATGTAAAAGATACATTTTCAATTCTTTGGAGTCATAACATCTATTATGAAACCATATGAATGCGTTGTGGTGGTACAATAGTCATATATACTGCGTAACCAAATATGTGTAGGTATGAATTATCAGGCTTATATCCAGTTACCAACTGGTACGTAAAATATTTGGTTAGCAGAGGTTCATAAACGAATAAGTAAAATTTGCGTGCAATATTTCATAACCTTATGCAGAGACAAAAATATGAGTCCACATAAATATTATTTTAATCATCATCTATATCGTTTTTATGTTACTTCTTTGCGACCTTATTGTATATGCATATTAAGGTACAAGATACTCTACATCGATCTTGATTGACATGCAATAGACATCAAATACTTTTGATGTAAACTCTCTAGCATTATAAGCCTTGCTTTATAAGGGTGGTGAATCCTTAATCATGCTAAATGTTCAAGGATTTTTGCAAATGCAACATTCCGATGGATAATACACTACAAAAAAATCCGGCAGTCCTGGCGGATTTACTGGCGGCCAAAAAGCCGCCAGCATTTCTGGCGGCCTTCCTGGCGGCCGACTTTGCTGGCGGATATGCTGACG
>BMAC01000086.1:245190-292759 GCA_014905375.1 Phtheirospermum japonicum | reverse complement strand
CATGTATAATGGGCAGGCCGGCCAATGGAAAAGTCGGAACCACCAGCCCTGAGTTTTTTGGGACCGCATTTTCACAGCCCAGCCGGACCAGGGCATGGAAAATAGAAAAAAATACCGGGCTAGCTCGTCCCGTGGGGTCTGTGGACCGGACCAAACAACTCCTAATTTTTTTGGGCCTAAGAAATTTAGGCCATGGCCCGGTCTGGATCATGCCAGCCCACAGGCCGACATAATTGCCAGATCTACTGACAGGGCATGACACACACACACAAAAAAAAAAAAAAAAAACAAAACATACCCAGAGCTTCACACAAGCATCAATTACAACAGGAATAAAGCAGACAAAGATTGTTATGGCAGCCCGATCCACCTCAAACCCATAGTGCTCGACTATGATCTCCAACAATGTCTCCCAACCCGATTCAGAATGATATCTGCAAGTTATATCACATGAGCTCAAACTAGACAATGAAAATTTCAAAGAAAAGAGAATCTTGAATTTTTATGGAAAATCAATGCTTAAATTAGAAATTATAGACTATAATAAATGGCAGCAACCAGTATTAAAGCAGTTTTCTCATAAAATCACTCTGAACAACTAATACAATTAGTGCAATGACAAAAAGTCATACATGAGATAATTTTAGCTCAGCCTCTACTTACAGCAAAGCAACATCATCTCATCATAAGGCCTTAAAATGTGACGTTTGTTTAGGGAAGAGCAGAGATAATTACCCTAAAAAAATATCGGTGATAAGTATTATAAGAAACGCCTTCCCAGTGTCTGTAACGTTATTCACTATCTTATAACCCGTAAACTTCAGCAAAGCTACCTGTAGAGTACATGTTGGATAAACAAAAACAACATCAAACCAAATAGGAGTCATTGAAGATATAGCTCAGGATTTTGATTTTGTACGTTAAAACACAAGGCAATAATATTATTATATTGCTAGAATGAAAAAAAAAATGTAGCATATCAAAGTTAATGAAATTGACAAAAAAAACTGAACCTTTTTTTACATACTTTATTTGTTTAAAGAGAGGTGGCTTTGTATATTGGGGAACATTTCACAACCTATAGATCCTGAGAAAAGCTAAAATAAAAGGTTAAGTATAAACTACAAATTGACCATTTCCTGCCAAATATAGGTACTTATGAAGTTGGGCCAATCCCTGAAGTTTGCACTAACTGTCTATAACTTGTTTTCCTTCCTTTGATAATTCTTTTGGATGCAAATAATATAATCTACACACTAAGTTACTAACACAACACAACAAGCGACAAGGGGAATTTTGTTTTGAAATAATCAGGAGAATGCGTGGGAAGTATGAAGGAAATTTGCTAGTAAAAATATCTTCAAAAATGTACTCGAAGCCATCTCCAGTGAAAATATATTTCCATGTAAATCTTGAACTTGAAGTCTTAAGTTCATAATACTTTGGACCATAGTTCTGAGAACCAGCCCGGCCCAGCCTGGTCGATTCAACTAGTTGAACCAGGAACCGGTCCCCTCACCGGTCCAGTTTTCTCCAATAACCGTTTGCCACGGAACGTTCAGACCGGTCAGTTATTATTATTATTATTATTATTATTATTATTATTATTATTATTATTATTATTATTATTATTATTATTATTATTATTATTTATGTAATCTAAAATATTATAACATAAATAAAAGCACATTTAAATATTCCGCACATGTATCAATTATTTTGTCAGTTAATTTAGTTATTTATATCAATTTATTTATTCTTTAAAATATTGATTTCTCATCTTTTATATTAATTTATTACTTAGAATATTTAAAAATACAAATTAATTACCACCAATTCGACCACAGTCGAACCTGTAGCTTCACCAGTTAGATGACCCGTCCAGTTCTCAGAACCTTGCTTTGGACACGACTACTAGCTGCTGTTTGATTAGTTGTTATTGCAGCTCTGAAGGAAATTGATTGTGGCAATGACAACACAACAGGCATAAATATGAAATAAAAAGAAACAAGAAGATCATACTTGATTACTTGCGTATTTAATAGAGAAGGGAAAACAATCCGATATTAGTGGAAGAAAAAAGCGGACTGTCAGATGAAAACTCACTTGACTTTGATTGAAGTATAGAAGAAAGAACAATGAGACCCCAAACACCATATCCGACCAGATGTTAGCAAATGCTTTACGGTTCTCTAATCTCCATTCCTCTCGCAGCTCTAATCTGTCAAGTAACAAAGAAGAGACAGATAACCATATTAAGTTGAATGAGACGATAACCACCAGAAAAAAAAAATCTCTCCTTGTAAAACAGTTTTTTGTTGGGCAAATTATAAATATCACAGATGCAACTCTCTACGATTCACAAGTAACATTACAGTATTATATTACTTTTAAAAGGCATGTCTAATTTTTTACTTTCTCCTATTTCATTAAACTGAATTTATTAGATTATGTTCCAAATCACCAAAAAACTTACGCTTTATGTCGTAACTCCAAGTAAAGCTCCTCATCTGAAAGTGGGGGTGATTTTCCGATCTCTGCTTCAAGACGATATCGCGCTTTGTCAATATTTAGAGACTTAACCATTTCAAGCTTCTGGCTCTTCCTCAAATCAAGCATCTCTGCAGCAAGTGGTACTGTCTTCACATATCTGTTCAGAGATAACGTGGTACTTAGTCCATTCTTTAAAATTAAAGAAAAAACCTACATTTATTTGGCAATCGTTCTTAAGATGATAATAAGTGTTTTTTTTTTTTTAAATTATATTCGGTGATTATAGCGTCTCACTCATCCTCACATCTGAAGTGAAAATAAAGAAGAAATTTGACCTTTTTTTTACAAGAATTAAGAAAAAAAGGTAACTTGTTCCTTATTCCAAGGATGAGAATACTGTGCGTTGGATGGTAATTATGTACCTGTCCAGAAAGGGCAGAAGAACATAGTCATGAACCAAGAAATCCAAAGCCCATGGAATGATGATCAGTACGGCCAAGAACTTAGCCTGAAAAGGGGGAAAAAGAAGAAATGAAAAAGGTCCAAATAAATTTCAGCACATAAGACTCTACTGCATGATGCAAACTCACAATGCTATAAGTCTGAGCCAACACTGAACACACGATCGACTGATAACTAAGCATCTTCTTTTATTCACTTCTCTTTTAAATAGAATTACAATATAATAGAACTTCAACATATTAAAGATTATGATGAAAAGATTAATAACATAGGTTTATGCATCCCTCAATACAGATAAAAGCCCAAAAAACAAACCCACCTATTCTCAATTGAGGTCCCCTAATCAGCCCTATCAAACACAAATACCAAACAACCACATACTCATGCAGCTTATTAGAATGTGACTGACTGATAATTTCATTTTGTTTTACAAAAGTCTTCTCGATCATGTCTGCTGAGTTTCATTCAGTTTGCAGAATAAGAATTCAGCTAGAAAATCATAGATTACTTTAGGTCAACGACTTCAAGCTATAGCATATTCGTCAATAAAAATTGCTAAATATCCACAGTCCACTCATAATGCAACATGTAGAATTAGAATCACGTAAGACTATTCTACATCAAGCCTAGTTCTTTCATTAATCAATTTATTAATGAAAGATGCTGATTTATAATAATCTTATATTTATTTATATCGTAAAGCATGGGATTTGATGTACACAAAAAAGTGGGATCATAGCTAGTGCTTTAGCTAATAATTTTGCTTACATACATTCTCTTCTACTTGGAAAAGGATCTTCATTTAGAAGCACATCAAAAGTCAAAGCTAATAATACACATTACCAGCAATCCAGTTTTTGCATAGTTTCTTTCCTATTATTTAGTGAATAACTGTAATTTGACTTCTTTTTTTGAATATATAGTCCCAATGCCAGAGGAATGTAGCGACATGAAATTCGAGTTACTATGCTTTGATAATGTAACCTTTGAGGTCGAGGCTAAGGCTGGATGGGAAACAGTACGCAATCTCGTTGAAGACAAAGTAGACGTCATTGTCGTGTCAATACCCAAATCAAAATTGCAAATTATGATCACTACCGGCAATCTTAAAATTGCGATAGAATTTCGTAGACGAATTCTGTCCCGAAAGTGGCCTAAGACCAATGGCTCTTCGACATCTACTTTGCCCTCAATGAGATTGCGTATAAACCCTCAGCCTCACCCTCGACCTCAAGTCCTAGATTATCAGAACACAGTAACTCGAATTTCATGTCGGTCCACTCAACTACATTTTCAAGAAAAGCTCAAAATACAGTTATGTTTACAGTTATTCACAAATAATATGAAAGAAACCACGCAAAAATAGCTACATACAGTTATTAAGGCAATATACTCCTTAAAACCACTCACCGAATTGAACGAGGCATACTGAAAAACCCGATCCTCATACAAAATATCATCATCTTCTCCGCCTAGAACCAAATCCCTCACAGACTTGATCAATCCTCTCCCAGAAAACAACTTATCACTATCTTCCCCTAAATCACTCCCCGGTTTCCCTATCGCACCGTTCGACTTTTCAAACCACGACTCCCCATTACCAACATCACCGTTGGTCCCATCCACAAGCCAATCTTCCCACCTCCTATTCTCCTCATTCTTAACTTCCTCTTGTGCTTCCCTCAATTCCACAATCGCCTCAGCTCGACTTTTCCAAGCCTCGAATTTCTCTTTCTCAGATAAATCGTCAGCGCTAGAGCCCTTTTCCGATTCCAGCTCGTCGACCAAAAACTCCTCCTTCAAACCGAGCCAATTCGCATCCTCGTCGAAAAAGAATCGTTGCCACCAGCTTCTTTTCCCCCTTTTGTGTCTTTTCCTGGCATTCGGGACAAGCCCACGATATTTTCTCCTCTTCCCACGATTTAGACGAATGGAAGCACGAAACGCATTGCAAGATGAAAATGAGTTATCGGAGCAACAAATGTTATTGGATAAGACTAGGTTTCGACATAAGACCATTGAAGTGCTCATGAAGAACATGTAGAAGCTGCTTCCGCATTTTTCAGTCTCATAAAGCGGTAAAGATACAATCTAGCTCGAAGAAACTCGACAGACATGCAAAGTTACCCATTGATTCAATAAAATACGCGAAACCCACAATTTTGCATCATCATATCCCGACAAAATTCTTAAAATTTTGTAGTCTACTTGGTGAGTTGCCACAGAAAATATACCTAGAAAAGGAAGAGAGAAATAAAAAGAACTCGATTAAATGCAAAACCTGATCCTGTGAAGCTGGAATGCAGAAAATGTACAGCAAGGTACTTCAATAGGAACAAAAATCTTTTGTGGGTTTATCTATTGTGATGTGCAAGGAGCCAAGCGGGAGCGGATAACGGTTTTGGTTTTTGGTATTTATATGGGCAAATTCGGAGTACTAATTGTGATTGACTACGTTCTCTCACGATTGTTGTGGATTTTATATAGAATAATAATAAAATAAAAATCTGATGTAATTCACATTTAGACCTATGTAAACTTGTGATTGGGATAGTATACCATGTACCAAGGTGCACCTTGTAAGGTGCAACCTATAATTTAATGTATCATCGGATATAATTGGTACATATCATCACATATAATTGGTACATATCATCACAAGTAATTAAAATTCTAAAAATCCTATAATAAAAAAAATAACCTAAAAGAAAAAATTAAACCCTAAAAATGGAAAATTAATTTCTAAAATAAAAAACTAATCCCTAAAATTGAATATTAAACTCTAAATTCTAAATTCTTATCATATATCATCACATATAACTGACACATGTCATCACATATAACTACCACATATCATCACGTATAACTACCACATATCATCACATATAACTGACAGAATGATAGATTTTTGTTGGGATCCTAAAATGGAAAATCAAATAAAAAAATTAAACTTTAAAATGATATATTAAACCCTAAAAATTGAATACTAAACTCTAAAATATAAAACTAAACCCTAAAATAAAAAAGAAAATCCTAAACTCTAAATTTTTGACACATATCATCACGTATAACTACCATATATCATCGCGTATAACTATCACATATCATCACGTATAACTATCATATATCATCACGTAAAATAGGGTGAACCTAGTAAGGTGCACCTAGGTGCATCTAATAAATTGCCAACGTGTGATATAGTTGCTGATATGATAATTTTATTTTAAGAAAAAAGTGGAAAGCAAAAAGTTATTTCGAAATCTTCTATATTCAATACCATTTTTGGTTAGTTATTCTTATACTTTTGGGTATGGCAAACACTTATGTAAGGTCAGATTGATGGGTTATAAATCTTTAAACTATTTGACCCGATATTATAATGTATTGATTTTTATATTAAGATGTAATGATTTTGTACTCGAAAGTATTGATTTTCATAATTTCTGACCTGTATTATGATGTACTGATTTTTGTATTATGATGTATTGGTACTATGATAAATTTATTTTTTAATATAATATATTAATTGTTGTACTATAATATATTGGTATGAGATTTTGGTTTAACGGATAATACGTTAGGCCGGCCTGACAAGAGTGCTGCCCTTTGGGTAGAGGTAACTATCCAGTTAAACTCGACGATTTTTTAACTGTCACTTAAAATAATCAGTCGTGTGCTGACCATAATCAAATCGGATGAAAATCGATTTGCACCGATTATGATTTGTAACCGTATGTTCGGTTCATAACCGACGATTAGCCTTTAAAAAAGTTATTACTATGTATTTTGAAAAAAAAAAAAAACATAACTTAAACAAAGTAAAATTGAGCATCAACATAATTATCACTTATCAATTATGTATATATACAAAATGCAAGTACAACAACATGTTAATTATGTTAAAGAATATAAATTCAATACAAACTTACAATCTTACAAGTTACAACTTAAAAACTATAATTCAAATGAAAATGAAATTTACAAATGGAACTAGCGACTAGTGGGGTTATAAATCTATTATATAATGTAAAGGGTATGTAGCTCATTGGATAAAACAAATTGATGAATCACTTTTCATTGCGACTGCTCCGGGGATCAAAACCCCACATCCCCAAAAGAACTACTACTTTAATTCTTGTTTCAAAAATAGATAATTTGATTACCTAATTTTTGGTGTTGAGCCATACCCCCCACAAATATGGGTTATCAAACCCATTAACCTCCACAATCAAACTCATTCCCATTCCCAACAAATTCACCAAGCATCTCCATTTTTATAAGGAAAATCATACCGCATTAATGGTGCAATTCGGGGGAGGGGGAGGGATAGAAAAAAAGGACTTCAATTTAATTCAAATACTAGAAGTTATAATTAAAGAATTTAACTTTAAATATTGAGATTAACTTGCATAGGTATCATCGTTAAGTAATCAAAGTCCACGCAATTCTTATACTTACCTTGGGACCGAAGACGAACAGTGGAGGAGGCGCATCCTTGTTCAGTCGTTGCTTCACGATGGTTGTATCGTATTGGTCTCTCTTTTCACATTCATTGACATAGGGTGTTGTTTGCGTTTTTGGCTTTCATCCAATCCATGAGCAACATTTGATTTTCTAGAGTTGTAGGCAATAATTGAATCTTGGTTCGTCCAACGCATAGCTCCTAGTGCTAACTTGTTCAATGAAAATCGTTGGTGAAGGAACGGCAAAAATCTCATTTTCAATCTTAGAAAGTATAGAAAAAATAAAAAAAAAAACATTTTCGACCACCACTTCAAAAGATCGTTAGTACTATCAGATTTTTTGGAGAGTTTTCGAATCAAAACTACCTAAATATGTGTCCAATTCTTGATATGAACTAGCACTAGTTCTTACTCGTTTTCGCATGTTATCCACCACATATGAAAACGATGGGGCTAGAGCTTCTCGGGAATTAGAATAGCGTAGTGGAGAGTACTACTACCAATAGTAATAACATTAAAATTCACATAACTTAGAGTAAAGGGGAAGAGAAAGTGGAAGCATTACACTCATCAAAAGTTATGACATATTATTGAAAAATATCAGATAAAGATTCTCTAACATTTTGAACAAAAGTTGAGGGGTTAAGAGTTTCAAGGTCCTAACGTTGTAGAACATGCTCTAATGCATTATTATATATGGTAAGCAAAATTTCTAAAAATTCTACTCAAAAAAACGGATCTAAAAATTTAGGAACCAAAAGATATAAGGAATGATGCATAAATATTTTACCCATTATATCAAAATCTTAGTAATGGAAACGTGTAATTAAGGCGAATCGAGTAAAACAGTAGTAATAAGTACAAGTTGAATACATTAATAAAAATAAATAAAAATGTGTACACGTAGGAGAATAAACACCGGATAAACTCATGGTTGCATCATAATTTATCTTTTAAAAAATGTAATCAAATTCGTGCAATCATCTATGGAGGAATAAAACAAATTGGTAGTATGAGTACTTAAGAATTTACACAATGCATCTCTAAAATATAAGAATCACTTTCTATAAATAGAGTTTCAATGACTGGGCACATCAATAGAAAATTCTTGTCAAGCAAACCGTTGTTTTTGCAATATTTGTACCATTTCTTGCCCACATTGGACTCTTTTAAAATATAATATATTTTCATCTTAATCAGAGCAATTTCAATTTTCAAAGCAACTAAACCACCTTGAACACATATATTCAAAAATATGTCAAATGTATCTAATATGAAAAGATTACCACCAATAGAAGATTGACAAATTACATTGAGAGAGTCTAAACTAATCATATTAGCGGCGTTATTATCGAATGAAATTAAAGATATTTTGTTAACTAAACCAAACTCAGAGAAAATCGTATGAAGTTTGTGCGAAAACATTGACCACGACGTGCTCACTATTAAGTTCTCTAATAGCAATCAAATTTTTTGAAAGTCCAAAAATTATCAACCCAATGACATGTAATTCCCATATAATCATTTGCATGAAAATGATCAATCCAATATCCGATCATATCATTTTTGTGGAACTAGCCTCAAAAACTAAGGCTCTCAACCTATCCCAAAAATTACTAATGCTTCTTTATTTAAAGAAAACATGAATAAACTTTTAAGCAAAGGCTTTTTTTTTCTTACAACCCACATCATTCAACTCAATTTAACCACAAATATTGAACTCTCAAATTCCTCACAAAAGTTACAAACTTTTAAAAAGGCTTCTCAAGAGCATGTATTAACCTCATGGCTATCAAGGAATGGGAAATAAAAGTTCAAAAGGGGCCAAGAATAACTTTATTTGTAGTAGTTTAGGAATCGGGTTTTAAAAAATTCCCTAAATTATTTTCAATTCAACTTGTACACTTGAAACCTCGAGGCAAAACCAAAGCAAGTTCTAAAGAGATACACAAATAATCGATAAATCACTCAAGAAATAAAGTAACTATTTTTATGATTAATCAGTCAAAAAGGTCCAAATCTCACAAGTATATCATTTATTTCAAAAACAAGAAAATAAAGATTTTTAGTTAGGGTGTAACAACCTTGTTTAAGCATGTGTTTTGTATATATATAGAGAGAGAGTTTCTGAAAATCAACTCATCCTTAGCACATCATCAAAATTACAAAAGAGGTCCATAAAAATATAATTCCATCAAAATAATATCAAATATTATTATTACAGACCCACAATCATCCACGCTTTTATTTCAAGTCCTAGAAAGAAATTAAACATGCAAATAAATGAATAACAATAACAATAAAAATAAACAATTAATGCAATCCTATATGAAAATGCAAAATTTTAAAACGTAATATAAAAGACTAGTGTAAGCTGCACTCCATCCACTCTAAACTTATTTGCTACTAAGTAGTAATAAGTTTGAAAGAGATTGAGTGTCTAACTTTGGTTAAGACTCACAAAGATCAAGGCAAGCCAGGTTCGATAGCGTAGTCATTCTAGTTAATATGAGAGTTGTCCATTTGCCTCATCATCCTCATCATTCATTGCATATCCTGCCGCGTCTCGACTTGATTCTTCTAAATCTCATCCACTCATTCTTCCAACCACTCGATCCGATTAGAATCGTGCTCCTCCCTCGACTGTCGCACGAGTGTCCGGCCTCGTTGTCATTGTCCCGCTGGCTTTTGAAGGCTTATATGACCACCCAATGCTCTTGTGAGCCGAGGGTCCAACTTATATTTCCCTATAGATTTTTGGGTGAGGTGAGTGCTGGGTTTGAGAGCGGAAAGTCATCGTGCGCCCGTTGTTAGAACATGTAGTGATAACCATGAGGAATGATCATTCTTGATATACACAAGTGTTTGATATCTAGCTCGATGCTACCGGGAGTGATATCCATTCGGGGAGGCGAATTCCTAGCGATTGGGCGATAGGTGTTATCAAGCCACCGATAAATAAGAGCCCATGCGACATTAAATGTTGTTCCCGATAGCATGCACCACAAAGTCAAAAGTTCTTACTTCCACCTGCCTACCATTTTGTGATGAGCAAGTATTATTAATGATATCACCTTTTGAATGTATCAGAACACCGTGTTCCAAATCTTCGAGGCCTTTGACTTCTAAATATTATATTCTTGGCCTCCTTCCCCTTCTGTCCTTGTTGTGCTTCCCCAAGACCCATGATGGTTGAAACTCATCAGACGGTATTCGCAAAACCTCCTTCAGGAAGATTAAAGATGTTCATGATTTGGGCTAAGGTTAGGTTGTAAGTGGTTCTCTTCACTTGGAAGGAGATCACTATTAGATCTTTTGGCCCTCTTACACTACAAAAAAACAGCAGTTTTTCGAGAAAAAAACCGAGGGAGCTTTTCCCCTCGGTATTTTTCGAGGGGAAAACCGAGGGATATTTTATTCCCTCGGTTTTTTACGAGGGAAATAATTTCCCTTGGTTTTCCCCTTGAAAATAAGGCACTAATGTTTGCCGCCATAATTACCGAAAGAAATACCGAAGGATTTGCGAAGGAAAATACCCCTCGTAAAGATTGAGGGGACGAAAAAACCCTCGGTTTATTATTATTATTATTTTTTTTTTAAAAACTAAAAAAACCAAGGGGAGGAGTTTTCCCTCGGATAGAAACCGAGGGAAATGGGAAGACCTCGGTTTTTTTCCGAGGGAAAACTCATCCCTCGGTTTGCTTAATAAATAAAATAAAAAAATCAAAAAAAATAGAAAAACCATAAAAATAAAATAAATCCTATCATCTTAGGCACGTGGGGTGGTTTTGACCCAATTTCGATCGAAAAATATCAACGAGCATGTGCGTATCCACACGTGTCGTGTAATTCGACCAACAACAAGATACAATCGATCGATCAACTCCTTCAGTTGGAAACGTGAAGCGATGAAGCATCGTGATTTTGCCGAGGGGGCGAGGGGTGCGTCTCGGTGTCATGGAACCACGAGGGTCGAGCGTCAATAGTTTAGTACGCGTTTTCTATTTTTTCCGATCTTAAATAAAAAATCAAAAAATATCAAGAAAAAATAGAAAATTAGTATAAAATAGAAACAAACCCCAAGAATTTACAAACGGGGCGGGGAAGGGTTCTCCTCGGTGTCCCGGAACCACGAGGGTTGGTTGTTGATCGTTAACTACGCATTTCCTATTTTTTTTCCAAATTTAAATAAAAAATGGAAAAAAACTCAAAAAATTAAAAAAAAATAGTAAAAAATATAAACAAACCCCCAAGAATTTATGAGGGGGGGGGGGGGGGGGGGGGGGGGGGTTCGATTCGGCGTCCCGGAACCACGGGGGTCGGGTGTCGATCGTTAATTACGCGTTTCCTATTTTTTTGGATTTATTTTATTAAAAAAAATTTAGGGGAGGAGTTTTCCCTAGGAAAAAAACCAAGGGATATGGGAAGCCCTCGGTCTTTTTTCGAGGGAAAACTCGTCCCTCGGTTTGCTTAATAAAAAAAATGAAAATAAAAATAGAAAAATCATAAAACTGAAACAAATCCTATCGTCTTAGGCACGTGCGGTGGTTTTGACCCGATTTCGATCGAAAAATATCAACAAGCATGTGCGTATCCACACGTGTCATGTAATTCGACCAACAACAAGATACGATCGATCGATCAACTTCTTCGGTTGGAACGTGAAGCGACGAAGCGTCGTGATTTTTCCGAGGGGGCGAGGAGTGTGTCTCGGTGTCGTGGAACCACGAGGGCCAGGCGTCGATCGTTTAGTACGAGTTTTCTCTTTTTTTCAATTTTAAATAAAAAATAAAAAAAAAATATCAAGAAAAAATATAAAATTAGTAAAAAATAGAAACAAACCCCAAGAATTTACGAATGGGGCAGGGAAGGGTTCGCCTCGGAATCCCGGAACCACAAGGATCGTATGTCGATCGTTAACTACGCGTTTCCTTTTTTTCGAATTTAATAAAAAATAGAAAAAAACTCGAAAAATTAAAAAAATGTAAATAATAGAAAAACACCCGAAGAATTTACGAACGGGGCGGGGAGGGGTTCGCCTCGGCGTCCCGGAATGAGGGTTGGGTGTCGATCGTTAACTACGCATTTTCTATTTTTTTTGAATTTAAATAAAAAATGAAAAAAAACTCGAAAAATTAAAATAATTAGTAAAAAATAGAAACAAATTCCAAGAATTTACTAACAGGCGTGGAGGGGTTTGCTTCGGCATCCCGGAACCACGGAGGTTGGGTGTCGATCGTTAATTTCACGTTTCCTATTTCTTTTATTAAAAAACCGATGGGAAGAGTTTTCCCTCGGAAAAAAACAAGGGAAATGGGAAGCCCTTGGCTTTTTTCCGAGGGAAAACTCATCCCTCGATTTTCTTAGTAAAAAATAGAAAAAAACTGAGGGGGCTCATTCCCCTCGATTTTCCGAGGGCCTTATCCCCTCGGAAATTACCCTAATTAAACCAGCAGTCACACCCCATCATTTGCGCAGCTGAAACAGAAAAAAAGAAAGAAAAAGACGAGGGCAGGAAAAGGAAGAAGAGGAAAGAAGAAGCTGTCGGTCGCTCGCCGCCGGTCACCGCTTGCCACCACTCTCTACAGCTTCCGCCGCTCGACGCCGGAAGCTCCACAGCCGCCACTCGCTCGAAGCTCGACCACCACCGTGTCCGAAGGTCGCCCCCCTCTCCAACCGCCGTTGAGCCACCGCCGCCAGCGTCTCTGTCGCCAAGGTAAGTTGCTTATTTTTTTTTTAAATTTTCTTGTATATTCGTTGAATTTATTAGTTTAGCTTTTAATGTATAATTATAATTTGTATATTATTTGTATGTATTCATTTATTTTTGTTTTTGTAAGTATAATTTTTGAATTAGGATTCAATTTAGGGTTAGTTTAAGGATTATGGTTAAATTTAGGAATAATTAAGTAATTAGAGTTTAATTTAGGAATAATTACAAAATTAGGGTTCAATTTAGGAATAATCACGTAATTAGGGTTGAATTTAGGAATAATTAAGTAATTAGGGTTTAATTTAGGAATAATTTCCGAATTAGGGTTCAATTTAGAAATAATCACGTAATTAGGGCTCAATTTAGGAATAATTACCTAATTAGGGTTCAATTTAGGAATAATTACAAAATTATTGTTCAGTTTAGTAATACTTATATAATTAGGGCTCAATTTAGGAATAATCACGCAATTAGGGTACAATTTAGAAATAATTAAGTAATTAGTGTTTAATTTAGGAATAATTACCTAATTAGGGTTCGATTTATGAATAGTGATGCAATTATCATTAAAGTGTATTCTATGATGGTGTTAAAATACCGTGGTGATCAGTACATACATGTTAACTTAATGTTTCTTATGGTCTGTTGTTATGGTTTGAATGTGAGTGCTTGATGTTGTGATTGTTTTGGAAAGACGTCGGTGATGACGTGGTGTACGGCGACGGCCGGGAGGTTTTGTCCCTCCAATAACAGTTTTCAAAATTATTTTAAAAATATGACGATGGTTTTCAAAAAGTTTTAAATTGTTTGTGATGGTGGAGGTGAAATACCGTGGTGATCGGTACATGCATGTTGTGTGTAACATATATGTTATTTTGTAGATATTGTCGAAATGATGTGACTTATCAATTAATATATACGTCTATGATGACGTGGTTTACGGCGCCGGCCGGGGAAGTTTCGTCCCTCCAATAACGGGGGTTAAAATAGTTTCGATCCCAAATACAATCTTTCTATCTACACTCAAACAATATACCTTAGACTCATTTGAGATTTAGTATCGAATAGAGAATTCGATACTAAATCCCGAATTGTCCACTTCTTTGAGCAGTTTGAGAGCGTGATTTTAATATGGCTTATCTTGTTTATATATTTTTTTGTTGATTACATAAATTTTTGTTCAGTATCTCTCTTATGTTCTCGAGTGCACTGCAATATGTGTACTTAGAGAACTAAAGGGAGATGCTGCCGAAATCTTTAGTCAACAAAAATTCATATACTAAGACGCAGTATTACAGGAAAATCACGTTCTCAAATGGGATAGGGCCTTACCAAAAATTTCAATCATTCTCTAGCTACCCCTCATGCTGCCCAATTTTCGATAAATTAATATAACAACCGTATAATGTTAGGATGAGTTCTGATCGTGGTTGGATGTGCGAGCGAATCAACAATGGCTATTTATCCTTACAATTTGTGGATGGAGTCGAGAGTTTTATTGAATTTGTGCAAGCACATTCTGCTCATAAGGACAGACAGAGGCCGAAATGTCCTTGTAATCATAGCAAATGTAGGAATAGTGGTTACCTGGATGTCGATGAGATTAAGTACCACCTGGTGAAACATAGGTTCACGCCAAATTACTATAGATGGATTTACCACGGAGAAAGCCGGCTCGCCACCTCTGGACGCCATCACGGTTTTCATGCTGGAGGACCCTCTTACATCCCTTCTGAAGAATCATCAAACGCGTACATTAATATGGTTCAAGATGCAGCTGGTCCCGATTTTGACGTGGTTGCCGATATGTAAGATTCGCCGAACCTTGAGGCTCAAGAATTTTATGACATGTGGAAAGCCGGAAACCAGCCATTGTATCCGGGGTGAGAGGGACATACTCAGTTGTCATTAGTTTCCCATCTCATGAATTTGAAATCACAGAATCACATGTCTCAAAAGTGTCATGATCAATTGAGTGAATTAATATTGTGTCAACTGGAACTGATCTTCCCTCCAAGTCTTTTTTTAACTCGATGGAGCATCTGCCCGTTCATCTTGCGTATGAAGCGAGAATTGCTGGCCCAGTGCAGTATAGATGGATAGGTATCTTCGAAAACTAAAAACAACATGAAAAATAAGGCGAGTGTTGAAGGGTAGATAGCAAACGCATATCTGGTCGATGAGACATCAAATTTTAGTTCGTACTATTTTGAAGATCACGTTTCAACTAAAAGAACAAATTTGCCTAGAAATGACGACGATCAGAATTGTGTGGATGATGGTGTTGAAATTCCCTCGGTGTTTAAGAAATGTGGAGAGACGTTTGGTACAAAGGGAAAAAGATTTCTAAGCGAAACAGAATATGCCGCAGCAAGGATATATGTGTTGCTAAATTGTGAGGAGGTCCAGGAATATGTTAGGTATGAATACTCTTTCCAATTTATAATGTCAATTTACACACACACACACACACACACACACACACACACACACACACACACATATATATATATATATATATATATATATATATATATATATATATATATATATATATATGTACTAATACTCTTTTCCTCAATTGTGTAACATTTGATGTAGTATTTACACGAATAACATTCAACGTCTCCAACCAAACAATATTGATTATAGGATCAACGAAAAATTGGAAAATGAATTTGCCAATTGGTTCAAACATTACGCAAGACGTTCGATACCGAGATGCATATCATATACTTATGGTATAATATATTTCCAAAATCAAAAATAATTTGTCAATGTCATAGGCTAGAGATCATTCGAACAATGTGATTGACGTGAACATTAGGAGTCTAGCTGCGGGTCCATCAAGATGTGTGAAAACGTATACCGGATGTAAGATAAATGGTTATAGATTTCATACATTGGAGCACGAATCTAACAAAGCAACATCGAGCAGTGGAGTATGCATTAAAGGGTCAACTTATGGGGCAACCAAATATGATTATTACAGCCGTCTCATAGAAATTGTGCAACTCGAATACACCGTCCGAACGGAGAAAAACACGCTATTTTTCAAGTGTGAATGGTTTGATCCAACTACTACAGGCACAAAAGTCCATCCACATTATAAGATTGTCGATATAATTCATAAGCGTAGGTTCAATCGATATGAACCTTTTGTACTTGCTTCCCAAGATGTACAAGTATACTATTATACATACCCAAGTTTGAGACGAGACAAGTTGGACTGGTGGGAAACATGTAAAATCAAGGCGAGATCTAAAGTTGAGTTTATCGAGCCTCTACCAGAAGAATCATTTCAAGAGGAAGTTGTAGATACACGCAGTCCGATTCAAATCAATGATGTCGATTTCCAGTTGCACAACCTCAATGATAATTAAGTGGAAGAACTTGGTAACGAGACAAATGATGATACAGAATAAGAGTTACTCACCGATCAAGATACAGATCAAGATACGGATGAAAATGAGTTTGGTGATACCTTAAATAGTGAAAGTGATTAGTTTGGTTGAAATATATGTAATTTATTCATATTGTAAAACACACTTTTTTTATAAATAATTTTTTTTTTATGTTTGGATTTATTAAGATGTTTTCTATATAATATATACTGGTATTTTGTAAAATGCTCGTATTATTATCTAATAATTTTATCAGATGCCGTTGCGTCGAGTTTTCGGTAGTATGGATCGATCAGATATGGGGTCGGCTAATCGTTTAGCTGATTTCGACACCGACTAAATGGGTCTCGGTATTGATCATTCAGCATTGACGCAGATACCGATGCAGATATCGACACCGACGTCACATACACCGTCCGACGCGGGTAAATCACGACTGCAGTTGGTCCCACCATAGAGGGGGGAAGTTCTTGTTTTTATTACATGGGACAAGTAAGTAAATTAATGATTTTTTAAATTATAATTATGATTATGATTAAATTATATTCATAACAAAAAAAACACAATTGAATACAGGCTATACAGCAGACAGAGCAAGGTGACCACTATACTCCGGGAGATTTTAGAGAAGGACCTCCATCCCATCGGGTGGTGCTATAAGGCGGTCCCTAAGGAGACTAAGGCATTCTGGTGGGAGATGTTTCAGGTAATTATTATTTTATGTCCAAATTTGTTAATATTTACCGTAACTACACAATCATATGTATCAATTGAATTGTAATTATTGTTTTATTTTGCAGGAGGTTTATTATTGGACCCGGAGGAGTATAGTGATAAAGAGATACGTGGTGTATTTTTCCGGATGATTGGGGACAAGTACGGGAGGAAGCTGAATGAGTATAAGCAGTATATTGTTAAATATAATGGTGTGCTACCGAGATGCGTTACCAAGGAGGTCTATAGGTAAACGATTCTGTGATATGTTTTCTTATTAAATTATAATTTTTTATTTATAACATATAAGTCATACCATCTTATATATCATGCATCTCAACTAGGGCTTGGAAGGTCGAGTGGGATAAGCCCGAGAACAAGGCCAAATCCGAGTAGTGCAACTGGAACAGGAGGAGCGATCCTACCGGGTCGGGTACTGGGATGTCGAAGCACACGGGGGGGCTAGATCTAATAACGATTATGCTTTGGATTTTGTAAGTAATTTTAGAATATAATAATATAATACTTATTTATTTAATTTTAATGTTAATTATTTGAAAATTCTATTTGGATACAGGAGCGCGAGACGGGTGAGCCGGCCAAGGCGTACGATGTTTTTGTACGTACTAATGTGTGACTCTTTTTTACTTTTAACTTGTTTTTTGGTTTTAATGTAGAATTTTACTAACGAGTTGTATTTCAGGAGAAGTACGAGCGACAGCTGGAGAAGGAAAGTGCGTCTTCCCAGGATGCGAGTAGCGAGGTTGACCCTGACCGAATCTTCGTTGATGTCGTCGGGTCGAGCAAGGGATGACAATACGACATCGGCTCGTATGGGAAGCTGGTGGCTGCTACGAAGGGTTTTTGCACAGGCAGCTCTTCTTCCACCTCCTCCCAAGCTGATAGGACCCACGTCAGACAGCTCGAGGCGCAGCTCCAGGCATAGAGGGAGGAGTTGGAGGTCACCAGACGAGCTCAGGAGGTGCAGAGGGAGGAGCTCGAGACGATTCAGCAGCGATACACCAAGTCTGAGCGACGACGTATGGAGGAGCTTGAGGAGCAACGCCGACATCAGGATGTATTTCAGGAGTAGATGAATGCCCAGATGGCTGACTTGTATGCTCGTTTCCAGCAGTACCCCACTCCCCATCCATAGGACAGTTTGATTATTATATAAACTTTGTTAATGTGTCGAACGCATGTAATAATTCTAAAATTTCAGATATTTTTATAATAATTGGTTTATTTATTTGTCTTTTCATTAATGATTTTTCTTCAAATTTTTGGGGAATTTTAATAATTGAATAGGAATTAAAATTAAAACTGAATTTAAAAAATATTTAAAAAAATAAATAAATAACCGAGGCGGAATACCCTCAAAAATCACTCGGAAAATAAAAAAACCGAGGGAATATTATGCCCTAGGTTTTCTAAGGGAATATATGGCCCTCGGTTTTTCGAGGGCATTCCGCCTTCGGTTTTTCTGAGGGAACGTACCCCTCGGTATTCTGAGTGAAAATGCCCCTCGAAAAAACCGAGGGGTATTTACCCTCGGAAATTCCGAGGGCGACCAACCCTCGATTTTTCCGAAAGTTGTACGAGGGATTTTACCGAGGGTACCGACCCTCGATTATTCCCTCGGTAAAAATCTCTGAGGGAAATTGTCCCTCAGAAAATCTTACCGAGGAGGGTTTTTTTGAGGGAACTTTTTCCTTGGTTCTTCCCTTGGTTTCTCACAATCGAGGGATTTTATCTTAAAACCGAGGGAGAAATCCCTTGGAAAACATAAATTTTTTTGTTGTGTTACCTTCTCGCCTTTAAGGGTGCTCAAAAAGTGTAACGTTGTGTTGACATACATTGGCCATCTTCCGTTCATTAGCCCTTTGTTCTACCCAATCCGACTAATGAATCATTTCACGTATTCTTCAATTCTGAGAGCTTTCATGCACTCAAAGTCTGCATACTTCATCGCTCAAACTCCCAATAAACTAACCCGATACCATATCTTCGAGTGAGGGTAAGTGGATTCTGACATCTTTTGGGTTTGCATGTACTCATTTTTCAGACTGGCTAAGGAGGATTGGAAAAGGGTTAGTTTCATAACCCCAAAAGGGACATACTGTTATGTGGTCATGCCTTTTGGGCTCAAGAATGCAGGAGCCACATACCAGCGATCGGTGGATAAAATGTTTGAGGCTAAGCTCGGAAGAAACATGGAGGTATACGTGGATGACATGTTAGTCAAGAGTGTCTAGGCAACCTCGCACGTGGACAACTTGAGCGAAACTTTCAACACTTTGAGGAGATACCAGATGAATTTTAATCCTAAGAAATGCGCATTTAGAGTAAGAGCTGGAAAATTCTTGGGTATATTTATGGAGAAAGAGATAGAGGCCAACCCATAAAAGGTCAAGGCTATCACGAGTATGCAACCTCCGCGAATTTTAAAGAGATGCAATTTCTGGCAGGCCGAATAGCTGCCCTAAGTAGATTTGTTTCCCGATCAGCAAAAAAGAGCTTGCCATTTTTTTGAACTCTGCGAAAGAAGGCTCGTTTTCAGTGGGATGAAGAATGTCAAATCACCTTTGGTAGACTGAAAGAAAACTTAGCTAATATGTCTCTACTCACCAAGTCTGTGGTGGGCGAGCCCTTAGTTCTGTACATGTCCATTGGTAAGCAAGCTATAAGCACATTCTTGATTAAGGAAGAGAGAAGATTGCAAAAGCCGGTGTATTATTGGAGCAAGGTTGATGTGGCATAAATCTTGATTGGGGTAGACCTTAACTGGAACAGGAAGCTAGGCCAGCTCAATCCTTGAGAAGGTCTGGTCTTCTTAGAAATAGATCAGAGATGTTGAAAAGAGGATCGCTACAGCTCAGGAATTATCCTGACCTTGTGTGAATTCTTCATAAAAAAATCCTTATAGAATGGGATCAAGGCAGGCTCGAGTATCCTGACTTGCAAGAGAGAGAGAGGGAGAGCAGGATCAGGGAAGACCTGGTACCCTGACCTCTTCATAGGGGACAAGTGGGACCACTTATCAGAATTGGTTAATTAACGGCCCTTGATTCGCGGCCTTTGTTTTCGAGATCCCGGAAGGGGTCCCCACTGAGGAAAACTATAAATATCTCAGCCTTGAGGCTGAGAAAGGTATGTCATTCTTGGTGAATTCCTTTTCTTGCTCATTAAAACACTTCACACACTTTCTGACTCAAGCATTGGAGAGGTTTCCATCGAAAAACCTTCGGTGGTCCTTCTCTGACGTGTTTGTATGTGCAGGTCGGGGTAAAAGCACAGGTTTTACGCGTGGTCATACTTTCTGGGTGAAACAAGTGGCGCCGTCTGTGGGAAGAAGATCAGCTAAGACATGAGTTACACATGGCTTCAGACGGTCTATGACAAAATCTGGTGGGGGAGCTGGGTGGCACGCCTAGCTCCGCCACACCATTGGGCATGTCGCGGTCGACGGGGCCATCAACGACAAGGCCGGAGGGGGTGGAGGCATTAGTAGTAACTGGACCGGGCACCGTGCCACCCCCCTCTGACGGACCAACGCCAACCAACGTTGGATTACTGAACGAAAATTTCCTCAGGCAGCTGTCTGAGCTCATCAGAAAAGTCGTGGAAGTGGCCGTGGAGAAGAAGTTCGCAGAGATCTTGGCGCCGCCATCCAACACACCACCAGCTCGGATAGTTCCGCTAGCGGAAACGGAACCGTTGCGCTGCCAGTGCACGGATCGGACCCCTTCCAAGATAGAGAAGAACACTTCTCTACCTCCGACAGTGAGTCGTCGAGTCAGGTTAATCCAGGCCTTGCCGAGCACATGCAAAGCCTGCTGAAAGAGGTAAGAGAATTAAAGAGGAAAATGACGAGCGCCGATACGGTTCCGACATGGAGAGGCACACCGTTTACTGAGGAGGCCATGTGTGATGATGTGCCGGCTTCCTATAGATCTCTGGGCTTCGAGTATAGCGGGATAACAGATCCGTGGGATCACCTGAGCCGCTTCGAAATTGCAGAGATGTGCACAAGTTCTCGGACGCAGTCATGTGCCGGGTCTTCCCGATGACTTTCACTAAGTCAGCTTAGCTCTGGTTTATCCAGTTGCCGCCACGATCTATCAGCAACTTTGACGAATTTAGCTCGGCATTTCTGCACCAGTTCACCAGCTGCAGGAAATACCAGAAAATGCCGCTTGAGTTGTTTAGTTTGAAGCAGAAAGAGAATGAGAGCCTGCGCGCTTATATTATTCGGTTTACAAATGAAAAGTTGGAAGTGCCGTTGGCATCGGAAGAGCTCCTGGTTAATACATTAGCACAAGGGGCTCAAGAGAGGAGGATTTTTCCAGTCGCTGGTTGTGAAGCCAGCACTGAAGTTTGGAGAACTCTTAGAGAGGGCAGAGAAGTATATCCTTTTGGAGGAGGCCCTAAAGATCAAGGTGTAAGTAGAGAAGAAGAGAGAGAGGTATGATAGAGAGGAGAGAGCGCCGGTAAAAAGGTCCAGTCCAGACCTGGCTGGAGGATGACCTCGTTTCGATAAGTACACACCCTTGGCGACTCCTCAGGGGGAGATCTTGCAGGCGATTGAGAGGCATCCCGATCTTAAATGGCCCAAAACCTACTCTTAGAAGCCACGAAAAGAGAGGTCTAACCGACTCTTTAGGTATCATAATGAGTATGTACATGACACGGATCAGTGCACTCATTTGAAGGATGAGTTGGAGAGGATGGTGCAGGCTGGGCACCTCAAGGAGTATGTACGGATGAGGAGGGAAGAGCCTAGGTCTGGCTATCGTAGTCATGATCGACCCCAGCAGAATAAGCATGAGCAAGATAGCGGGCGAAATAGTGGAAGACGGAATGACCAAGCCCAAGTCATATGAGGAGAGATTCAAATGATCACGGGTGACGAGTGGGATGAGCACTCCAAACGGACTCATCATAGCTATGTTCGTGCCGCAAGGGACCTTGTCCGAAAGACACGAGAGGTGGGGCAGATGGCACCTAGTCCGAACATATGTTTCGGCTATGAAGATGATAATGGCATCTTAGCCCCTCATATGGATGCCCTTGTCATAACGACCACTATTGCAAATTATAATGTGAAGCGCGTGTTTCTTGACACAGGAAGCTCTGCCGATATCCTGTTCTACGACTTTTATCAGCAATTAAAACCAAATGTGGAATTGGAAGAGGTGACAACTTCTTTGGTAGGATTTGCGGGGGAAGCCCTGAAGCCTTTGGGGGAGGTAAGACTCTTGGTGATGCTGGGTGAAGAACCGTACAGAGTGACTAGGACGGTACGATTCTTGGTAGTTGATGCACCATCCTCGTATAATGTTATGCTAGGATGACCATCCTTGAGCCAGTTCCAAGCAGTAATCTTCGTAAACCATATGAAGATGAAGTTTCCGGCTGAGGATGGAACAGGCAAAGTCAGAGGAGATCAGTATTCATCAAGGCAAACGTATGTCTAGTGCATTAGACGGAATGAGGAGGAGCGACAGAACAAAAGAGCTCGGGTAGAAAAGGCGAGGCCAGATCTGGCTCAGAGAGAAGAAGGTCTGATGGTAGTAGAGATGGTTCCAGGGGACGATAGTAGAGTGGTGCGAGTGGAGACGACGTTAAGTCCGAAACTTTTTGTAGATCTGGTCCAATTTCTGAGAAGTAACGCTGGTGTCTTTACCTGGTCTCCCGAAGACCTTGTGGGTATAGACCCGAAAGTCGTTGAACACCACCTCAATATCACCCCTGGGGAAAAGCCAGTGAATCAGCGAAAGCGTAATTTTGAGCCGGAAAAGAAGGCAATCATTGAGGCTGAGGTTGAGAAACTACTGAAAGCCAAACACATCTAGGAAATATAATTTCCTGAGTGGCTCTCCAATGCAGTACTGGTCCCTAAAACCCTAGATGACTGGCGCATGTGTATAGATTTTCGCGATCTTAATCGTGCTTACCCCAAAGATCACTACCCTCTTCCTAGGATAGACCAATTAGTCGATTGCACGTCTGGCTGCGAGCTATTAAGCATGATGGATGCCTCGCAAGGCTATCACCAGATCAGGCTCGCAGAGGAAGACTGGAAGCGGGTTAGCTTTATAACACCGAAAGGAACATACTGTTACGTGGTCATGCCATTTGGGCTCAAAAATACAGGGGCCACATATCAGAGGCTGGTGGATAAAATGTTCAAAGCGCAGTTGGGGAGGAACATGGAGGCATACGTGGATGACATGTTAGTCAAAAGCGTGAAGGCGACCTCGCATGTGGATGATCTGAGAGAAACTTTCGATACCCTAAGAAAGTACAGGATGAAGCTTAACCCCAAGAAATGTGCATTTGGGGTCAGAGCTGGCAAGTTCCTGGGGTACATGGTTATAGAGAAGGGGATTGAGGCTAACCCGGAGAAATTAAGAGCTATTATAGAAATGCAAGCGCCAAGGAACGTCAAAGAAATGCAGTTCTTAGCAGGCCGAATCAACGCTTTGAGCAGATTCGTTTCACGATCAGCTGAGAAGAGCTCAACATTTTTTTCAAGCTTTACGCAAAAAGGCTAGATTCCAGTGGAGTGATGAATGCGAAGAAGCATTCAAAATGTTGAAGGAACACCTGGTGGGGATGTCCTTGCTCATAAAGCCAATTCAAGGAGAACCTTTAATTTTATACTTATCTGTCGGGCAGCAGGCTGTCAGCTCTGTCCTTCTTAGAGAGGAAGGCAAGGTACAAAGGACGGTGTATTACTGGAGCAAAGCACTTCACGACGCTGAAATTCGGTATGTGGAAGTAGAATGAGCAATGTTAGCTCTGGTTGGCACAACACGTAAGCTGCGACCTTATTTCCTTTCACATAGCATAATTGTGCGAACTAACCTACCGTTGAAAGTGATCATGGATAAGCCCGAGGCGTCAGGGCGGATGGTCAAGTGGATAATTGAGCTCAACAAGTTCGACTTAACTTTCAAAGCTAAAACATCTATTAAAGCTCAGGCACTTGCTGACTTCATGCAAGAAATTACCAGCTCTCCCGAGGATAAAAAAGAATGGATAATTTTTACGGACGACTCGGTCGGAAGTCAAGGCTGCGGTGCAGGAATAGTGTTGATCGACCCAGTAGGTGTGGCTACTGAGTACGCGGTGCAAATGAACTATGCTCTGTCTAATAACGCAGCTGAATATGAGGCCCTTCCGCGAGGAGTGCAAATGGCGAAGGATTTAGGGGCAGAACAGGTGTGCGCGAAGGTTGACTCACAGCTTGTTTGTAGATAGATAAGTGGAGATTTTGAGACTAGAGATGAAAGCATGCAGAGGTACCTGGCCCGGTTTAGAGAACTAGCCAAGGGGATGAGGGCTCTGACTGTCCTCCAAATTCCTAGAGAGGAAAATGGGAGAGAAGACTATTTGGCTAAGGTAGCCAGCTCAGCCGTGGATTGCCAGGAAAGGGTAATCAATTTGTTGATGGCAGACAATAAATTTGGAACAGAGCAGGTATGTGCGGTGAATGAGAGTGAGGACTGGCGCTTTCCTATTCAGGCATACCTGGAAAAGGGAGAGCTGCCAGTGAATAAGAGGGAAGGAGCAAAGGTGAGAACCAGGTCTGCTCGATTCTGTTTGATCAAGGGGATGCTATTTCGACGAGGATTTGGGCGGCCTTTATTGCGATGTCTGAGCTTGGAGGAGGGCACCCATGTCCTCAAAGAAATACATGAGGGCTGCTGTGGTAATCACATAGGAGCAAGGGCCTTGTCCAGTAAAGTAATGCGGGCTGGTTATTTTTGGCCATCGCTGAGGAAAGAGGCTGAGGGCTTCGTTAAGAAGTGTGAAAAGTGTCAGAAAATGTCTCCCTTGACTCATCAACCAGCGGCAGAGCTCATGACAATGAGCTCTCCTTGCCCCTTTGCAAAATGGGGAATAGACCTGGTCGGCCCATTCCCGATGGCTCCAGCCGAGAAGAGGTTTTTGATCGTGTCTATTGACTACTTTAGCAAGTGGGTTGAGGCGGAAGCTCTGGAAAAAATCACGGAAGAAGCAATGATTGGCTTCATTTGGAAAAATATCGTATGCCGGTTTGGCGTTCCAAGGGTTATGATCTCAGATAATGGTACCCAGTTCGTGGGTGCCAAAATTAAAGCTTGGTGCACCAAGATGAAAATCCAGCAACACTTTACATCTGTTTACCACCCGCAAGCAAATGGACAAGTTGAGGTAACCAATCGAATCCTTGTTCAGGGGCTTAAGTCACGCTTAGAGAGGTTAGGTGGTAAATGGGTGGAAGAGCTGAGCGCAATACTCTGGGCCTACCGCACCAATCCTAAGGACAGCATGGGTGAAACCCCCTTCAGCTTGGTTTATGGCATGGATGCCGTCATCCCCGCAGAGATTAGCCTTGAACCCACCGAGTACAGAACTTCGATGAAATCCAAAATGACGCATTGGTGCAGGACGCGTTGGATTTAATCAAAGAAAAGAGAGATCAGGCGGTGGTTAGGATGGAGCATATGCGGGGGCGAATCCGGGATGCTTACAACAAAACAGTCCGGAAGAGGTATTTCCAGGTGGGAGACCTGGTCCTTAGAAGGGCTAATCTGGGAAAAGCCAAAGGAAAACTTGATGCTACATGGCAGGGACCATTTTGGGTCACAAAGGTCTTGGCAGGTGGCACTTACAAGTTGGAGGAACTAGACGGGGTCAAGATACCCCGAGCATGGAATATCTCGAATTTGCGTAAATTTTATATGTAATAAAATTTTGAAAAGTTTATTTATATAATAATGATATTGTAGGTTTATTTTTTCTTCCAGTTAAGGGTTCTCTATAAAAGCCAGGATTGGCTAAGGGTGGATGCCCCATTTTTCTGACCTGATTGTCAGTTTTAGCCAGAATTGGCTAAGAGCGGATGCCCCATTTTCCTGACCTGATTGTTAGTTTAAGCCAGGATTGGCTAAGGACGGATGCCCCATTTTTCTGAGCTGATTGTCATTTTAAGCCAGGATCGGCTAAGGGCGGATGCCCCATTTTCCTGACCTGATTGTCAGTTTAAGCCAGGATTGGCTGAGAGCGGATGCCCTATTTTCCTGACCTAATTGTTAGTTTAAAGCCAGGATTGGCTAAGGGCGGATGCCCCATTTTCCTGACCTGATTGTCAGTTTAAGCCAGGATTGGCTAAGGGCGGATGCCCCATTTTCCTGACCTGGTTGTCAGTTTAAGCAAGGATTGGCTAAGGGCTGATTGTCAGTTTGAGGCCAGATACTCGAGAAAGCGCCTGACCTGGTTATTAGATCAAGACAAGAATGGCTTAAAGCAGATATTCATATAAATTCTCGACTCGATTTAAGCCAGGTCTTGCTAGAGGCGGATGCCTCAATCCTTCAGACTTGAGTGTAAGTTCAAATGCCAGAACTGGATAAGCTTGAAAACCCTAATTCGCATGATTTGATTGAAGAAATAAACAGGAATCCATTTAAATTTTCGAAGAAAATACTCTTGCATTTATCATAAAATTCTGGCAAATACAAAAGAAATTGCACACGCCTTCTACGAAGGCTGTCAAAATTGATTACAATGCAGGTAATAAAACAAAAGTACAGAAGATTCAACAAAATCCCAGAGTTATTTAGCCATGTGAGGAAGAGGCCCTCCAATCAGAGGTCAGAACACGGTGGACACGCCACAGCTCACGCTCAAATTCGTGGTAGCGCTGGTGGTACTTATCGGCTCGCTCAGATATGGCATGAGCTTCGCCAGGGCAATAGTCAGTCGGTTCACCTACTCTGTCAAGTCGGCCTTCTCTTCTTGCAACTGATGATTCAGTTGACGCAACTCGGCCCACTCTCGCTTGTAGTGGTGTTTCTTCTGTCTCTTCCTCTCCAAGAGGGGATACAGATAGCTGATTTTCTCCCGGAGCACAGTCAGTTTATCGGAAAGATTAATTTTCGACAAATAGAGAGATGTTCTTTCGTTTCACAGAGTCAAGCTCTTCGAGTAAGGAAGAAGAAGCCATTGCAGAAATTGAAGAAAAATAAATCATACATGCACATATATAAAGGAAACGAAGGCACGTGCCAAGGAATAAAAAGTACTAGGGTTTCCGGAAAATCAGGAAACCCTAGAATCCCAAGAGTCATTACAAGACAAAAATTATTTACTATTATTAAAAAAGATTGTTCAGCGTAAAAATTCAGAAAAGATAGAAACAGACCAGCCACACAGGCAAACATCAGGTCTGATTAAAAGGAGAAATAAAGAGAGCCACCTTAAGCCTAAATTTCAGCATCCAGCTCCTCCACCAATTGCTCCACGGCATCCTCGGCTAAGGCGCCCGGTGAAGCCCCGCCTGGCAGCTCACCCAGACCTGCGAAGGTTGGGGAAGGAGAAGAGGCAGGAAGGGTCAAGGCAAGAGCCTGGTCTTGATGAGACTGCTCTGGCGTAGGAGAATGAAAAAGGCAAGGATGTGTCCAGCAAACTCAGCAGGCCCGGCAGTATGAAGGRGGTCTTGCTCCGGAGCATAAGTAAATGAAGTGGGCTCAGGAGGATTCTCTAGAGGCATTTTTCGATCAAAGGGAGCCCCGGTATGCTCTGAGGCCCACTTGGCTTGTTGGTCTAGGACAAAATGATAATAGCCTATGGCCTCTGGAACTAGCAGCGTATAAAGCTCCTTGGACCTCAGGAAGGCTTTCCGGGTCTCCTCTCTGGCGAGTTGGACCAGCTTCAGACCCTCTTCCGAGTTTAGAAATTCGGTCTTCCATCCTTCTCTGGCCTTCGCCAGGTCTTTATCGGCTAGGCTCCTTGCTTTTGCTAGAGCCTCATCCCGCGCCATCTCCGCTACCTTCGCCTGGGCTTTCTTCACCTCGGCTAGCTTATCCTTTAGCTTTGACAACTCATCCCCCTATTTCTTCTGCTCGACTCCTCGCTCCTTAGCCAGAGCCTTAAAGCGCTCCCCCTTCACGTGCAGCTCCTTATTTTCTTTAATCACATCTAACTAGATCATAGATCTGGTGGCTCGAGTGGCCAAGATATCCCTCTTAGAAAGAGCCTGATTACAGGTTAGAGGGTTAATACTTAGGCAAATAATGTAAAAGGAAAAATAAAAGGAAAGAAAAATTTACTCGCGCTTCGTCCTGGCACCAGGACTCCAAGAGTTCGCGGTCATTCATATTCTCCAGGTCTTGCTGGTCCGTCGGTAGGCATTGCCTATGCATATACTGGAGAGCCACCTCTCCTGAGCAGTTGAGGACCGAGTTAATTGGAGGGGGAGTGCTGCGTGTGATTGGATCAAGGGCTGTTGGGGCACGACCGCCCTAAGTTATGCGGGGCCTCTTGGACAGAGGAACGACATCCTTCTCGGACACGGAGGAAGGGTTCGTGGCGGCTGTGGAACAAAGGGGCCGCCGAGAAGGGCTGGAGCCTGGTACTTGAGAAGGGTTGGGGCCCGGTACTCGGGAAGGAGTGGAGCTCTGGACCTGTGCAGGAGAGGAAGAACCCACTTCTCGAGCAGCTATTTCTGGGGTCACCTCCGTCCCTTTTGTGGCAGCTGCAATTATCTGGCACATCATCCTTTCTGAAAAGAGAAAAGAAGAAAAGGATAAGACTTATGAAAAATAAAGTACAAAGAGACAGACCAGGATAAAAAGAATTTTACCAATCTCCCGGGTTAGAGGGCCTGTTTCTAGCCGCTCATTAAAGAAATCCAGAACGAAGGGAAGAAGAAGGTCGGTCACATGAAGGGGATTCCCATTAAGGGTAGAGATGATTTTTTGCAGACGGGGGGACTTATCTGCGGAAGCGAGGTGACAATAGGAGGGTAGCTTATCGATGGGCTTAGGGTCAAAACCCCAGTCCCCATCACAGTAGACAAGAAAGAACTTCTTCCTCCAAGCTTTATTGGAGGAAGGGAGCCCATGAAGGAAATGAACTCCAGGTATGGCGCTGAGATAGAAGCAGCCAGGGTAAGAGCTCTTGGCCTGGTAGAGTTGGTAGAAGGTTTGAGCGGTGGGATCCAGACCGGCATACCGCATGGCCAGATTGTAACATACTATAATCCTAAAAGAATTGGGGTAAATTGAAAGACTGGGATTTTGTACATGGCGACGATTTCAAGCATCAGGGGGTTCACCGAAAGACGCAAACCTGCCTGAAATTGGTCGACATAGAAAGTCAACCAGCCGGCCGGTGCCTGACACGCCAGAATGCCCGCCAGAGGGCGGTAATGATCGAATTGTTCAGCGAACTTATATTTATGGTGAAGCTCCTCCACATATCTATTTCCAAGGATGGAGGTGACTTTGAGGTGATCAGGGATCGGTGGAGGATATTCTAAACCCCCTGAGGAAGAAGAGGTGGCCGCCGCGGCCGCAGGAGGGGAAGACGACGGAGATGAGAAGGCTCCCGCCGCCGGAGAAGGAGAAATAGTTGGAGGAGCATCGGGAGGAGAAGAAGACATTATTATAAATTTAAAGCGAGGACGGAGAAAGTACCTGGTCTATGAGGGTGGCCGGAAAATCTGAATCTGAAAACTTGCCGGAGTACTAGAGAGAAAAAGAGAAGCTTGAGAGTTTTTGCCAAAATGAAAATGTGAAAGTGAGAGAGAGAGAGAGTCCAGCGGGAATAAAAGGAAAGTAGATAAATTCAAAAAATGAGAATCAAGGAAAAAGTGGGATTTGATGGTATCCTTGCATTTAATGCGGGACAGATGAACAGTACCCTAGGCGGTGAGCTGGAATGCCAACCATCCTAGGGTAGGTCACACGCCGCTGACTTGTCAGAGGTACAGTACTTGGAAAGACGTGTGGGTATGGCAACCGTTTTGGGATGTGGGCCAACACCACTAATGCCAATGATTAGGCCTGATTGTCAGGCAGATTTTTAGGGATTCGTGCAAGTACGAGAAACAAGAAAAGCGTGTGGGACCTCATTTATTCCAAAAGGCTCTGGAGTTTTACACCTCTATCCCAACTATTTCGGTGGGAGGAGTTGATGTGGCATAAATAAGTCAGACCTTGATTGGGGTAGACCTGAACTAGGATAGGAATCTAGGCGAGCTTAATCCTTTAGAAGGTCTGGTCTTCTTAGAAATAGATCAGAGATGTTGAAAAGAGGATCGCTACGGCTCAGGAATTATCCTGACCTTGTGTGAATTCTTCATAAAACAATCCTTATAGAATGGGATCAAGGCAGGCTTGAGTATCCTGACTTGCAAGAGAGAGAGAGGGAGAGCAGGATCAGGGAAGAACTGGTACACTGACTTCTTCCTAGGGGACAAGTGGGACCACTTGTCAGAATTGATTGATTAACGGCCCTTGATTCGCGGCCTTTGTTTCTGAGATCCCGGAAGGGGTCCCCGCTGAGGAAAACTATTAATATCTCAGCCTTGAGGCTGAGAAAGGTATGTCATTATTGGTGCATTCCTTTTCTTGCTCATTAAAACACTTCACACGCTTTCTGACTTAAGCATCAGAGAGGTTTCCACCAGAAAACCTCTGGTGGTCCTTTTCTGACGTGTTTGTGTGTGCAGGACGGGCTAAAAGCACAGGTTTCAGGCGTGGTCATACTTTTTGGGTTAAACAAAGGTGTTGCATGACGCGGAGCTCAGGTACGTGGAGGTAGAACAAGCTGTACTAGCCCTGGTTGGCACGGCCTAGAAGCTCAGACCATATTTTCTTTCACACAAGATAGTGGTCAAGACTAAACTACCCTTGAAGATGATAATAGGCAAGCCATAGGTCTCATGGCACTTGGTAAAATGGATCATCGAGCTCAGTGAATTCGACATAGATTTTAAAGCCGAACATAGACCAAAGCCTAGGTGTTGGCAGACTTCGTATAAGAGATGGTTAGCTACCTGAGGAAAAGGGAGACTGGACTGTCTACACTGATGGATCAGTGGGAAGCCTAGGATGTCGAGTAGGAATAGTGTTAATAAACCTAGAAGGAATTACTACTTAATATGTAGTGCGAATGAACTACCGTTTGTCAAATAATGAGGCAGAGTATAAGGCTCTCCTAAAGGGGATACAGATGGCAAAGGAGCTCGGGGCTAAATGCATAAGTGTACGAGTATACTCCCAGCTGGTATGCAAACAAATACGGGGAGAATTCAATATACGTGAAGACCGCATGAAGAAATACGTAGCTCGGTTCTATGAGATGGCCAATGCTACTGAGTTCTTGGATGTGATCTATATAGCTAGGGAAGAGAATGACCGGGCAGATTATCTAGCTAAAATAGCTAGTTTGGCTGCGGACTGCCAAGAAAGAGTAATCACATTGTTGATGGCGCAACAAGAGTTCAGGGAAGATGAAGTGAACGAGTTGCATGAAGAAGGGGATTGGCGTGCACCCCATCAAGGCGTACTTGGAAAGAGGATAATTGCCCATAGAAAAGAAAGAAGCAGCAAATATACGGGTCAGGTCATTTCAATTTCGCTTAATACAAGGAGAATTATTCAAGAGAGGTTTTGGACAACCTCTCTTGAGGTGCTTAGGCCAGAGGGAAGGTGCATATGTTGTGAAAGAAATTCTTGAAGGATGTTGTAGCAATCACATGGTCACCAGAGCCTTAGCTAGTAAGGCGATACGAGTAGGGTACTTTTGGCCACAGTTAAGGCAAGACGCAAAGACCTTTGTCAAGACTTTTGATCGGTGCCAGAGACATCCCCCACTTATACATTGTCTGGTGAAAGAGCTTTTGTTAATGAGCTCTCCGTGCACTTTCACAAAGTGGGGAATAGACCTGGTCGGGGCATTTCCCCATGGACCCAAGCCAATAGAGATTCTTGATAGTAGCCATAGACTACATTATCAAGTGGGTGGAGGCCAAGTAAATAGCTAAAATCACGAAGTATGTGGTCATGCGATTTCTTTGGAGGAACGTGGTATGACGATTTGGTATCCCGTGAATACTCGTATCGGTTAATGGCACGCAATTCGCAGGAGCCTGAATAATAGCTTGGTGCACAAAGATGAAGATAACACAACGTTTCACTTCTGTGTATCACAAGGTCAAGGTTACCAAGCGCATATTAGTTCAGGGGATTAAAGCACGGTTGGAGAAATCGGGAGGCGAATTCGTGGATGAACTCAGCTCGATCCTCTAGTGATAGGGCAATAGATTGATCAGACCTGATTTGGGGTAGATCTAATTTGGAGATCTGGAGTAATGTGAATAAAACAAGACCGGCTTGGCCTGAGCGAGGGTCTGGCTAGGCCTGTTGGGAAAATAGGACATCAGGAAAGATGGGTACAACTCTTCTTTTCTCCTGAACTGATAAAAGCGCTCTACCAGAAAACCCTTGACTAGAGCCAAGCTCGGTATTGATACTGAGGTGATACAGAGGAAAGAAAAGAGGAAGACCTGGAACAGGAAGACCTATTTTCCGGACTCCTAATAAAGAGACAAGTGGGACCACTTGTCAGAATTGGTTGCGTAATGGCCCGTGATTCGCGGCATGTGCTCCTGAGATCCCGGCTGGGGTCCCCACTAGGAGAAACTATAAGTATCTCAACCCCAAGGCTGAGAGAGGTATGTCATTCTTTGAACATTCCTTCTTATTTTCTGGAAAACACCTCAAACGCTTACTGACTTAAGCATCGAAGAGGTTTCCACCGGAAAACCACCAGTGGTCCTTTCTAACTCGTATTTGTGGTACAGGTCTGGGAGGTGTTCGTGTTTCAGGCGTCATTCTAGGCGTTGGTCATTTTTTGGGTGGGAACATGGCGCCGTCTGTGGGAAGGCGATCAAGTTAAGACGTGAGATTTTCTTTTTTCACGGCTTCAGACGGTTTACGACGGAACTTGGTAGGTGAGCTTGGCGGAACCCCTAGTTCTGCTGCGCCGTGGGGGATACCCAGGTCGACAGATACGTCGGCAATGGGGCCAGGAGAGACAGCGCCGTCGGTAGGGGCCGCGCCAGGCACTACACTGCCCCCACTCAGTAGATCTGTGCTAGCTACGGGTGGTTCATTTAACGAATCCTTCCTTCTGCAGCTCTCGGAGCTAATCGGTAAAGCTGTGGAGATGGCGGTGGAAAAGAAGTTCACGGAGATGGCGACGCCGCCATCTAACATGCCACAAGCACGAACTGTCCCGGTGGTGGGAACGGAGCCATTGCAAGGACATCATGCGGATCGGGCTCCTTTACAAAACAGGGAAGAGCACTTCTCCACCTCCGACAGCGAGACTTCAAGCCAGACTAATCCAGGTCTGGCTGAACAGATGTAGAGCTTGGAAAAAGAGGTGAGGGAGTTTAAGAGGAAAATGGTGACTGGCGGTGTGATTTCGGCGAGAAGGGGTACGCCGTTTACTGAGGAAGTCATGCGAGATGATGTGCCGGCTTCATATCGCTCCCTAGGCTTCGAATACAATGGAACCACGGACCCTTGGGACCATCTCAGTCGCTTTGAGATCGTAGCAGCCCTGCATAAATTTTCAGACGCTGTCATGTGTCGGGTCTTCCCGATGACTTTTACTAAATCAGCCCAGCTCTGGTTTAGTCAGCTGCCGCCGAGGTCTATCAGCAATTTTGACGAGTTCAGCTTAGCCTTTTTACACCAGTTCATGAGCTATAGAAAGTACCAGAAAATGCCGCTTGAACTTTTTAGTTTAAAGCAGAAAGAGAATGAGAGCCTCCGCACTTACATCAACAGGTTTACAACCGCTAAGTTAGAGGTGCCTTCTACGTCTGAAGTGCTGTTGGTGAATGCTCTGGCGCAAGGTTTGAGAAGAGGGGAATTCTTTCAGTCGCTGGTGGTGAAACCAGCTCTGAAATTTGGGGAGCTCTTGGAGAGAGCGGAAAAGTATATCTATCTGGAGGAAGCTTTGAAGATCAAGGACGAGGGAGAAAGGAAGAGAGAGAGAGAGGCATGATCGCGAGGAAAGAGGAGCTGTGAAAAAGCTTAGGCCAGACCTGTCTGGAGGGAGGCCTCGCTTTGATAAATACACTCCTTTAGCAACCCCACAGGGTGAAATCTTACAGGCAATTGAGAAGCATCCAGATTTGAAGTGGCCAAAGACCCACTCGCAGAGGCCCAGGAAAGAAAGATCAGATCGTTTTTGTTGCTTCCACAATGAGTATGGGCATGACACTGACCAGTGTACCCATCTAAAGGACGAGTTGGAGAGGCTAGTTTAGGCCGGATATTTAAAGGAGTATGTTCGGATGAGGAGAGAGGAAGCCAGGTCTGGCAACAAGAATTATGATCGGTCCCTGTCAGATAAGGGAAGCAAGGATAGGGTGCGAACTGGAGTAAGAAGATCTGATCAGACCCAGGTCATCCATGGAGAAATCCAGATGATTACCGAAGGAGAATTGGAAGAGCATTCCAAGCGGACGTAACACAGTTATGTCAGAGCCGCGAGAGATCTAGTTCGAAAATCATGTGACGTGGGACAAACGACCTCTACCCTTAACATCTATTTCGGGTCAGAAGATGGCGATGGCATTCTAGCCCCACACATGGATGCTCTGGTTATAACTGCAACTATCGCTAATTATAATGTTCATAGAATTTTCGTGGATACTGGAAGTTCTGCCGACATTTTGTTTTATGATTGCTTTAGGCAGTTGAAATTGAACGTTGAGCTGGAAGAGGTCACTACCTCCCTAGTTGGACTTGCAGGGGGATCCCTGAAGCCCTTGGGAGCAGTGAGGCTCCTCGTGACGTTGGGAGAGGATCCGTATAGGGTGACAAGAACGGTGCGTTTCTTGGTGGTGGATGCACCTTCTTCTTATAATGTCATGTTAGGTCGACCATCCCTGAGCCAGTTCCAGGCTGTTATATCTGTCTTCCATATGAAGATGAAGTTTCCGGCGGAAGATGGAACGGGAGAGGTCAGGGGTGACCAATATGCCTCACGACAGACCTACGTAGAGTGCATCAGGAGGAATGCGGAGGAAGAAAGACAGAGCAAAAGAGCTAGAGTAGAGCCGCCAAAGACAGATCTGGCTAGTAGAGAGGAAGGGCTGATGATGGTTGAAGTAATCCCAGGGGATGAGAGCCGGGTCCTTCGAGTAGGGACAACCCTCAGTCCAGAAATTTTGATAGATCTAGTTGCGCTGTTGAGAAGCAGCTCGGATGTGTTTGCCTGGTCCCCAGAAGACCTGGTAGGGATCGACCCAGAGGTGGCAGAGCACCGCCTCAACATCAGCTCGGATGCAAAGCCAGTAAAGCAAAAGAAACGCAATTTTGGGCCCGAGAAGGAGGCTGTCATAGAGGCTGAGGTGGAAAAACTGTTAAAGGCTAAGCACATCCATGAAATACAATTCCCTAAATGGCTTTCCAATGCTATCCTGGTTCCCAAGACTCAGGAGGACTGGCGCATGTGTATCAATTTCAGGGACCTCAATCGTGCTTGCCCGAAAGATCACTATCCTTTACCTAGAATTAACCAGCTCGTCGACTCTACTGCTGGATGTGAGCTCTTGTGTATGATGGATGCATCCCAAGGGTATCACCAGATTAGATTAGCCAAAGATGATTGGAAGCGGGTCAGCTTTATTACCCCGAAGGGGACGTATTGCTATGTTGTGATGCCTTTTGGTTTGAAAAATGCAGGAGCCACCTATCAACGTTTGGTTGATAAAATGCTTAAGAAACAACTTGGGCGAAACATGGAAGTTTACGTGGACGATATGCTGGTTAAGAGAGTGAAAGAAACGTCGCACGTGGAAGATCTGCGGAAGACCTTTGATACTCTGCGACGGTACAGGATGAAGCTTAACCCCAAGAAATGCGCGTTCGGGGTCAGAGCTGGTAAATTCCTGGGCTACATGGTCATGGAGAAGGGTATAGAGGCAAATCCAGAGAAGGTCAGAGCAATTATGGACATGCGGGCGCCCGGGAATGTGAAAGAAATGCAATGCTTAGCAGGGCGTATTAACGCTTTAAGTAGATTTGTGTCCAGGTCTGCAGAGAAGAGTTTACCATTCTTTCAAGCTTTGAGGAAGAAAGCGAAATTTCAATGGAACGATGAGTGTGAGGAAGCATTTAAAGCATTGAAGGAGCATTTGGTTGGCATGACCTTGCTCTAGAAGCCTGTCCAAGGGGAGCCATTGATCCTATACTTATCTGTAGGACAACAGGCGGTCAGCTCGGTTTTAATCAGAGAAGAAGGTAAAATACAGAGACCAGTCTACTTCTGGAGCAAGGTCTTGCACGCAGTAGAGATCAGGTATGTAGAAGTGGAGAAGGCGATGCTAGCGATAATAGGAACTGCTCGCAAGTTACGGCCATATTTTCTTTCTCATGGGATAGTTGTGCGAACTAACCTCCCACTGAGGGCCATAATGGACAAACCAGAGGTATTCGGACGGCTAGTCAAGTGGATAATAGAGCTCAGTGAGTTCGACGTTACATTCAAGGTGAGGACAGCAATAAAAGCCCAGGCCTTAGCCGATTTTATGCAGGAAATGACCGGTCCTCCGGGCGCACTGAAAGAATGGACCATCTTTACAGATGGCTCGGTCTGCAATCAGGGCTGTGGGGCAGGGATTGTCTTGATAGATGCAGCTGGTGTGTCGACCGAATTTGCTGTACGCTTGAATCATACATCTTCCAATAACGCCGCTGAATATGAGGCCCTCTTGTGAGGAATCCAAATGTCAAAAGATCTGGGTGCAGAGCGGGTATGTGCTAAGGTGGATTCCAAGCTAGTTTACAAGCAGATCAGTGGTGAATTTGAAACCCGGGAGGAGAACATGCAGAAATATCTGGCTAAATTTAGAGAGCTGGTTAAGGACATGAAGGGCTGCACGGTATTGCAGATTTCTCTTGAAGAGAATGCCAGAGCTGATTATTTAGAAAAAATAGCCAGCTCGGCTACAGATTGTGACAAGAGGACAATAACATTACTTGGAGCAGATGCGGAATTCGGTGCTGCATAGGTCTGTTCGGTATATGAAATTGATGATTGGCGTTCCCCTATTACAACTTATTTACAACATGATGAATTGTCGGAGGATCGAAGAGAGAAAGCTAAGGTGAAAATTAGGTCTGCTCATTTTTTTTGATCAGAAGAATCCTGTTCCAGCGCGGGTTTGGAAGACCCTTGTTGCGGTGTCTAGGCTTGGAGGAAGGCGCCCAAGTCCTTAGGGAAATCCATGAGGGCTGTTGTGGTAATCATATGGGGGCCAGAACTCTGTCCAGCAAAGTGTTAAGAGCTGGTTACTTCTGGCCTTCTTTGAGGAAAGAGGCTGAAGCCTTTGTCAGGAAGTGTGAAAAATGCCAGAAGATGGCCCCTCTTATTCACCAGCCAGCAGAAGAATTGGTGACAATGAGTTCCCCCTGCCCTTTCGCGAAATGGGGGATTGATCTAGTCGGTCCATTCCCGATGGCCCCAGCCCAAAAAAGGTTTTTAATTGTGGCCATAGATTACTTTAGTAAGTGGGTTGAGGCGGAAGCTCTTGCAAAAATAACGGAGGAAGTGGTAATGGGATTTATATGGAGAAATGTTGTCTGTCGCTTTGGTGTGCCAAGAGTCTTGATATCAGATAATGGTACTCAGTTCATGGGAGCCAAAATTAAGGCCTGGTGTGTTAAGATGAAAATCTAGTAGCATTTCACGTCTGTATACCATCAACAGGCGAATGGTCAAGTCGAGGTGACCAACCGCATTCTGGTCTAAGGGCTTAAGTCGCGATTGGAAAGATCTGGAGGGAAATGGGTGGAAGAGCTAAATGCAGTGCTCTGGGCATATCGTACAAACCCTAAGGAGAGCACGGGAGAAACTCCCTTTAGCCTCGTATACGGAATGGATGCTGTGGTCCTTGCAGAAATTAGTCTAGAGACTCATCGAGTGAAAAATTACAACCAGGCCCGGAATGAAGCGTTAATCCAAGATGCTCTGGAATTAGTTGAGGAGAAGAGAGACCAAGCGGCGGTGCGAATGGAACACATGCGAGGTCGGATCAGAGCGTCTTACAATAAAACAGTTCGAGAGAGGCGCTTCCAAGTAGGAGATCTGGTCTTAAGAAGGGCTGACCTGGGAAAGACAAAAGGAAAATTGGAGGCATCTTGGCAAGGGCCGCTTCGAGTCATTCAGACCTTACCAGGAGGCGCTTACAAGCTAGAAGAGCTGGACGGCACAGCAATCCCCCGTGCTTGGAATATTGTTAATCTGCAAAAATTTTATACGTAATTATAATCTTTAACGTTTGTTTATTTATGCAATGAAAATTGCAGGATTATCTTCGCCAGATTACTAATGTGTTTACCATCAAGGCAGAATTGGCCAAAGGCAGATGCCCATGATATTGGCAGATCTACCTGCCAGCTTGAGTCAACATTTGTTGAAAATGGATTCCTATAATTTTTCTAACCAGACCACCGATAAAATCATTACGCCAGAATGGGTCCCAGAAGTCATTATTAGCAAAGCATTACCTTTTATTTCAGATTGATAATTGGAAAGATGCTTATAAAGAGAGAATACGAAAATATAAGGCGATATTTTCAAAGAGAATTGCATTGATAATTGAAAGATACAAATTACAAACGTAAGAAAACAGCAGAATAAAAATTAAGCCTTAAGGGGGAGGTACGGAGGCACACTAGTGCAGAAACAGCTTTTAAGAACGCCTGTTTCTGCAGATTAAGAACGCCCTGCTGAGGCGTTCTGTATGGAGCTGTTCTTGAAAGTCTGACATTCAAGAACGCTTCATCAGGGCGTTCTTAAATGTCAGACTTTCAAGAACGATTTTTCAGAGACGTTCTTAAAAAAAACTCAGCCGTTCTAGAAAGTTAATTTTGCAGCTCTGGGAAGTACTTTCCAGAACGTTCTTTTCTAAGACGTTTTGAAAAGTACACTTTCTAGAACGTCATTTTTTAAGACGTTCTGGAAAGTATGTTTTGTAGAACGCCTTTTTCTGGAGGCGTTCTGTAAAGTGTATTTTCGAGAACGTCTCTAAAACAGAAGTTCTCGAAAATAAACTTTCCAGAACGTCTTTTTTCCGGTCGTTCTTGAAAGTGTACTTTCCAGAACGTCTGTTTTGGAGACGTTCTCAAAAATACACTTTCCAGAACGTCCCTTTTGCAGTCGTTCTCGAAAGTGTACTTTCCAGAACGCTTATTTTTGGAGGCGTTCTGGAAAATGTATTTACGAGAACGTCTGTTGTAGAAGTGTTCTCGAAAATACACTTTCCAGAACGCTTGCAGAAAAAGGCGTTCTTGAAAGTTTACTTTTGAGAACGCCTAAAAAGGGGACGTTCTGAAAGATATATACTTTCCATAACGTCTCTAAAACAGACGTTCTGGAATATTTTTTTTCTAGAACGGTTTTCTGGATAACCGTTCAAGATTTTTACATTTCTGGAATTTCATTCCAGATTTTTATTTCTTATATTAGGCCTGCTCATATATCAAAATTAAAAATTATAGTACCTAATTAAATCACAAAACACATTTCATTTATTTATTCCAAAAATCACCAACACATGTCACTAATAACAAATAATACACAATCCCAAGTCAACAACACAAGTATCCAAATACACGATCTCCAAGTATATCCAAATACACAATCACCAAGTCTTAAAATAGAAATCCACAAAAGTTGATGAGTACCTATTTTCCTACCATTCAAGTTATCCACAAATATTGCACCTACATCGCAATCAATCCATGAACTCTAAGAAACACTCGGCCCAACGTCTACGCACATCATCAATTTTCTCGTCCGAATAAGGTTGTTCCATATTGAGTACCTGCATGTGTGAGACAGCATAGAATCAGACATCTGTGAGACAGCATAGCATAACATCAGACATCATAGCATCAAACAAATAGGTTGTTCCACAGAAGACAATTTATCCATAGCCAATCATGACAGTAAAAGACCAAACAAGGCTGAGACAACATAGAATCAGACATCATAGCATCAGACATCAGAGCATCAGAGCATCTGAGACAGCATAGAATAAGACATCATAGCATCATAGCATCAGACATCATAGCATCATAGCATCTGAGACAGCATAGAATCAGACATCATAGCATCATAGCATCAGACATCATAGCATCATAGCATCATACATCATAGCATCATAGAAGATAATTTATCCAGAGCCAATCATGACAGTAGTTGACCAAACAAGGAATTTCAGCTAAGATATTTACAGAACCTAACTATGAAGCTCAATCATCATTACTCATTAAAATATTCAAAACTTGACCACGAATGTTCAAATAAATTACTTGCAATCTATTCTTCCAAATACAAACCGAAAAAACAAAATTATATAAAGGAAAAGGGAAATTCGATAAACCTTTTCGAATGAATCAACGATGTCTAATCGGATGATCTCTAGCATATGCCTCATTACAAAAAAAACGCTTGTGTCCGATGTCTTTCATTGGTCCAAACACTATAAAAAAATAATTATGAATTAGATCAGGCAGATATGGAAAATTTATGAAAAAAAATAAATTTATGGTAAATATCCAAGTGCAAATTTAATCTTCAAGCTTCAAGATAGTTTGTAGTATACTGCTGCCTCGCCCGGTTTTATTTGTCGCATAAAGGATGCCTCTGAAGCTAACTTTTCTATTCACAAACTTCTCAAAGAGGGATATGTGACTCATAATAACCATTTCACACAAGCACAATATGTGAATTAACTATGATGGTATTTACAAAATACTGCCAACGGTTTGTTTCAAAACATACGGTCATCTCTAATTCCTTTCTTAAAGACAAAAAGAACTGGGTCGAAAATCCAAAAGAGAGAGAGAGAGAGAGAGAAATCAGAAGCTTTTAGAAATAGAAAGGAAGAAAAATGAGAGGGATCTCAAGTTTTATTACTACTGGAAACATTACCAGTTTAACAAAACAACTATACTACTGGAAACATTACCAATTTTATAAAGTGTCTAACATAGTTTTGAGAATCGTTTCCACCTAAAACCATAACATACAAAGTCATGTTCTGGATACAGCAAAATAAACCCGCTGAAGACGGAACTATAATATTCAACTTTAAGGAAAACCAAGTGTACCTTCGGATAACCCATTGAGGCTTCTTTAACTGGTAGGTGTGCGTCCCCTTCATCATTTGGTATGCATTACATGCCCTATATATGGTAAATAATAAGAATCAAGTAAAAAAAAAAAACAGACCACAAAATAAAATTTTAAAATTCATACGTCTCAAATCTTATCGGAAATCCTTTTCTTCGGCTTTTTCCCCTTGGAACAGAACCAAGCCACACTATTGTTTTTAGGATAAAGAACCATCAATTGCCAATAACTCCTATAAACATGAGATAAGACAACATAATGAGAAAATATTAATTATAATAAAAAATAATCTGTAAACCAAAAGAAGAGAGTGCCATCGACTATCAAAAAGTAAAAGAACTTTTTACTCGTAAATAAGTGCAAGAAAGCACTCAAAATCTCCTTCTGCAATTCTTTTCCGAAGCAGCACACCTATTTCTTCATTTGTACTTCCATTAATTTCAAGGATTAGCGGACACATCAATCCATATTTATCGCTACGCCCCGACAATTTCAATATGTTTTAGAGATACCTACAACATTAGAACGTTGTTAGGATGTTTCCACGAATTACATCGTGTGTAGTTCTTGTTGAAACCATCACAAATTACGTGTTCTCTAATTTCTCTAGCAGTTAATCGCCTATCATTCAAGCATTTGACACATGGGCATAAAAACCTCCCATTATTGTCAGGAACATGTGTTCTCGCAAACTCTAAAAACTCATTAACCCCATTCTCATATTCGTCACTTGTTCGCTTAGAATTTACTCAACTACGATCCATGACTACCTAAACGAGTTAACATTTTACATAAAGTAAGTTTAGTTCAATAAGCAAACAAAGTAAATAATATTCAATTACTCAATTTTTGAAGTTGACAATTCAAACCATTAGCGTATTAATAATATAGTATATAAGGTAGCTTTTTGAATATTTTTCTTTTTACTCTTTATTTAAGTATACTTTATGAACTTAACAATTCATTTTAATAAAATAGGCAGGTGAAATTCTTTATAGTAAATGAGACTACGTACAATTTATTTGAGCTTAAAAAATAAGTCAAAAAAAGCAATTTTCTTTGTTCCCCCATTCATGTTTATATTGATGTGTTTATATTAATGCACACTGCTCCCTACCATAGAAAGTTACAGTTGCTTAGCATAGAAAATCTCATAAGAAACAAATACCCAGCATGGGGATGAAAAGATATTTCATCGGTTTACTTCAATTTTAACAACAATTTCAAATTTGACACCATTAAAAAAAGAACTTAATTGATAATACCAATACCGATTTGGCTGCCATGTACGTCAACTGAAAATCGGTCACCAATTATGCAAATTACATAATCCTCAAGGTTTTAGGTGATTAGCATTACAAATTCTCAAGTAACATTTCATAACTAGTAGTTAATTTTCCTAAGTAACCACAAAATCATCATCCTCAATTACAATAAAACATTAATTCAAAGATACAAACTTAATACCTTGCAAATTTTTGGCGCCTGCTTGATAACAACAATCAACAACAGTATGTAAAAAGGTTTCAGAAATGGGGACTCAATCTTCCTGTAAAGTATACAATCAACAATTACAACAATCAGTAACAACAAGTAAAATTTTCTTTAATAACAATCAGCAATTACTCTATTTAATATATATTTATATTTATTTATCATGTTTATATTCACAAAACAAAATTTGTTTAATTACTCTAATAAACTTATTTTCAAATAATAATTTAAAACCAACAATCATACATCAATTATTCAATTTACAAAATTTAGATGTCATTTACAATTAATTCTGGGATTTTTATAGAAATTGTGGGTTATTTATAATATTTAAAATAATATTGAGGGTCATTTATAATATTTATAATTCTGGAATTTTTACAGAAATTGGGGCCCATTTATAATATATGATAATATTGGGGGTCAGTTATAATATTTATAATTCTGGGTCATTTATAATTAATTCTGGGGTCTTTTTACAGAAATTGGAGGCCATTTATAATATTTATAATAATATTAGGGGTCATTTATAATATTTATAATTCTGGGGTCTTTTTACAGAAATTGGGTCCATTTATAATATTTGTAATAATATTGGGGTCAGTTATAATTTATATTTAGTTTTTTCTTTTTTTTTACAGAAATTGGGGGCCATTTATAATATTTATACTAATTTTGGGGATCATTAATAATATTTATAATTTTGGGGTCAATTAATTCTGGGTTTTTTTAACAGAAATTGGGGGCCATTTATAATATTTATACTAATATTGGGGTCATTTATAATATTTATAATAATATTGGGGGACATTTATAATATTTATTTATAATTCTGGGGTCATTTATAATTAATTCTGGGGGTTTTTACAGAATTTGGGGGTCATTCATAATATTTATAATATTTAGATGTCATTTATAATTAAACTGGGGGCATTTATAATATAAAATAATATTGAGGGTCAAATATCTGTATATTTTGAGTCATTTATAAATAATTATGGGTTTTTTTTTACAGAAATTGGGGGCCATTTATAATATTTATAATAATATTGGGGGACATTTAGAATATTTATAATTATGGGGTCATTTATAATTAATAATGGGGTTTTTACAGAATTTGGGGGCCATTTAATAATATTTATAATAATATTGGGAGTCATTTATAATATTTATAATTTATATGTCATTTATAATTAATTTTGGGATTTTTACAGAAATTGGGTGTCATTATAATATTTTATAATAATTTTGTTGGTCATTTATAACATTTATAATTATAATATTCTTTATATATGTTTGTGGATAAGTCAACGAACCTTTCGTTTTTCCAAGAGACCTATTCACGGCTCCGACTCAGCATTTGCATGACATGGCAACCTTAAGCTCAGCAGTCTGCAATCGGGAAAAAAGTTAAGAGATCATTACAACATTCAATCCAGAAAATGAATATCACCATTTAAAAACATAAAGGGGGCTTCCTTGAAGTCCTAATTAGATCAATTCAACCAATAAATATTGCAAGATGTAATGTTCACACATGATCCAGCAGCAAACAATTGATCGAACACCTAAAACAGAATGCTATCTTACTTTTATAATAGGAATCGGCTACAAATCTATTAGCATCGTATTAAACTGAATTACTCTACAATACAACCGATCATTAAACAAGTAGTCATATTAATACATAATGTTCTTCATCGCACTTAGACAAACATTCAGTTGTCGGCTGAACTACCTATTAGAGGTCTTTCCCCCAAGAGGGTTTATAAGAACAATGGGTACCTGATGGTTTCATGCAATGGAGGACTTAATCAAATGCGGGCTGCGATATGTGACATGGTTGCGATTGCAAGATGCCTAACTGTTATGTTCATAGTTCCTGAACTTTATAAGACTTCTTTTTGGAACGATCCTAGTGAGTTTCAAGACATATTTGATGTTGATCATTTTATTACATCCTTAAGAGATGATGTTCGGATAGGTCAAGAGGAGAGTAGAGCTGGGGATGATCTTTACGATGCCCCATATTAGTTGGTCAGATATCATTTATTATCACAATAAGATTCTTCTATTGATTCAGAAATATAAAGTTGTCCATTTGAACAAAACAGATGCTCGGCTTGCTAATAATGATTAGCCCATTGACATTCAGAAGCTTCGTAGCCGAGTAAACTTTAGTGCTTTAAAGTTAACTCCACAGACATAAGAATTGGGTAGAAAAATAGTCAAGATATTAAGGCAGAAAGGTCCTTTCATAATACTTAATCTTAAATATGAAATGGACATGCTAGCCTTTTCTGGATGTACTTAGGGTTGCAATACTCAGCTGGATTACATGTTCTTTATATCCAATTTAATAATACAATTCATTTATAGAATCTACCCTGCCATTTTAAGGGGTTTATATCCACTAGTCTGCAATGTAAATAGATACAAATATAGATTAATTTTACTGAACTATCTGATCTCTGAAGCTTAGTTCTTCATTACTTTTGTCTTAAAAAAATATAATAATAATAACAGCAATAATAATATTAGTTCATATGTTAGTTCATATGCCTATCATATTCATTGTACTAAATCAGCAACATCTTTTGTACACTCTTTAATAAATTTATCCAAATAACAAACAAACAAGAAACTGATCCAACGATGACCTCACATGAACCACTCCATTCCCAAAAGTATCAATGACCAAATCCATTAAAATTACCATATTAATTAGTAAGCATAATTCTAAATGAGAATTTGATAGGAAAAATTAAAGTAATGTCACTACATCACATCCCACACACAGTAACTCCAAAAAGGCATCAATCATATTACAAATAAACAAATATGTGAGGATTCAAACAATAAAGAAGGGAAAATAACACAAATCAATTCAAATTAAAAAGAAAAAAGGCAATGGGGTTGTGATATTTTACTTTCTTCTTACCAGAACCCAGATCAGAAGTGGAAGACGGCGACATCTCCGGCGGCGGGCGGAGCAGATTCTTGGCCTTGGCCCTTGTTGCCCAGAAAATCACGTAAAGTAGTGGGCTTCACTTCAGTTTCACCACCAGCATTTGCGTTTTTTCTTTTACCGCTGCTCTGAGCATGAGCCATGAATATGGTCAATGATCTTAGTTATATGTGTTATTGTACTAAATCAAGTCACAATCATGCATTATCAAGTTTTCTTCATAATCCGGTCACTGAAACCTTGGCCCCTTTTTTAACATGCAAATCAGATCAAATTTGTTCCATTTTTTTATGACAAATGATAAATGAGAAGATATTAGCCAATGTATTTGGGCATGCGACATTTGATATAGTTTAATTTTATGAACCCAGTGTTAGCAAAGAAATGAAAAAAAAAAATAAATACAGAACAAGGTTCTCACCTAGGGTAAGAAAATGAAAAAATAAAATTCGAATTTGAGATTCTCACCTAGGGTTAGAGGACTACAGTCCCAGAATTGAGCAGCTCCTTACGAGAAATCGCGAATTGGGCCGTCTTCTGCGTTCAGCCTGAATAATCGAAATAAAATTGCGAATTGGTGGTTAAGACACATATTTGGCGTCAGTGGTTGTTGGGATAGTAGCGATTGCAGGTTGATGGGGTGGGTTGTGGTGGCGGGCTGTGGTGGCGATTGGAGGTTGTTGGTCGCGAATGGTTATTGGGAATAGGGGTTGAATCGAAGGAGATTCGGGGAGATTTAGATGACGGGTTGTTAATGCGTCTGGTTTGATGATGCGGCTGGTGGTGGCGATTGGCAGATGACGACCGGTGGTGGTTGGGAATGGTGGGAGAGTGGAGAATCGGCGGAGAACGAGAGAGAGAAGAAGTAGGGTTTAATGTTTATTTTTAAGCATAAAAATCATTTTTGTCCAAAAATAATTTGACATACGAGAACGCCTCTTGAAGGCGTTCTGAATAATACTTTTCAGAACGCCTTTAAGAAGGCGTTCTCGATACCTACAATACAAGAACGACGTTTTAAAAGACGTTTTCGATATTGAACATACGAGAACGTCGTTTTACAGACGTTCTTGATATCTCAAAAAACCAGAATGTCTTTTTAACGACGTTCTGGATATCTAACATACAAGAACGTCGTTAAAAAGACGTTCTGGATATCCAGTATTCCAGAACGTCTTTGTTATAGACGTTCTCGTATGTGACAGTTTTATTACAAAACTGCCACCGGCTGACATTTAAGAATGCCACATCCTGAGGCGTTCTTAAATCCCTGTTCTTGTATGCTGTTTTTGTAATAGTGGCAAGACGTCGACGAAGTTCCTGGATCGTTTCCTCATTTTCGCGAAGGCGGACACGAAATCGCTCTTGTATGTCCACGGCGATGTCCCAGTTGACGTACAAGTCAGAATTCTCCTCTTCTAGTTCACGAATGCGTCGCTGAAGTCGATGCCGTTCATGATGATATTTCAGTTTTTTCTCAGTCAGTTTTTCCACGCGATCCTGCAACTGGAAAATTTCTGCCCGAAGCTGATCCCTTTCATGGAGCAGTCGGCTATGCTTCTCGGCGGGAACATGGTTGGAAGACGAGGATGATGCCATTATAAGGGGACAATAAATGAAGGAATAGGTGCCAGTATATATAGGAAAGAAAAGGGCGGGAAGTTACATTAAGTTGGCACGCAAAAAGCGCAGATATCGATTTCCTCGATTTGCGAAACCCTAAAATCCTGGCCTGAAGGCCAAAGACGACATGCTCAGCCAGACCTGGCTAAGAAGATGCTTTAAAATTTTTCCTGACCTGATAGTCAGTTCAAGCCAGGATTGGCTAAGGACGGATGTCCTCGATTTTACCTGA